>PVJD01000783.1:0-352074 GCA_004026545.1 Mormoops blainvillei | reverse complement strand
GTCTACTATTAAATTGATATAAATATAAGAATAAAAACATCATAATCATAGATGTAAAAGGGATTTATCAAGGCAACAACTAGGCTTTTACCTTGGAAAACTGTATAGATAGTAGTGGCAATTATTAAGGTAAGGGAAAATGGAACAACTTAAAGTTAAGAGCTGAAGATCATGCTTTTGCACATACGTACATTGAATTTGAGTTACCTAAGGGAAGATATCAAACATATAAAGCTCAAAAGAGGTCTGTGCTGAAGATAGCTATTTTGGAATCTTGATTCTGGAACAATAATTAAATCTAAGACTAGAGTTACACCAATTAATACAGGGACCATTAGCTGCTTGGTGCTACTGCATCTTGGAAATATGGCTAGCCAAAAGCTGAAATTATACCAGATTTATTAGTAGGAAACAAAGAATGTAAAATACCTCATTAATAATTGCTTATATTGATCGCATGCTGAAATGACAACATTTTGGATGTATTGAGTTATTAAAATTAATCTTAAATGTTTCTTTTTACATTTTTAATGAAGCTGCTAAAACATTTAAAATCATTCTTGTACCATTTGTAACTCACATTATACTTCTGTTGGATAGTAGTGGTATAGTGAGAACAAAAAAGAGTGACCGTACTTGAGCTTTGAGAAAATAAAATATTTAATATTTTGGTGGAAAACGCTTAGCTGCAAAAGGGTATTGTAGTAGTGATTGGAGAAGTAAGAGAAAAATAATATTCAAAAGCAAAAAATGTGATTTAAGATAAAGTGTTGTTCTATATTGTGTTGCTCAGAGATTAAAAAATACAGATACAGGTTGAAGGTGTTTTTTTAAAATATATTTTATTGATTATGTTATTACAGTTGTCCCAATTTTTTCCCTTTGCCCCCCTCCACTGGGTAACCCCATTCCCACAAGCAGTCCCCACCTCCCTTAGTTCATGCCCATGGGTTGTGCAGGTAAGTTCTTTGGCTACCCCATTTCCTATACTGTTCTTCATATCCCCCTGTTTATTTTGTATCTACCCATTTATGCTTCTTAATCCCTGCACATTTCCCCCCATTTCCCCTCTTTTCCCTCCCAACTGATATCCCTCCAAATGGTCTCAATATCCATGATTCTGTTCCTGTTCTGCTTGTTTGCTTAGTTTGTTATTTGGATTCAATTGATAGTTGTTAATATATTGCCATTTTAATGTTCATTGTTTTTATATTATTTTTCTTATGTAATTCCCTTTAGCACTTCATATAATAATGGCTTGGTGGTGATGAACTTCTTTAGTTTTACTTTGTCTGGGAAACACTTTATCTGCCCTTCCATTCTAAATGATAGCTTTCCTGGACAGAGTAATCTAGATTGTAGATCCTTGCTTTTCATCACTTTGAATATTTCGTCCCAGCCCCGTCTAGCCTGAAAAATTTCTTTTGAGAAATCAGCTGACAGTCTTATGGGAACTCTTCTGTAGGTATTGTTTTTCTCTTACTGCTTGTGTGTGTGTGTGTGTGTGTGTGTGTGTGTGTGTGATTTTATTTATTTATTTTATTGTTGTTTAAGTACAGTTGTCTCCATTGTCTCTTGCTGTTTTTAAGATTCTCTCTTTATCTTTAACCTTTGTCATTTTAATTATGTGTTTGTGTGAGCCTGTTTGGGTCCATCTTGTTTGACACTCTTTGTACTTCCTGGAAGTGTATGTCTATTTCCAAAGGAGATTGAGAGTGTGCATTAGATTTAGTGACTAGGGAATTTTATGAAGACAGTGACATTTATTTTGGTGGACAGAGATAAATTGAAATCAGCTTTCTGAATGTTGATGAATAAACTACATGTAGAAATTTGGGAATTAGGGAAACAAATCTTAAAAGGTTAGTTATAAAGGGAACATAGAGTGAAGGGACATTTTTCAGGAAAGAAGGAAAAATTTCAGATTCAGGAGAAAGTAAAAATAATGGATAAAATTTAGATTTTGTAAAGTAGAATAAGAATAACTTCCTACCCCAGCACTCATCATATTTTAAATAACTGTGTGTGTCTATATCTGTTAGACCCTAGATCCAAGAAGAGATGAACCACCTTTTCCTTCTTGTCTAATTTTCATACCTACTATGATGTATTCCATACCTAATATAGCTTCAAAATACTTAGTACTTAAACAAAACATAAATGTCAAATACATGCAAGTTTGCTGTGTAGAATATGATTGCAATGAAAAGTCCTTTAATGTGAGATGTGTGTTAATGAGAAGGGAACTTTTGGAGTTGCTATTGCGTAATGGGAAGAAAGAAGAGACACTAGTACCATTTTGTTTCTGCACTGATTATGTTTTCATATGTACATACTATACTGTAGACCCTGTGGATGTCCAGAACTACTGGAACCTGAGAAGCTTAGTGGAAATATATTAATACTAAGGCAGAACCTGTCATAGGGTTAATGAAAAAGGAATGATCAAAGCCCCAGTCACCTACGCTCTGCATTCCTTCAAGCCTAGGCAGTTGGTATTACTGAGTTTCTTGATATCCATTATAGCTTTATTCTAGGCCCTAACTAGGTTAAATGATTTTGTAACTTTCCTTTTTAATAACATGCCTCAGTCACACTGCTGCTTTTGAAACAATGCAAATGCCAGTCTTATCTGCCTGTACCAAGCTCTCCATAAGACAGAATGAATATGAGAGCAGACTAATGTTTGGAAATAACTTGGCAGCTGGACTTTTCTCATTTCCTCTTTCCCTCAGTGCACGTTCTATTTTTTCCTGGCAACACATCTTCTCTGTTGGTCTTAGATACACATGGTGGAATCATACAAAATACCAACACTGTGTTGTCTGAAGAGTGTTCTCATTCCATTATAGTAAGTAAGTGTACTAATTGTCTTCTAGAAAATGAATTTGGAGGAAATAGGAGAAAATTTTAGAGATGATGTATTATGAATAGACAACAGTCAAAGAGCTCCTCAGTTTTCTATAAATTAATTTCTTTATTTAATCCAGACACCAATTTTGGGGGTAGATACCGTCATCATCATCATCAGAGGCACCTCTGTTATCATCTTCATTTCAGGAATGAGGAAGGAAAGGAACAGAGACTTTAAGAAACTGACCTAAAATCTCACAGTTAATAAATGCTGAGACTGGGATTTGAACCCAGGTATTCTGACTCTAAGTTGCTAGCATAGACCTTCTAATTTATTTTTATTTGCTAAAGCCAGATGGAATATGGAAATAAGCTGTTAGTAGTTATTCTAACATAATAACAGGAACAGGTAACTCGATAATCTTATGAAGTAGCCCAAAGGCATTAAAATATTCTTTTAAAGCTACATAGGAAAGGAGGATGGATAGATGGGCCTTTACCTTGAGACCTGGTCTTAAATACTCACCCTTCCTTGCACTATGCAACTGTGGCTTTTTCAACAGGCTAAACCCCCAGTAGTTTATGTCAGTTGGCTGGACTAGTTGTCAGTATGGGCATTGGGGCACATAAAATAATGGCATTTTTTAATATTACTGGAATATTCCAAGGAATAGGTTTCATATTTAAAACATCATCTTACCAAGTCAAACAATGAATAGTAAGTGAAGATGGACACTATCACACATTTTCACTGAAATCTTTATGAGAGAAATCTATTTAATTTTCCCTTTAAAAATTTTTAGCAAGGATGATTGATGACTAATTAGATGTTAATTGTTCATGTCTACTTATTAGGAAACTTATTAGGGAAGGTTTTTAGAGCATTGATTTAATAAAGAATGACACTTGAATCTTACCCATAATTAGCTTATTACATTTGGCTGCTTTTTGAATCTGGGCTATGGAAATGATTTAAACAGATTAATCTTTTCCAAGGACCCAGTAAGTGCTAACACATTACCCTAGAACACCTTCCAAACTTACCGAAACAATGATGGCCCTAATTCTATGTGATATATTGATATGTTTGTTAGGTTAAGGGGAAAGGCAAGAGATCTAGCTTTTATAGATCACAAACTCCCAAAATCGGTTGTTAAAAGGTTACAGAGTTAACAGCCTTGTGCCTCTTTAAATGGGAAAATTTCATGGTGCTGAGCAAAGGGAAATCTATTTTTCAGTGTGTATACATCAGAAAAGCTATTTTTCCTTTTTTTGCCAGCATTTGTTGGATATAAACCCTCCTTCAACTCCAGATTGACAGAGAACTGCCAACAGCAGAGAAAACAGAATCAAGCTTGAGTGTTCAGCTTAGAAAAAGAAACTGCAGAAATGTATTCAAGAATAATTTACCAAATCATTGTGTATTTAAAATCCAGCTTAAGGAATAGAACATTATAAACAGAATTAAGGTTGTTATAATGCCCAAAGTTAGAGTATATTATCAAGCATATCTTTATATTTCTGCTACATAATTATGAATCTCTAAACAATATATTTGTGTTTTTTCTCATTGTTGTAATTTGATGGAACTTAACAAATAGCAACTTTTTGGGAGGGTGGGGTTTAAATTCAGAACCAACTGAGAAATAGATTAAACCAGGTAGATAGAGAATGATTCCTGGCTTAAAGAGTGAGGCATAGCTGTGCACCAACAATGAACCCCTGAATTTTGAACTCAAGAATTAGAGTAACTCATTCATTAGAAGGACAGAACATTTTGCAGCCTTCTCCCGTGGAGGTAAATGGTGCTGCCCATGGGAGCAGACCAATATGCAACTAACTGTCTCTGTGAGTTCAACTACCTCCCAAGAGGAGGAGTGTACCTGGGAAAGTCAAGGAAAGAATGTGGGATTCAACAGAAAATTTTCTGTCCATAATTAACAAGGGTTATCACCGCCTACTTTCAATAAGGAGGAACGAATAGATAACTTTTTTCAATAAAAAAGTTGATTTCACAGCCCCACTGTATAATCATTTTAGTTATTGCATATGCTTATGTGTAAGAAATTTCTAGTAGACAGAATTTTACTTGAGGTTATAGGCTTATCATTCTCTCCCACCTTCAGAAAATCCTAAATTAAAATATTTCTTGAGATAGTGTTCTCTTACTGGGTTAGTGAATGGAGTAGACCATGTTTGACTGGTAAGGACAAGATTCATTCATCTGGAACTGGACACAGCAGATGTGTAGGCTGCGAACCAAATTTTGTCTTACGCGTATTATTTTTGCCTTACCGTGTGCTATATGTTCCAGCTGGATAACTCACAGTGAGATATACACACCCACAAATATATATATATATATATTTGTATATATATATGTGTGTATCTATCTATCACCTATCTATCTATCTATCTATCTATCTATCTATCTATCTATGCATCCCTTGCAAAAAAGAAATGCCAGAAATTTAAAAACAAAATAATCTTAATCAGTTTGAAATTATATATTTACATATCAATTCAGAATAATAATATATGTATTTATATAGATAGATTATGCATTAATTCAAAATTTAAAATATATATGTATATAAATATATATCCTAAAGTACATACATAGCTTTTTGAATGTTTGCTTCAACTTAAACAAAAAGTCTCTATCCCATGGTTTCTACACCATCCCTGGGTAATTAAATTGAGCTGCTGAAGGGTTTTGGGCCACAGCTTATGTACCTTCATGTAGATCAAATAAACTGACTCTTCCATGGCCTCAAATAATATTTTAAAATTGAAAAGCCATTTCAAGTAATAATTTGAATGAGAAAACACAAGATAATTCAAACAAATCCATAAGCATTTGAGAAAAGTGCAGTAGCATTCACATTTTGCAAACAGGATACTAGGGTAATAACAGAATTGTGAACTTCTAACTCACTTGTTGTGGAAGGATTAAGGGGAAATCACTTGTTATCTGAGGAATATGGAAAATGCCAAAGGATGTGCTATGTTCCAGGTGTGGTCTGTCCCTTGTTTGCTGCCACAGGGGAATTTTTGATGCTCCCTGAAGGCAATTCTTGAGTGTGGTATCTGAGAATTATCCAATTAGATAGCTTCTCTTTTTGGCTGCAAATATACCTGGCTATTTATTTATTTATCATTATAAAATAAAATAGGTAATGGATTTAATTAAAATTCAGATTGAAAGATCAGTCAGTGGAAATGGTATCACATTAGATCTGTATAGCTCTTTTACACATTTTCTCACTTGAAGTTCACAATAAAATGAGATGTTGCCTTCATTTCACAGAGGAACTGACCGGGATTTTTTCAAGTTAAGGTAGCTGCTTTTAATACCCTCTTCATAGAGATGAACAAGATGAGGCACAGAGATTTAAGCCATTTACTCAAGGTTGCACAGCTAGAAAGTGAGTTTTGCATCCAGGTGGTCTGACGTTGGAGTCAGCGTGCAGAACCACTACACCCTGTAACAACAGAAGCAACAGGAAGGCGGTTCCTCATCCAGGTCAAAATGTATTTGCCATTTTATTCAAGATATACTCTCGAATAACTCTAAAAGCACTACATTTAGTGACTTTTCTCTTGGGCTTCTTTTTTTTTTTAATTCCACTGAAACATTTGATGCTTTGAGACAAATATTTTTCTTAAATCTCCCTGTCTTTGATGTCTAATGTCGAGGAATGTAATCCTCAACATATTGTTTATAGTTACTTAAATATACTCTATTTTATATACTCTATTTTATTTGATGTATATAGAGCTTGAGCTGAATGAATTAGGGACCTCCAAGTTAATATTTGTTTTACTTATATTGACCCATCTTGTTAATTACAATTGGATTTTACTGAGTTTGAGTTTAGGGTAATTGTTGCCATCGAGAGGTAACTATTACGTATTTGTAATGTTCAGGAACACGTGAATTACTACCACAAATCCAACATATAATGAATTTAGGGATGTGGTATCTGTGCTATATTAGAAAGGATAGCATAATTTATTCATTACATTCTCTATGTACATATGTAATAATGGCATTGTATAATTTATTTCTTAGTCTTCCTGATAACTTTATAATAGCCTACTGCCATCTGCTGGGTTCTGTTCAGAACTACCATGCTAGTCACCAAATTAGAACCAGAAGTTACGGGTTCAGAAACTGGTAGCTTGATAGTGAGACTTGAATGACTTTTACCTGATTTCTTCATATTATAGATCCTGACATTATTTAATGGAAAACTAGTCTTGTTGCTCTAATTTAGCATAATTTATCATTTCATCTCACAGAAAATTTGGAATTCAAATCTCTGTACATTGAATATTATCACTATGTTTCTTGTGTTCATATCAACAATTTTTTTGTTATATTTAGGCCTTTGATTATATTCTGTAAGGTTTTTGTCAAAATGTTCTTATCCTTCTGTATTTTGAATCATGTATACCATGGTTACTTCTTTTATTTGAAGTTGGAGGTAAAGTCTTCAAAAAGCCCAAATTTTCAATAATTCTTCAAGGCCAGTGAAGTAATGATAACATTTAATATTACCTTATTTAAATAAATACAATTATAAATAGAATTTTGAATTTTGTGTATAAAACATATTATTCATTGGATACAAATTGCTATGTTGCTAGAATTTAACTGATTTTAAGGTTGGAATTTTGTGTTTATTTTTATTTTGTGTTATTTTAAAAATAGAATTAGAAGTCTGATCAGGTTACATATATCTATCTACCTGTGTAGATATACATATATATTTTTTATTTTATTTATATAATATAATAAAATTATTACTACTTATATGTGTTATAGTTTTCAAAGCACTTTTTAGTACCTTCTTTCAAAAGTAATAACTGACATGAAGTGTTCTCCAAAATCATTAATAATGCTGACACCAATTTTCAAAAAACTGGCAATACTGAAATTATTGCCAGAGGGTTTCTCTTCCTACTCATAGTCAAACTCATAAGCATAACAGAGCCCACAGTATAATAAAATTCAGTACAGGCAAGCACTTCATAAATGGGTTTATAACAATATCTTCCTTGATGAAATGCTTTTTTATAGCTATATTTGAATACTCCTTTCAAGTTTCAGAGAAAACCACGACTGCTTGGTAGAAACAAAATTAGGAGCAATAATGACATAAAAATAAAGAAAAATAAAATTATAGCAGTATGAAGTTTGAAGATTTAGAAAGGTAGGAAAATGCAATATTTAAGGTACTAATAATAATACCACATATGACTTGTGTGTTGAAATATGCATAGCAAAGAGGAACCACCCTAAAGAGCTTACTTTGCAAAGCCTTCATATCATTACTCATGCCTCCATTTAGTCATTTACCAGAAATGTGTCAACCGTGTCCTACTCTCCATGCTTTCTGTTTCTCCCTGTATTGATTCTGTATCTGACTTTCTTCTCGTGCCACTATTGATATTGCAACAGTGATGGCTCTTTAGTTGGCTAACCTTCTATTTTTTTTTTTCTGGTCATTTTTCTCATTACCCAAAGCTGAATTTGAAGAAAAAAGTAAGGGGGGAGGAGTTAAGATTGAAAGCTTGTAATTTGCCAAATACTGCTCTGAGCGCTTTATCCAATTTTTTCGATCCTCTTGAGGCCAGTCCTAATTTGCAGGACAGGAAATTGAGTAGGGCTTGTAGAATTTCCATAACTAGTCCAAGTTCACATAGATAGTGTCAGAAACGATCCATTCCCAGGTCCCCATTCCATCTCCCTTAAACTAGATAGATGAGGAAGCTTCCTAAAAAGTCATATTTCAATGTCAGTTTATATATTAATAATTTTATTCTTACACAACACTTTTATCCTGCCCAACATTCTTTTTAGTGTCTTAATTATATTAACCTATTTAATTTATAATAACTCTACCAGGTAGGCATTATTATTATCACATTTTTACTGATGAGAAAACGAGGCATAGAAAGCTAAATAGTATGACTAATATTACAAAGCAAAGGTATATGTAGTAGAGCAGGAATTTGAATCCATGCTTTCTGGCTTCAGATCATGGTTTTGTAACCATTGTGCAAGGCTCGATTTCTGCTTAGCACATTTAAAAAAAGAAATTGAATAGTGTAATGACTGTTTTTGTTATAATGGATTTTATATGTTAAATGTAAAGTAGAAATAAAAATGATATTGATGCCTTAGAATTAAAGACCGAACAGGAAAATAAATTTTACCAGTTAAATATTTATCAACTATGGAACTTTGAGAGAATGAGACCACTTTTTAAACCTGTCTGTAGTGTGGAATTAGGATAAAGAGATACTTTGAAAATACAGAGGGAAAAGGAAGTTATGGGACTAACTTAGATATTCAAAGTTAAGATTTGTTTTAGTCATAGTAAACCATCTCTAAATTTGTAAATTATGACGCGATTTTACTAAGATTGAGTTTACTGATATTGAGTTGTTAATTTATTTAGACATTTAATATACTAAATTTTATCAGAAACACTTCCAGATAAAAAGTAATGTTTAACTTTCTTAGGTCATATTTGTTTGTGATATATGTCATTGCAATAAGCAATTCTGAAATTATAAGAAATTCCTAAATATTTGCTATATTCTGGTATAATGTTTTCAGTCATAAATGCAGGTGTTATCTTACAATATTGTATATCACAATAGAACCAATTTTACTTGAAAAATGTTTCATGCTTAAGAAAACTGAAAAAATGAAATAAAAATTAATAAATGTATAAGAACTGATCATTTTTCTTGATTTGAAATTAGTTTAATCATAAAATTATTATGTTTTAACCTTACCCACTTAGTTAAACGTTAAAAACATCACGTCGTTTTTTGGCTTTCAACCTTCACTGAAAGAAAAATATTACTTTTAATCTAGTCTGCTATGGACCGAATGTTCATTCCCCAGAATTCATACGTTGAAACCTTAATTCCCACTGTGATGGTGCTGGTGGGGGGGGCCTTTTGAGGGCTCTTTTTATGTCATGAGTGTAGAGACTTCATAGTGAGATTAGGAAAAGAAGCACAAGAGAGCTGCCTCCTTCTCTCTCCACCACAAGAGACATACCGTGAACACTACACGGCCATAAGACAGATGAAATTTTGCCATTTCCAACAACTTGGATTGACCTTATTCTATGAAGTGAGATAAGTCAGATTGAGAAAGACAAATACTGTATGATTTTACTTGTATGTGAACTATAAAACAAAAAACAGGTGAATAAACAAAGCAAAACAAAAGCAAACTGATATAGGCAGGCAACACATTGGGATGAGCGAAATGGGGGTGGAGGGAGAGTGAAATAGGTGAAGCAGAATAATTATACAGTGAAAGTAGACTTCTGGTGGTGCACACAACGTAGTGTATACGGATGTAAAGCTATAATGTCGTCCGCTTGAATGTTACAAAACATTGTAAACCAAAGTTGCACAACAAAAATTTTTAAAAATTTAATAAAAATAAAGAAATACATTTTTAATAGATGATGATTGATTGGCTTAGGAAATTTTCTGTGTAATAAATATACATCAGCATCATTCTGTCAGTATAATTAACTTGTATGTAATCCAGTAGAATGAATGTCCACAAATAATACCAATGTCATCTACTTGCTGAGTTGCTATATTCATAGCCTTAAAAATGAGTGAGAGATAAAGAGATGAGAAATAAATTTTAATTACTCTTGGTAGAAAAATAGAATTAATTATTAAGGATTTATATAATTATTCTTCATAATGTCCAATACATGGATATAAGGGAAAGTTTTATTTTATTTTATTTTTCAATGGCACCTTACATTCAATATCGCTTTGTATTAGTTTCAGGTGTACAGCAGAGTGGTTAGACAATCATATACTTTACAAAGTGTTCCCCCCAATATTTCCAGTACCCACCTGGCTCCATATATAGAATCCCATTTTGAAAGAAAAGATTTCCCTGTAGTAGCAGTAAATGAGGTCTTTAATAGAAGTTTTTATGGTTAGAAACCTCAACTTTGAATAAATTACTACTGGATGTAAAGAGTAAGAACACTAATTTAGAATTAAGATGCTTTCTCAGAAATGCCACTAGTGGGGCAGTTATCTATTTTACTCCAAGCCCCCGATATCGGCATTTTTATTCTAAGAAGTCCCCTTCTCTTGCACAATTATAGATATCAATTGGAAGAAAGAAATAAGAGTGTGACAAGAGGTGAGAACAATTCAAATCTACGTTGTGCAATACAACAATTAGTTCTGCTTTTTTATTTCTTACATTTTAATTGTCTGAAATATTTTCAACCTTATCACTGTGAAGAGCCTCAAACAGACATTTTGGATTCAAATCCAGGCTCTAATGTTGATTAGCTTTGTGAGCTGGAAAATCCATGTTTTTAGTTCCAGCTGTTTGGTGCATAAAAGTGGCATAAAAATAGATCCCTTAATATGACTATTATGAGATGCAAATGTAATCACATGGTAAAGTGTTTAGCAAAGTAAATATGATTATTAGTATCATTAATATTAGTATATCTAGCATTGCTTGTTTCCCTCATGGCTCTTTGTATCATTAACCATGAGAAGAAGCTCTGATCCAATGCCACACTTCTGTTCTTATCTTTGAATTCAACCGCATGGACAGGAACTCAGTATCAGCCTATAGATGATGATAGCTAATCTCTCTCTGAGGTGCCCTCAGAGACCACAGCATTGGATTTCAAGTATGCTGTGCCACACAGATTTCAAATTATGCCATCCCAGTGACTCCAAATTTATTGGAAAGTCATACACAAGTTTAATGTAGACATTTTAAAGATCATATATATCTATCACACTTAAATGAAAACATAACTGTTTTTAACCAAGTTCACAAATAAGGAGTGTCAGAATCAGTCCAGATTTGGGAGAAGTAGAAGAGCATGGGCTCTGGGCTGGCAGCTTTTGTTCAGATTCTGGTCCTGCCACTCATTTACTGTGTGGCCTTGGGCAAGTTATTTCTCTGTGCCTGCATTCCCTCCTAATAATTACTCAAAAAACTGTCGCCAGGACTAAATGAGATTTTATGTTGAACTGTAGAACAGGAGCGCCAGGTAAAATGCAAGCACTCTGTGTTTACTGTCATTGTATTTCTGATCCCCAGTTAAGTGTTCCTTCTAGTTTTTGTTTTTTACCTTGAAGATGGTCTTAATGGAATCATCAAACACTTGGGGGGATAGAATGAATTAACAGGTATACCTCTGTTCCAGTCACTCTGCCGCACCCTTCCTACATATTATTCCACTGAATATTCCACTTCAGAGATATTCATGTCTACATGTTTCTGATATGGACTCAGAGGGGTAGAGCCAGGAGGTAGACCTAGATTTTTTTTTTTCAGTTCCTAAGTACATTCTATTTTCATGACTTACCTAAATCCTGCCATGCCGAAGATTTTGGACCCCACTGTTTTTTATAACTATTTCAATTTCTCAAATCTTAATCCTTCTCTTACCAGATTTGAGCACTTACAAATAATATGGTAGCAGTGATATGAACTTAAATTCCTTTGATGCTACAGACATTTGAGCAACATCTGTGAACTCTTTAAAATAGTTTGCAAATGTCGTACTGTTCCCAGCCAGAAGTCTCTTCTAAGTTCGTGTGTGTTTACATGAGCACAGCCACTTTATTCATCCTTAATTTGGCTTCCACTTTGTTTTTCTTTGATTTTAGTAACATGTGAGTTTAGTGAAAATTTAAAAAGCAGAATCTTCTTTTGTAGATATTAAAATTTTTTCCTCACAAAGTCATCCTCGCTGGTAGCTTTCATCTACAAGACTCTAAGGCTTATGCCAGTACTCAAAAATTTGAAGAGCATGTTATGAAATATTAAAAGCTAATGAACTATAAAATTCTGTTTTTAGAAACTACTTATTTGCAATGTTTAATAATAATTGACTGTAAGTGAAAACTTTAAAATTCTGGCCTAGAGTGGAAATATAGGTAGCTGTTTGATAGAGAGATGAATTCTTAAAATGTATGGTGATCTAATGTCATAGCACATTTTGTGTGTAGGAAATTTATTGTGGAAAATATCTATTTATTTATGGTTTTATGTGTCATGAGGGTAATGCCATACAATTTTCTAGTCCATAATGAAGTTGAAGGAACTGCCTAAACGAATTGACCTCTTTCAAGTCTGAACTTATTTTAGAGTATATAAAATCTATTTAAATTGACTAAGATAAAACCTATGAAGTGATTATAGATAGCTTATAGTTAATGATTCTAAGCAGATATTAGGAGACACCAAGTTTAATAAGAATATTTCCATGGGTGTGCCACTGGAAATCAATCAGTAAGCATTTTGTTCCAATAGCATTTCTATTCTTATTTCATATGGAAAACTTTGTGTTCTTTAGTTAAGGTATTTTGTTTCCCACTTCTACTAGGTTGAATATAGTCATCATTTTGCAAATAATAGATGTACTAGATCTTGCAGTTAAATGCAGTAGTAAGCAAATTCTTTGTTCCTTGCGGCCCATGATGTTACACTGTAGTGGGGAAGATGAATGTCAACAGGTACGGACTCTGATAAATTTTAAATGAAAACTATGATATAAGTACTGTATAAATTTCTTGAATATCTGATAAACACATTTTATTCTGAAAGAACTGACATAGTCTCAGTGGCCAGGGAATGTTTACCTGAGATCTAGAAGAACAGCAATGAGAAAGCAATTTTTTAAAAATTTTCATAAAAAAATAAATATATAGTAGAGTGGATGACATTCTTCTTCACATGCTACTGACTATGACTACACTATGGTGGGTAGCAGAGGGAGGGAGGGAAGAGTTGAGGGAGGAGAGAGAGAGAGAGAAGGGGGGGAGGAGAGGGGAGGGGAGGGGAGGGAAGAGATATTTCAACTACAGGTACAATGGAATTGTACTCGTTGTCGAATATTCCAGGAACCTTTATCAGTTTTTTGTAGCAATGGGTCCCAAGTGTTATATGTTATACCTCCTATGTTAGTGATGGAAATGGAGGTTTTAAGAAGATGTGTATCAAAATTCTGGTTTATTTGTTAGTGTAAGAGGTGAATTCTGTGGCTTAAAAGAGCCCTTTCAAGTATTTACTATGAAAAGATTATGTGCTGTTTCCCTAGATGAGAAAGACTGATTAAAATCTGATGGAAATGAGGTTTTTAGGCTCTTCCAAATAAAAAAAAAGTTTGAGATGAGGAAGTGTGGTATAACTCGAAAGCACCAAATATTGTGGTAGAACCACTCTCATTATTAGATCACGTGGACCTGGGAGTTGTGGGATGTACAGTAAGATTGTAGCAAAGAAGGAAACATTCCATGTATTCATCTCTAGGGAGTTTATCAACCTGTTTCTTTTAACTTCTGCCACATAACAACTACATGTGTTTTTGAAAAATGTAACTATATTCTAATCATTGCGAGAAGAATTTATGATTAATGTAAAGAGGAGTAAGTACAAATATTCTTACTACTATTATCATGAATACTTCTAGTACCACTATCAATAAAAACAGTATTGTAAATACTGTTTAAGTGCTGTTCATACAGCTGAAAAATCTGTGCCAGTTTCTGTGCTGTACATAGAATGCCAGGGTTCTTTGATCTTTCAAAATATAGGGCAAAAGCTATTTATATAGCATCTGTTTTTGCTTGGAAAATCATCTGGCTATAGAGAAAATGAAGAAGAATCCCCTTAAGATTTTTTTTTTTAAGCAACTACTTTTGGGAAATGAATACAATATGAGAATATAGCATCTAGAGAGAGAAATATAATGTATATAAATTGTTTCTCACTATGTACTCCTAAACAAAATGAACTGTGTTAAATTGCTTATGTAAAGTAGGAGTGTTTCCATTCATGAATAAATAGCATTTATAACATTGCTTTTCTAAAGTAATAAATGTATTCGCTGTTGGTTCATGCACCAAATCAATTTTGGATGGGTCAAATGAACTAGATATTGCACTATTATAATGACTTGTCACTCTTCAATTTAAACAGAAGCAATAGATAAAACATTATTTCACTCTATGAATAACTTTCATAAAATAATTTTACTATAGTTTACTTAATAATTTTTTTAATCTTTAGGGCCAGAATGCCAATAATATTACAAATATTTCAAAAATTTTTCACCAACTCATCCAAAATACTAGAACTTAATTTTATCTTGCCAGAATTATAGATTAATTAACATATATACTTGTTTTGCAACCCAATAGAATATTAAAGGTTTCATATAGTTATTGAGTAAAGATCATTTACAGGAATTCAGAGGCAAACCTAGGGTTAACTTTCTAACAGGCAGCTGTACTTTTAACATTTACAAAATGTCATATTATCATGGGAGGAAAACGACATTCAAAATAAGAGCCAATTTTATTTTACACGAGTGTACTCTGAGAATCTGAGTAGATATTATCAGCCACAGCCTCAGAACAGAAGGGGATTCTTAAAGACTATTTATTTACCACCTTTTTTTTCTTTCTTTCTTTTGTTCCTTTATTGTTGATGTTTTCTATCTTTAATGTATTGACATAGGTTTACCTTTTCTAGTTCAATTTTTCAGGAAGAAGGAGGAAAATAATTGTTTAACTGTAAATAGCAAAGGAACTGTATGATTCATTTCCAAATTCTTCATAATCAGGAAAAATAATTACAGTGCTCTGTTCTAAAAATGGTACAAAAATGATTATTAAGCAGTTGCATGGTTATTTGTTACTGAGGTTAGACAATTTCATTTATAAACTAGTGGGTTTATGTAACATCTCTGGATCAAACCTACACCATCTGCGTTGGTTTAAAATAAAAGCCTCTTTGGGACACGTGCTTGCCTACAATACTGAAATAATTCCTTTGTTTTGTGAACAATTGAGGCTGTTTCTCTGTGTGATTGAATCCTGGCATTTTAGTCTTCATTTACCTTGCAAAAAAACTCATCTGAATAGTTATCCTGGTTATCCACATGTAATTTACTGAGAACTATACCATGTTCTGAAATAAATTCTTTAAAGCTTCATGTTCTCAGTACTAAGGTATGAGCCTTACAGAGCTCTAGAAGTAGAATGTATCTTAGAGGCAGACTACCTCTAAAACGATGCTAAGTCTACACTAATGCTCTCTAGGTTCAGCTACTGACTTGACTACTTAGTAGCTATGCAAGTTGGAGAAGTTATTTAACTCTTTGTGCCTCCATTTATTTACTTTTTATACAAGGGCAGGGGGAGTAGGTTTACAGTGGTGGCTATACAAAACACAGAGTTTATTCTTGTATTATTTATTAATTATTGTATTATTTTCCATATGAACAACTGTAAACCTACTTTTGCCTCACTTTGTATTAGGCACAATAATGATGTTTACCTCATAGAATTGACAGGAGGATTAAACATTAATGCATGGCCCTGGCCAGTGTCTCAGTTGGTTAGACTGTTGCCTTGTACACCGAAGAGTCATGGATTTGATTCCCTGTTGGGGCACATGACCAGGTTGCAGGTTCAGTCCTCATTTGGGGAGCCTGCAAGAGGCAACCGGTTGATGTTTGTCTGTCTTGTCTCTCTCACTCTCTCTCTCTCTCTCTCTTCCCCCTTGCCCCTCTTCCTGTCTTTCTAAAAGCAATGAATATATGTCCTTGGTGAGGATTTAACAAAATAAAATGAATTCATGGAAAATACCTACAACACTGTATGACCTATTGTAAACAGTACATATCTATTATTTTGTAATTCAACTCCTTCCTATTCGGATGAAGGAAGAAAGACTCTGATGCTTTGAAAGGCATTGATGACTAATGTAAAAGAACAAATTTGGAATCATCAAGAGTTTAAATTTTAGCTGTGTGGCTATATGGGCTTTGTACATATGTTCAAATGTTATCAAATGTAAAATAAGGGAAACAATACCATATTCTAGGAGATAATTTGTGGATTATATCTAAGAAGATATTTTGTGTTTTTTAAGATATTTTTCAATCTTACATGGGATTTTTGCTATGGCACTAGAAGAGAGATTTCTGTTTTTTTATTTTCAGATGGCTTTGTGATTGTTGTGATCCTTCTTACTGTAGTTACTTGCAGAGTGATAAGAGAATGCACCCTGTCTTTTTTTACTGTTTGAAATTTATTAAATATTTTTTGTGGCCTAAAATATTTTCACTCCTTGTAAATAGTCAATGGGTACTTAAAAACTAATTGTGTACTATTTCTTTTTCAAGATAGAGAGTTTGGTATATGCTATTGGATGTTTATTAGTTATGTAATTTAGATACTCTATGTCCCTACTTATTTTTTACTGTTTAATTTTCATGAATGGAAAGACAAGACTAATGCATTTATCTTCTTTTCCCTGTATGTTCTCTCTAGTTTGCTTTATGCCGATTGATGATGTAACATTATTGACATAGATATTCACTGAACTGCAACTTATAACAATAAAAATGTACTTCTCTAATTTGTCTAAATATTTTGCAGCCTGACTTAATGATGTTTGCCTGGTAAAATATTTCAATCTTAGATTTTTTTGGTATGAAGTTTTGGGTACTTTGACATCTTGGTTTTCAGTTTTCTAACTTACATTGTCTAAGGTGTATTTCTGGTAGAATCTTACTTTGGGGAAAAAAATGAGATTTGTATTTATTGTGTAACAATTATGTTTGATCTTAGTTCCAGCATGTTATTGTATGTTATATAGTATTTTACCTGGGTATTTGTTTTTCTACTTATAGTTATAATTTCATTTTAATATTTAACTTTATCATTTTAATTTTACAGAACTATATGTGAATTGTTACTTTTCTCTTTTTAGATAACGTCCCTTCTTACCTGAGCTTTAATAAATACTAGGGTATGTCTTTGTTTACCCTTTTCTCCTTTTCTGTCACCTTTTTTTAGTCAATTTTATTAGCAGTCTCGATGTGCACATTTGTAAAGTTGAATATACTTCTGTATCTATTACTGGCTGGTGACTTTTTATGGTGTCTTTTCACTTTAGCTACTAAGGATTAGGGGATCAGCGAACATACTTTTCTTTTGCCTTGCTTCCCGATCCTCTCTCATTATTGTTTTGCCATTTTAATGCCAGCAGATAAAACATCTATATTCTGTTTTCAAACTCTAGGTCTAATGTTCTCTGAAGTTTGGGTTGTCAACTTTAGAAAATAAAAATAGAAGATATCAACTTAAATTTAAATTTCAAATAGATATGGAATTTTCTTTGAATATAAGAATTTTCCATAACATATTGGAATATTAGTACCTTGCATTTTGTATGTTAACCCTAAGTGCAGTTCTTTGGACTAAGATTTCTAGTTACTCCTGGGTGTCTGAAGTTTGACCTCTACTGTATCCATAAAGAAAGATTCATAACAATAGTGTGCATATTCAAACTGTATGCCTGGTAACTTTGTATTTGGAACACAGATCAGCTTTGTAAAAACGCTTTGTGTTTCTGAAATGCTACATGATCTGTCAATCCCACCCAAAGGAATATATATCCAAAGGAATTGAAATCAGCATCTAGAAGAGATATCTGTACACCCATGTATATTGCAGCATTATTTAAAATAACCAAGACATGGAAACAACCTTAGTGTCAATCACCATATGAATAGATAAAAAAAAGGTGTGAGAAAAAAGTGTGAAAAAAGCCATGAAAAAAAGGAAATCCTGCCATTTATGACAACTACAATAAAACTTGCGTACACTATGATAAGTGAGACAAGTCAGACAGAGAAAGAAAGTAATGTGTGATATCACTTAACGTGTGGAAACTTAAAAAACAGAACTTGTAAAGACAGAGTAGAATGGTGGTTCCCAAGGGCTACAGGATGGGGAAATTGGGAGTATTTTTTAAGGGCACAAATCTACAAATAGTAGATAATAAGTTCTGAAGCTCTAAAGAATAACATACTGATTATAATAAACAGTGCTGTGTTATAAATTATAATTTGCTAAGAAACTAGATCTTAATTATTCTCAAAACAAAACAATGATAATATGTATGTAATAAAGGTGTTAGGCAATGCTTCTTTAGTTATCTTTTTTAAATATATAAATGTATCAAGCTAACATGTACTCCTCAAACTATGTCAATTATATCTCAGTAAAAATAATAAATATATAAAGATGGGGCAGGGGAGAATTGAAGATGTTTTCCCATATCCTCCTGACATCTGAGTGATGCCAGATAACTGGAGACTAATGAGAGTTTTCCTTCTTAATAGATTTGCCTTTCTACACAAGTATCTTTCATTTGAATATATGTACTCCTGATAGGATATGTCTCAGATTTCTGTGTCAGTTGTCCCAAGAAAAAAATGTACTCTTTTAATTTTAGAAATTGTACTTCTTTTGTTTTTGAAGTTTCCTTATTTTGTATTTTTATATTTTCCTTCTATTTCTTTATTTTGATTTCCTTCTTTACAGAGGTCAACTAAGCTTATCATAGATTCTTTTGATTATTTTCAATGTCATTTTTATTGATTTTTCCTCCCCCTTAAAAAAACTGTATCATTGTAGCTACATCATTTTTCTATTATTTTTCAATTCCTGTATTCTTTGTCTTTTAATGTTAATTTAGCCATTATAATTTTTCCTGTGCTTTTTTGGATTCACCTTATTTCTATGATGTTTTAAATATTTTCTTCCATTTTTTTACTGAATTCCCATGGATGCTTTTAAATCTCTCCCAATTGTTTTGTCATTTATTTCCTGTACTCTTGCGCTTTGGCCTGTGTTCTTGATTCTTTGAAGCAATTATATTTTTTAAGGCACAGTGAAAATATATGGTTACAATTTTTATCTGCTCCCTAGTGACATATTTTTTCTGTTGGAAATTTTAATTTTTTCATATTTTTCTCTTCTTTTTCTTCTTTTAAAAATTGCATTATCTTATCCAAGGTATGTATAGTTATTCAAGTATACACACATTATTTTATCATCACTGAGGGGAGAATATTTCCATGGATCGGTTACTGCTCAGGTAGGGGTCAAGGTTGAGTTCAAGACTAATTGGATCTTTTTAATATAATATTGAATTCCCTGTATGTTCAATTTTTCTTTTTTCTCCAAAACCAGAGTTAGGCAACTTCATGGAAATTTTTGGTGCTATTTTTGTTTATTTCATTGGTTTTTTATTTTTATTTTTTAATGGTAAGTTTTCTCTTTCTTCTGCAATCACTATGACAAAATCTGCAAAGACAACTTATCTCTTAATTTCTTATTTAGCCTTACCTGTTTTGTTTCTTAGATCTAAACCGAATTCAGTTCTCTCCTGCTACCAGCCAGTAGAGTTCTGTTTCCACTGTTACAAAAGAATGCTGAATTTGATCCTCCTGGAGTGGCCCTTACCTGGAAGTTTGTTTTTGTTTCCTCTTTCTGAGATGTTCATGCTTTATACTCCCTGATATAGTAACTTCTTCTATACCTTTTTTCTGGTTGATCTCTATTACTTTGGCAACATTTCTACCTATGAGGGGTGGATTGTTATATATTTTCTAGTTGTTCAAAAATATTAAATAAACTTTCCTTTCCTTTTTCTTTTTTTCATTTCCTTGTTGGTTTTTGGAAGACTTCTTAGAAATTCTTATTTTATGCTGAAATGTTTAAACTTATTGTACTGGTTAGCAAAAACTTATTCAATGAATAAAAGTAATACAAACTTAGTTTGCCTCAAAGATAATGAGTTATTTTTTTTCCTTGTCTAAAAAGTAAATTGTATTAATGTCAAGAAAGGTAAATAAGAAAATCAGCATTTTTAAAGCTACATTAGCTTTCTTTAATAAAAATTAAATAAACTAAACAAATTACCTAACTCAAAAAAGTGGAAACTCTCCAGGGAAGCCAAGTTATACTCTTCACATGCACATTGTACCTAAATGTTTATCTACTATGGAATAGTCATTATTTTTATGTGTTATTACTTGCCTTCTATTTATAGATATAATATAAAAGATGTTCAAGTTTAACACCTTAAATTGTTGAAGCATAGTCCTCTCTATCTAACTTCATTAATCTGAGAAAACAAAAGATTTGTTTGGGACTGAGTATCTATTTAATATATTGTGAGATGGCCAACTACACACCCTTTCTGTATTTACTTCCAGACAATGATTAATACGTGATTCAGAGTAAATGGAAGAGGGACTCTGTGGTGGTCGGGTTCTGTCATCAAAGACTCTGAGTCATAATGAGGATGCATGTGCACTCAGGACTTTTTAAAGCAAAGCTTTTCCTTAGAGAGAATCTGTACCTATGAATTTCTATTTACTTTTTGGAGAGGCCACTACCTTTGGGAGGTTTTGGATTGACCCACTTATGTCAACCACAATACCAGACACAACTCTGTCACAGTAACTTTGGAGTCACTTCTAGAAGGAAAATTTGCTTGCTGATCCTTTCACAAAATTATGTCTTATTTCATCCCTAGAGAGCTATAAAATCAATAATGAGGGCTCATTTTCTAGGAAAACTATTTATTGAAATATGTTTTTGTTTTTCATTTAACAGCACCTTGATTTTCACGACAATGAAAGAACCTGGGTAAATTGTCCTCAGATTGTATCACCCAAAAAATAGAACTCTAAAGTAGGACATAAACTATATAATTTTATAAAATATAAATATTTGAACAATTTAACTTCTTTGGTACAGTTGGACAAGTTTGTATGGAAAACAGATGAATATTTCTTACCCTATGCTAAATAGCTATATAGGCTTTCTTGGGTTTGATTTGAGGGAAAAACAAATGAAATACACAAAAAATAAGACCAAGACAGTCATTTGAAGAAAACTAATCAGTAAACATGGTCTTTAATAAAATAATACATTCTACTCAAATTTAGGAATATGAGTATGTAGGGGCAGAAAACTTTTCCCTTTTTCTCTTCTAGGTTCTTTGGCTGGTCTAAAAATTAAATTGACAAAAGACAGATTAACAAGTGCAAAACAAATCTTTCCCATATGGGAACCCCAAAGACCTGAGACCCAAATACAGTCAATTGAGGCTTACATGCCATCCTGAGTTAAAGAGAAGTGGGTAGGGGCCTGGGGCTTCACAGGGCATGAGAAGAACAAATGTTATTGTTATAAATGTTTGTTAGGCCATGCAGGTAAGTCTTTTTGATAAAAAGTTATGTTTGATATTAGTTCTCTCCTGGTACAAGCCTTCTAAGTTCTTTTAGGCAGTTAAGAGGAAGGCACACATCTTTCCCTGGGTCTGATGGGCCTGGGTTGTCTTGAGGTTGAAATAAGCCACATGCCAAAGTGGCATATTTTGGGGACATGTATTCTGCTCTCCCTCAGCCTTAACTTCTTATAGATTATAATGCAAATTGTCATGTTACATTAACAGAAAATTCTTAAGATAAAATACCTGGATAATTTCAAAAGCACAGAGTATAAAATGATTAGTTTTTAAAAACTTCAAGTCCTTGAAACATCCTTATACTAGAGAAGGGGTAAAGCAATGATACTCAAGTGAGAGCCATTGATACACAGTTATGAACATGTAGTTGATTAGTTGTGCTTATTAGAAATGAAGACCTTCATAGCAAAGAGGTCTTGAGATTTCTTTTTATTAAAAGAGATGATATGAAGTGGATGATCCTGACCAAAGGGCAGTTTAGTCTCTAGCTTTTTAAGGATAACACATAAATCTTTCTTCTCAGACCAATGACATTATATTAATTTACAGTAACTGTTTTCTGATTCAAAAATCTACTCTGGGGAGACTTACAGAAAATTATCTTGCCTAGCTGAAAAGATAAGATCATCAATGACTGGTCATTATATCTAAAGGAAGTTGATTCACAGGGCTGTTCCTTCCCTGAAGGGAAGGCTATCCCCAAGGATGTATGTGTTTGTATGTGTGTGGGAATGTGAGTATGTTTGTGTGTATATGGATTTCTTGGAAGAGGATTTTACTCATGTTGGAAATTTACATACAGTCAGTTTGGTGGGGTGATCCCAGCTAAAATTTCTTCATTCCTTGACATTTAGTCAAAAAATACACAGTACTCCTTTTTTTAATAGTCACAATTGCATTGTACTTTAAAAAAATAAAATAACTTAAAAATACTCATTCAATGCTTCAGATGTAGGTGTGTGTCACTCTTTGAAAATCATTTGCATTCTTTCCTTCGCAATAAAAAGGGGTGACAATTGCAACTGTGATTTAAGAGTTTGCCTGTTTGGCAATAACTTGTGGATGGCCATGGTGTATAGCTGCTGTTCTTCTGAAATTCAGGGAATTCAGAGGTGCCAACAAATTCATTGCTGTGAGGTTGTACTCTATGACAACAAAGAAGAGAAGAAATCAAAAGACCCATCATTTCAAAGGAATAATCTGAAGATCTGGGGACTTTTTTCTCTCTGAAATTTGAAAGTGCGATTTCCATGGCTGCATTTTCTGACTTTGGGAAGAATAATAGAGTTCACACTTCCATCTATTGATGACCAAAGACTCTGTTTAAATGTGAAAAATATTTTCTGACATTTATAACACCAAAATTAAAAAGCAAACAATTTGCTGCTATATGCTAGGGAATGAGAGGACATATACTTTGTAAAACTTAAAATTTCATTTCACATAGGGGAATTCCAGGATGGAGTTTGCTTTAATATTCATATTTGTGAGGCAATATGTTCACTTATTATATTCAGACATGTCTTTGTCATTGGAGGCCAATTAAAATACAGTGCTGTATCTCCTACAATTTAATGCCTATAACATTAAATAATGAGGATAATGCCTTACATTTGTGTAGCACATTAAAATACACATGGTGCTTTCATATTTATAACTTTATCCTTAGAACTGATCGAAGTTTAGGAAAGAGAGCTCTTGATATGCCCATTTGATAAGGGACTAAACATGCACAGTGAGGCACTGTGACTGCTAATTCCAGTAGCTGGCGAGGTCTGTGTATAAAAAACATGGTTCTTTCGTGAAAATGGAGAACAGACTAAAATACCAGGAACTGTGCCCTAGAGCCAGTAATCTTGATGACTGACATCACTTCTCAAATGCTTAGAATTTTCTAGAATGTCGTGTTAGTTATGCTTGATGTCAATTAACAAAGAGTTATCTCTCGATCCAGGTCCTAATATGAGAATATTTTGCACATTTGGTCTCTATACCTCTAGATCATTTTGGTATATTTTAGTTGCAAGTCTCACGCTAAACTACCTGATCCATCTGAAGTGTAAAAATAAAACTAAAAAAATAAACATATGAAAATGTTTTCAACTACTAGTCATTGGGGAACATATCAAACTGACAGAAAATATCTTTATCCTCTAGCTTGAAAAAATAATTAAAGTCTGATGGAATAAAATTTGGAAAAGATATGGAGAAATAAGCACCTTCAAATATGCTTGGTGGGAGTGTAGAGTGGCAGTACAAATTGTCAGTGGCTAGGAAAAAAAGAACACATACTTAGGTCATACCCAGAAGTCCCCCACTAGAAACTCTTGTCCAGGACAATAGGATTTGGATATTTATTGCCTTGTTGTTTGTAATAGTAAAACCACTGAAACAATGTTTATATTTATATAGCTACAATCTTATTCAATGTCATTTTTCTCTGCTGAAAGGAAGGAAATATATCTACATAAATATTGAGAGATCTCAAAATGTTTATGAATGAAAAAGGGAAGATGTAATATGTTATACATAATATATACAATTTATGTAAATTTAAAGAACTTACTATATATGCATACATACATACATGTATATATGCATGTATATACATGTATGTATGTGTCTATCTATATAAATATATACATGCTTATACATAAAATATATGTACATACATATACATATACACAAACACACATAAATATGTTCCAATATCATATCTACACTTAGGGAAGGAAGGCTATCAAAGAGACCACTAGTCCTCCCGCTGAAATCTTCTAACATCTTATTGGCCACAATCTGCAGGTCACATGGCCATCACTAGTTAGGAAAGAGCCTGGAAAATCAACTACCTTCAAAAGAGGAAAAGAATTACTGTCCCTGGGTGGGACTAATCACAATTCACTTACATTCCAAACAAAATGAGCATTCTATAGCTATATATATATATATATATATATATACATATATATATATATGTATATATACATATGTATATATATATACATTCTTATATATATTCATATATATATTCATATATATATATTTAAGAAACCAATAGTGTGTGGCAGTTAGTAAATCAAACTCTTGAATACAACTATAAGTTTTTCAATATTTAGTGATGATTAAATCACCTCCCAATTTCAAGGCCTTTGTGCAGAGATCATGTATTTAATGTTTTTCTCTTGTCCCCAGAGCATTCAGTGACAGCATATGGAAAGCACTAAAAAAATTCTTGTCGATTAAATAACCCTGAGAAGAGGAGACTCACAATCTTGCAAATGAGAAGTTTAACTATTTAACTGAAATTTTCTGGACCACAACTGTCACCTTTTTAAAAAATCATAGAATTTATTTATATAGTATGTTACATCATTTATACTAAAATTTAGAAACTAATTTTTACTATTCCCTTTACATAACTGCTTAAGATTGAAAGATGTTCCTATGATATGAGATTAGATTGCAGCATAATATCCTTTTATTGCAGTGGATTTATGAAAAAAGGAGGATGCAACATGAAGCATCAGCTTATAAATCCTTAAGTTGGAACTTTTATGACATAAAAGACATCTTGAAGACCTGCGTAGACGGTTTACTGTAGAAATTTAACAGAGACTTTATATATCATTGTTTTTCTTTAGATTAGATTTCCCAGCAAAGGAATCTGTGATAGATACTTGTTTTCAGCAAGTTATTGGCAGATGAAGTGAGAACAAAACCCATAAGGAAGTGAGGGGAGTGGGATTAGGAAAAGAACAAATTGAACTACCAGGTGTGCTAAGGGAGTATCATCTTTGGCAAGGGGAGTTTCAGGGGAGGGACTCACCTGAAACCTGCCAGCAACCGACATTTCTAGAAGCTTGGTCCTGAAAAGAATGTGGGCAGGACACCACAGCACTCCCCATAGATGTGTTTCCCCTGGGCATTCTTACTAAATACCCAACACCAATAGCGGATGGGTGCTGACATGCTTTCTCTGATTTTATAACTGTTTTGATATAAAGCAAGTCAGTGCATAGCTTTCTTCTAAGCATAATTGGGACAAAATCATATTATTCTGAACTTAAGGATTATAGGCACAACATTTTATAAATTGCAATGATTATTAATTATTTCGTAATCATCTATCAAAGGAAATGTCCTTATTGATTAGAGAATGAAGTGACTCAAATCAGGGAAATTAAGCCACAGTGACCCATAACTGTATATCACTAGCATACTTAAAAAATAACTAAAATGATAGCAATTATAATGATTATGAGCCTTGTGCAAACTCTGGTAGCCTCCTGTGTAGAGAGTCCCCAAGACAAGCCCAAGGTTCATTGATTCACTAGAAGGCATCACAGGACTCAATAAATGGGAATATAGCAGTGAAGATATATCACAGCAAAAGGATACAAAGCAAAGTCAGCCAAGGAAAAAGGTATGTGGGGCAAGGTCCACAGTAAGCCATACTCAACTTTTCATGAATTTTCTCCCATTGAACTAACAGGATGTGCCTAATTCCTCCAAATCAAATTCCGTCAACATATGTGAAGGGTTTGCTACCAGGAAAGTCATTAGAGATTCAGTGTCTATAGTTTTTTCTTTTGTTTTGTTTTTTAATGTGTTTCTGAATCATTTACTCATTAAGAGTACTTTCTTGTTTTTAATTAGACTTTATGTTTTTAGGGCAGTTTTAGGTTCACAGCAAAATTTAGGAAGAGGCACAAAAATTTTTCATATACCACCTAGCCCCACGCATGAGCACTCCCTCCCATGATCAACATCCACAAGTTTAGTACATTTCTGACAGTTGATAAATTTACATTGACATATCATACATAATACCACAAAATCCATGTTTCCATTATAGTTCACTCTACGTGTTGTACATTCTATGAGTTAAGACAAATATATCATGACATTTTTATCATTACAGCATCACACAGATCATTTTCACTGCTCTAAATACACTCTGTGCTCAATTTTTTATTTCTCCCACAGCCCAACCCTTGGCAACTACTGATCTTTTTACTGTCTCTATGGTATTACCTTTTCCAGGCTATACATGGTTGGAATCATGCAGTATGTAGCTTTTTCATATTGACTTCTTTCATTTAGTAATATGCACTGCAGTTTCCTTCATGTATTTTCATGGTTTTATAGTCATTTCTTTTTAGTGCTGAGTAATATTCCACTGTCTGGATGTATTACAGTTTATTTATGCATCACCTACTGAAGGACAACTTGGTTGCATCCAAGTTTTGGTAATTATGACTAAAGCTGCTGTAAATATCCATGCACAAACTTTTGTGTAGACATACATTTTTCATTCATTTGAACAAATACCAAGGGGTGTGATTGCTGCATCATATGGTAAGGTATGTTGCTTTCTAAGAAACCACCAAACTGTCTTCCTAAGTGACTGTATCAATTTTCATTGCCATCAGCAATGAATAAAAACTCTTGTTGGTCCACACTTTGGGCATCACTTGGTGTTGTCAGTGTTCCAGAGTTTGGTCATTCTAAGATATGTATAGTGGTATCTTGTTGTTGTTATATTTTACATTTGTATGTTGACATAAAATGTGGAGAATCTTTTCATATGTTTATTTGCCATTTGTATATCTCTATGGTGAGGTGACTTTTAAGGTCTTTAGCCCACTTTTAAAATCCAGTTGTTTGTTCTCTCATTGTTGAGTTTTAAGAGTTCTTTGTATAACTTAGATTAATAGTTCTTTATCAGATGTGTCTTTTGAAAGTATTTTTCTCGTAGTCTGACACTTGTTGTCTCATTCCCTTGACATTGTCTATCATGCAGCAAACATTTCTAATTTTAACGAAATTCAGTTTGAGGATTCACTCAGCAGACAAGATGGAGGTATAGGGAAACATGGATTGCCTCCTTGCACATTCACAGCAAAAATTACAATTGAACTACAAAGCAACTATCAACCAGAATCGTCAGAAAAGCAAGCTGTATGGAAGTCCAACAATCAAGGAATTAAAGAAGTCACATTCATCCAGATGGGTAGGAGGGATGGAGATACAGTGATACAGAGATGCAGAGATTTGGAACAGGAGGCTCCACACCCATATGTGATAGATAAAAATCAGGTGGGATATCTCAGGAACCAGGACCCCAGCCCCACCCCAGGCCACCCAACCCAGGGTTCCAGTGCCAGGAAGATAAGTCCCCATAACTTCTGGCTGTAAAAATCAGTAGAGGTTGGGGTAGGGGAAGTAACTGTGTCAGGCATCTCCTCATAAAGGGCCCACAACAGATTTAGGACTTATGCAGACTCAATCCCTCTGGGCTCCAGCACCGCGGCAACAGCTGGAAGAGCGCCAATGGCATACAGGGAGAAACCAAAGTGTCTGGCATCAGGGAACATACTGGAGGTACTTTGGCCCCTTCCTGAGACCTCCCCCACTCAGAGCACAGAACAGCACCACCATATATGAAACTCCATCAACCTGGTTCACAAGCGTTGCCTTGCTTTGGCAATTACCTAAGGCTCCACTCCATCCAACTTACTGGTACACTGTTTTACAATAGGCCACACTACTAAGACAGGGAGCCAAAGCAGATCTACCTAATACACAGAAACAAACAGGGAGGCTACCAAATGAAAGAACAGAAAAAAACTCCAGAAAAAGAACTAAACAAAGTAGAGATAACCAATCTATCAGATGCAAAGACCAAAACACTGGTTATTAAGATGCTCAAGGAACTCATTGGGTAATTCAACAGATAAAAAAGATCTAGGCAGAAATGAAGATTATACTAAGTGAAATAAAGAACAATTTACAGGGAGTCAACAGTGGAATGAACACAGCTGAGAATCAAATCAGTGATTTGGAACATAATGAAGAAAAAACAGAAACAAAACAAAACATTCAATCAGAACAGCAAGAAGAAAAAAGAACTCCCCCCCCAAAAAAAACACAATCCCCCAAAAACAGTAGGCTAAGAAGCGTCTGAGACAACTTTAAATACAGCAACATTTGAATCATTGGGGTGCCAGGAGGAGAAGAAAAAGAGCAAGAAATTGAAAACTTACTTTAAAAAATAATGAAAAAAAACTTCCCTAATTTGGTGAAGAAAACAGACATACAAGTCCAGGAAGCACAGAGAGTCCCAAATAAAATGAACATGAAGAGGACCACACAAAGATACAATATAATTAAAATACCAAAGGTTAAAGAAAAAGAGAGAACCTTAAAAGCAGCAAGAGAAAACCAGACAGTTCCCTACAAAGGAGTTCCCATAAGACTGTCAGCTGATTTCTCATAAGAAACTTTGCAGGCTAAAAGTGACTGGCAAGAAATATTTAAAGTGATAAAAGGCAAGGACCTACACCTAGATTACTCTATCCAGGAAAGCTATCATTTAGAATTGAAGGGCAGATAAAGTGCTTCTCAGACAAGGTAAAGCTAAAGGAGTTCATCATCACCAAGCCATTATTATATGAAATGTTAAAGAGACTTATCTAAGAAAAAGAAGATCGAAACTATGAACATTAAAATGGCAATAAATTCACAACTATCAATAATTGAATCTAACAAACAGACTAAGCAAGCAAGCAGAACACAAACAGAATCATAGATATAGAAGTCATTTGAAGAGTTATCAGTTAGGAGGAGGAGAGGAGACTGGGGGAAAGGTACAGGGATTAAGAAGTACAAATTTGTAGGTACGGAAAGGACAGGGTGGTGTTAAGAACAGTATAGGAAATGGAGTAGCCAAAGAACTTATATGCATGACCCATGAACATAAACTAAGGGTGATGGGGGAGGATTGCAAGAGCAAATGGAGGGTACCAGATGGAGGTGAACAAACTGGGAAAATTGGGTCAACTGTAATAGCATAATCTGTAAAATATATTTAGAAAAAGAAAACCAGCTTAACGTTATTTCTTTCACATGTCATGCTTTTGATGTTAAATGTAAAAACTCATTGCTATACCCAAAGTCATCTGGGTTTTTTCCTATGTTTTTCCTAGGAGGTTTATAGCTTTGCATTTAAAATTTAGGTTGTGACCCATTTTGATTTAATTTTTGTGAATGATGAAAGCTCTGAGGCTAGATTTATTTATTTATTTATTTTGTATGTGGATGTCCAGTTGTTCCAGTATAATTGGTTGAGAAGACTATCTTTGCTCCATTGTATTGCCTTTACTCCTTTTTCAAAAATCAGTTATTTATATTTAGGTGGGTCTATTTCTGGGATCTCTGTTTTATTATATTGATTTATCTGTGTACTCTTTTCACAATACTGTATTATCTTGATTGCTGGAGTTTTAAAGTATGTCTTCAAGTCAGTTAGTGTCTATTGTCCAAGTTGTTCTAGGCCTTTTACCTCCAAATTAAACTTTAAAATAAGTTCGCTAATATTTACAGAATAATTTACTGGAATTTCAATTGGGACTTCCTTTAATCTATAGATCAATATGGGAAGAACTGATATCTTAACAAAATGAATCCTTATATCCATGGAGATGAAAAATTTATTTAGTTCTGTTTGATTTTGTTCATCAGGGTTCTGGACTTTTCCTCATATAAATATTGTACATATTTTCTTATACTTAAGTATTTCATATTTTTACATGCTAATATAAATGTTATTGTGTTTTTAATTTCAATTAATTCAGATTTTATTTGTTCATTGTTAGCATATAGGAGAGTGACTGACTTTTGTGTATTAACTTTGTAGTCTGTAATCTTGTTACAATCACACAATCCATCCAAGAGACTGTTTTGTAAATTCATATTTTCTACAGATAGTCAGATCATCTGTGACCAGACAATTTTATTTCTTCCTTCCCAGTCTGTAGATTTTCTATTTCATTTTCTTGCCTTACCGGACAAGCTGGAACTTCCAGTACAGTGTTGAAAAAGAGTGATAAGAAGGGACATCCTTGCCTTTTTTCTAATCATAGAGGGAAAGCTTCTAGCTTCTTACCATTAAGTATGATGTTGGCTGTAGATTTTAGGTAGATATTATTTACCAAGTTGAGGGAGTTCCCAGTTTACTGAGAGTTTTTATCATGAATGGGTGCTGGATTTTGTCAAATCATTTTTCTGCATCTATTGATACAATTTGTTTTTCTTTTTTAGGCTGTTGTTGTGATAGATTACATTAATTGATTTTCAAATGTCAAACTAGCACTGTATACCTTAGATAAATCTCCCTTGGTCATTATGTATAATTCATTTTACACAATATTGGATTTGATTTGCAGATATTTTGTTGAGGATATATACATGTAGTTCATGGGAGATATTGGTTTGAAGTTTTCCTTTCTTATAATGTCTTTTTTTCTGATTTTGGTATTAGATTTTGGCTAGCTACATAGAATGAGTTAAGAAGTATTGCCTCTGCTTCTATCCTCTGAAGGAAATTGTAGAGAATTGTTATAATATCTTCCTTAAATGTTTGAGAAAATTGACTAATAAATTGATATTTATCTGGTTCTTTCTGTTTCTGAAGATTACTGATTGCTGGTTCAATTTCTTTAATAGGTATAGACTTATTCAGATTATCTGTATTTTCCTTGTGTGGGTTTTGGCCAATTTTGTCTTTTAAGAAATTAGTCCATTTCATCTAGGTTATCAAATTTGTGGGCGTAGAGTTTTGATAGTATTTCTTTGTTATGTTTTTTAAATATCTTCTTTTTTAATATTTATAGTGATGTCCCATTTCCTCATTTCTGATATTAGGCATTTGTAGCCTCTCTCCCATTTTCTTAGTGTGGCTAGGGTCTTACCAATTTTTTTTGATCTTTTCAAAAAACAACAGCTTTGGTTTCGCTGATTTTCTTTATTATTACTGCTTTCCATTTCATCGATTTCTTCTCTAATTATTATTCATTTACTTCTCTAATTATTATTCATTTCCTTTGGATTAATTTGCTTTTTACTTTTTGAAGTTTTCTATGGGAAAACTTAGAATATTGATTTTAGATATTTTCCCCCCATTTTTAACATATGCATTCCTTGCTATAAATTTCCCTCTGAGCACTGCTTTCACTGCATCCCACAAAATTTGGCAATTTGTGTCATTTCCATTTATTGAAAAATATTTTAAAATTTCTCTTGAGCTTTCTGTTTTTGACCCATGTGTTATTTAGATGTATATTGTCTGAACTCCAAGTGTTTGGGGATTTTTCAGTTATCCTTCTGTTACTGATTTCTAGTGTAATTCCATTATGATCTGAAAGCTGACATTGTATGATTTCTCTTCTTTTAAATATGTTAAAGGTGCTTTATGGCTCAGACTGTGGTCTACCTTGGTGACTGTTCCATGTGAGCTTGAGAAGAACGTGTATTCCCCTGTTGCTGGATGAAGCTTATAGATGTCAGTCATATCCAATGGGTTAATGGTGTTGTTGAATTCAACTACATTTTTACTGATTTTCTGCCCCTTGGGTCTCTCCATTTCTTATAGAGTGGTATTGACGCCTCCAGCTTGACAGTGGCTTCATCTGTTTCTTTTTGCAATTCTATTATTTTTTGCCTCACATAGTTTGGCATGCTGTTTTTAGTCCCAGACACCTTAATGATCTTTATGTTTTCTTAGAGAATTGACCCCTTTATTATTATAAATGAAGTTCTTTACCCCAGTAACTTCCTTGCTTTGAAATCTGCTGTGTGCAATTAATATAGCTACTCATGCTTTCCTTTGATTCATGTTAGCATAGTATGTTTTTCTCCATCCATATAGTTTTAATCTATATGTGTCTTTATATTTAATGTGGTGTTCTTCCAGACAATACAGAATTAGGCCTTGTTTTTAGATCTATGTTAAATATCCTTTGTCTTTTAATTGTTGATCATTGATGTTCAAAGTGATTATTGATCTGCTTGGCTTAATATCTTCCATTTTGGTTATTCTTTCCTATCTGTTGCCCTTGTTATTTCTACTTTTGTCTTTCGCTCTTTTTCTGTGTCCAAGTTTTTATTGGGTTTGTTCACATAAGCACTCTGTATCTGGCATGTACCAACATTTCAAATGCCCAGAGAAAAAGCAAATGTTCAGCATAAATGGCATTATTTGTACAGTTTCAGAACAATAAACTATGTTTATCAGTTAGGGAATGACAGAAAATCTTCTGAATCCTAGCTCCCATATGTCAGCCAAAGGCTAGGTTTGCAAGCAGGTTTTTGTAGGGGGTGCAGTGAGTCCCGTTGCATTAACCCTTTTCTGTACACCTTTGATGCTTTATTATGATGCAGTCATTTTACTACCGTGCTATGAGGTACTGGATTCCTGATTTCCACCCTCTTCTTAAATATTGCCAATTTAAAAAATGTTCTAATGTATAGGGAATTTTTGTAAGTGTTTATTTGAACCAAACTGACAACATAAGCTGGGGAGCAAGATCTCAAATGCTCCAGAGAATAACAGTTTGAAGTTTCTTTCATTTATTTGAGATTAAGAAGGGAATGAAGGAATACATGAAGGTGGGAGAAAGCAAGGTGGGGATGGCATTATAGGCTAGTTAAGATTATGTACTCTCATGCTTTAGAAGGAGGGTCTGAAAGGGTGGTCAGGTTAGAAGGAGGAGTGTAAAAGGGGGCGTTTCAAAGATGTATTGACCTAGAGGTACAGAAACAATGGACAGGGCTTGCTTAAGGCAAAGATAAGCCTTTTACTAAAGAAGTTATATGCCTGGTTATATAACTACCCACCACGAACTGCCCAGTTAGGAATCTATGATCAGGTCACCCTGAGAAGTTATCTTCCATAGAACCTTTTCCCCCACCCCTACGATATGTAAGATATTTACATTATTCAATACCAAGTCTAATTAATGTCACCTTTCTTATGTCAAAGTGAAACCACAAAAGAAAGATTTCCTGAAAATTATAGGAAACATAATTTTGTGCTTTATTCCTTCTGTGCTGATGAGAATAAAGTTAAGAGAAGGAGCATATGTAGTGGAAGCAAATGAGCCATGAGAAGAGAGACATCACTGTGTACGGGCTAAAAGCATACACACTGGATGGAGATGGCCTGAATGTGACACTTAGCCTGTCTGGGCCTCCATTTTCTCATCTGTAAAATGGAACTATGAAAGATACTTGCTTCATATAGTTCTTTTGGGAAATAGCTTATTTTCCTAATATAATTAAACAATGCCTGCCGCCCTGGCTGGTGCGGTTCAGTGGATTGAGTGCTGGCCTGTGAACCAGAAGGTCAGTGTTTCGATTCCCAGTCAGGGCACATGCCTGGGTTGTGGGCCAGGTCACCAGTAGGGGGCGTACAAGAGGCAACCATGCATTGATGTTTCTCTCCCTCTCTTTCTCCTTCCCTTCCCCTCTCTCTAAAAATAAATAAATGAAATCTTAAAAAAAACAATGCTTGCAACATAGTAAAAATCACACTCTTCAGTATTTATAAAAGAAAATCAAATGATATAAAATAACTAAAAGGACCTCTTTAAAACAATAATGCAAAATATGACCAGTTCATTGTTTTAACCTGAACTATAATGAACTGATGTTGACAAGTCCAGTAATTTAAAAATATATGAAAATATGAAAAAAAAATTTTGTGCGACCAAATTTTTGTTAAGATACCATTTGTTTCCTATAATCTTCTTCCCAAAGAAAAATTCAAAGCTTCCTTTGAATTCTTTTCCTAAAAGAATAGTCAAATTTACCTTGGGCTTTCCCATTCAAAAATATACATTTTTCTATAGAAAAATTGTGGGGTTTTTTTTGTGGGGGGCAGGGGTAAGTTGTCAAATGAGTTATGTAACTCCTTAGGTCAGTAGTTTATCAATTCTTTACCATGAATCTTTTTAAATGCAAAGCACAAAATACAAATGAAACAACATACCTAATGAAATCTAACATATTTACCTCCCAGCACTTTCATCCTGGCATTTGCTATTTCATGTTACTTTGTGGTATTTCTGTTGTTTTTCTAATTTACTTAAAGTAGTTCTAATCTCTCTTTCCCTTGCCTGCTACATAAATTGCTACAGATTTGTTGTCACAAAGTTTTAGACTTAACTGTTTCAGAGCTGGTTTCACAGCCCAGTCTTTCTGATATAAGCCAACAAATGCACTGAGAGACTCAGGCAGCTTCTCGTGGCCTGTTGTTGTCTCTTTATCTCTAATTTTCAAGGGAGGGCATTTTCTGTTTCCTTTGATCACCATGGCAGGATAGAAAACTGTTTTAGAGACACTCAGGGTTGACCCCCCAAGAGCATCCCCTTGAGAGTGGGCTGAATTTATGTGTGCTTCTAGCCAGCACAATATGGCTTTTTTTTTTTCTTTCAATTTGCTGTATAGGGGCCTTGGGAAATAAAATGTCCTGAGTTTTAGAGTTCTTATGTACAAATTGAAACTAACACTTGACAGCATTATTGGAAGGTATTATTGAGATTATACTTGCTGGTGGCTTCCACAGAGTTCAAATATTAGCTACCCAATCTCTAAAATGAATAGTGCTGAAAGAAGGAAACTCAGCCTTTTGTCTGCCTCTTAGGAAGTCTGGTAATTCAAAAGAAATCCCCATTCTATGTTTTAAAATCATGCCTCATTCTAAACAATTTTATTGATAGAAAATAGCTTAAAGTAAAAATTATCCAGAGAACGATGGTATCAAAGAAAATTGAGGGAAAAAAACTTGATAGTGACTAGAAACTGAGTAAACTAAATTCTGTGTCTTTCGTGAGTTTTCTTGATTGGGCGCAAGTTTGTAAGAGCGGGTAAGAAAAGGAAAGGTCTGAAAAAGAGACCAGTAAGAGTGAAGAAGGAGGATGCAAGCCTGTCTGCACGTACTAGATATGTGTGTATATCTATCATAGTGCGTAGTTGTGTATTTATTTATATCCTATGAAGGATTCATGCCAACTTAAAATAGTAAAATATAGAGCAGTAAAATTAGAAGTTTAGGGAGAAAAATAAGACCAGGGGAAAATGTGATTGGCAACATAAGATAAATTCAAGAGTGAACTTAATGTAGAAAATACATGCAGACAGGTTTTACAATGAATATTCCTAAAATAAGTAATAAAGGGAAAAAAAACCCAAACAAGTTTACAGAAAAATTGCTAAGTGGGTTCTCATAGAAAAAGCTCTGTTTAATCTTTCACAATTTGAGGAAGAATGAAAATTCCTCAGATTTTGAGTGTTTCCGTTGCTGCCAAAACAAATATCACAAATTCAGTGGCTTAGTTATGCCAATTTATTATTAACGTACAGGTTTTGAGGTTCCAAGTCTAACAAGGGTCTTTCCAGTTTAAGATCAAAAGCTGACAGGGCCGCATTTCTTTCTGGAGGCTCCTGGGGACCATAGGTGTCCTGTCTTTCCCAGCGCCTAGAGGCTGCCTGCGTCCCTGGGCTTATGGCCTTTCCCCCCCACCTTCAAAGCCAAGCGCTGCTAGCAGGCCCTTTTCACATCGCATCTCTCTGATCCTTCTCTCTTCCCATTTCTCTCTGACCAAAGCCCGAATGGGTTCTCCACTTTTAAAGATTTGTGTGATTTCATTAGGTCAATTTAGGTAATCAGGGATAATCTTTTCATCTCAAAATTACTGTCCTTAATCAAATCTGTAAAATCATTTTGCTATGTAAGGTAACATACTTACAGGTCAAGTGATTAGGGCATGGACATTATTGTGCCTATTACAAAAGTATTAACTGTGGCCTTACCATACCAATAACTGGCAAACGATTGACAAAAGGATAGAAAAGTTTTTAACCTTTTATAGAGAACTACAATCAATTGAAAATGCTAAAAGACTCATCAAGATATGTGATGCCCAAATAACTGTGAATTTTTAAAGTAGCTATAAGACAAATAGAAGTATAACAAAAGCACTTTTATTTCATGTATTATACCATCATGGCATTTATAAGTGTGGGAAACTAAAAACAGAGGAATTGTATAAATATTTGTTGAACTTGAGCTAGAAGAATAAAATATAAAAATATTTTATAAAATGTAGGAACATGTTTAGATTTAAATTATATATACTTTCACTCACCATACAAATGCAAGGGAAAACACCTCATAAGGTAACATAAAGTGCAAGAAACTGGAAAGGTGTTATACCTTAAAAGGGAATTTGATGTATAAGATGACATGGCCGGTTAGAATTTTCAGCAAGATTATCTGAAAGTTGACATTCAGGCACCTTGTCTGTAATATTCCTGGGAGTTTACTTCAGGCATTTCGAACTTTTTCAAACAAAGGGGAAAAAATAACGCTTAGGACAGTGAAATGTAGGGTTTTTGTTTTGTTTTGGTAGACTGCCTAATGTTTACTACTTGTCCTCAGAATTGAGCTATTCGTAGCATTACAGCGAAATCATGTAAGAACTCTGAGTGCCAATCCTTCTCATATTCTGTTAATGCTTTGCTGTGTTCTCACACCATTTTTATTTTATTACAAATTATGGTCTATGATTATGGCGATTAGCACTTCTCAGATACGTCTATTCTTTAGAATTTTCAAATAAAGTTTTCAAAGTTCAGTAAGGCAAAGAATTACCTGAAAGAAAAATCTTTTAGTTGATCAATGGTTCACCTGGGTAAACAGGTTTACTTATGTGGAATTTGCACCAAGAATGAGCCACAAGAGAATGTTTTGGCAAGAAATGAGGCTTGTCTCTGATTTCCGATAAAGATTTGAGTTGAAACAGTGTGCGTTCACTTAATCTTGTTAAATGTAGCACAAAACACTAAGTGTATTAGAGCGTGTATTTAAATGATAACAAACCCTGCTGTTAAAGCTAATAGAAAACAGTTCCTTTCTCATTGAATTTTCACATCCAAACACACCTTTAGATATCATCATTTACTATGACTTCTTATGGTTAACTACAATATGTTTTTGAGGTGAATTTTTAAACCTTTGTCTTTTTTTATTGCTAAGCCACAGTATCTTCACACAGTGATACAATTTGGGGCAACACTGCTCAAAAGAATACCTACTTGCCCTGGCTGGATAACTCATGAGGTTGTTTGGAGTGTCTTCCTAATTTGCAAAGGTTGCGGGTTCGATCCCTAGTCAGGGCACATATAGGAAGCAATCATTAAGTGCATTAATGAGTGGAACAGCAAATTGATGTTTCTCTCTCACGTCTCTGTCTAACAAAATGCGCAAATATTTAAAGCAAATTAAATAGTGATGATTAAAAACTAAAACTGAATTTGGTGATGATAACAATAGGCATTAAAATATTGAGACCAACTTTTTCTGTTGAGAATTATTTTCCTTATTTAAACGAATTGTTGCACCTGAACCTGGCTAAATGTCAATTAGAAAAAGAGAACAAAAACAAAAACAAAAAAACAAAGAGCTTCGCTCCTGTGCGAATGCCCTTATTGAGATGGGCTTGGTTTGGTGGTTAAGGGGTCACAAAGGACAGTCCTGCAGGGGAATAGTGGCATTCTTAAATCCTTGGTTGTTTTTTGTTTTTATCCTGTAGGAGGGTTTAGGTTCACTCTGCCTTAGGGCAGGGAAATGACCTCTCAGGATTCCTTCCAGCCTCAAGCATCTGTGAAGTAAAAAGCATTTATAAAAACTTTAGATCACTACTTGAGATATATAGTTTTAAAGGATAAAGAGTCCCTAAAGCATTTTCTGTACCTAAGAACCAATATTCTTTATTATCGCTCTGTTAAATTTAACAAGAAAAATGTCAGGTAAAACGCTGAAAAGTTTGTTTCTAAACTTTCATTAGAACTAATGGAAATGGCTATATTCTCCTACGCACCAGCAAGATATGTACCCAAAGCTTAAGAGCTTATTATAAAACTGCCATCGTTGATTCCTTTTTATGGTTATTAAAGAGAAAAATACCATTTCTGTCTTGTTAAATATTGTTCCAATGTATTTGTCAATAAGAGTTGGCTATTTTTAGCCAATTTACTGCATCATTTTGGTGTTTTCCCTCTACTAATAATACAAATTGTATTTTATTGTGTCCTGATCAGGCAGCTTTTGACTATATCGCCTGACATTAATTAATCAAATAAAAGTAAGCCTCAAAAAGAATTTCAATTTGGAGAACGAAAATGAAAGCTGAAGTGCATCTGTGTAGACCAATTATGATGTGCTTGAATATAAAATAGTGGAAATAAACTAATTGTTTTTATATTACTGCATTAGAATACAGGAATTGAATGAATAATATAATCTAAGATCAACTACATAACTCCTAGTTTTGTGGGTAAAATATAAATAGATAGATAGAGCATAAGAATAATGACAATAACAAGGTTACTGTTTTTCAGGCACTGTTTCACTTGTTTTGTTTTTATGGACCAATTTAATCCTCAAACCATCTTATTTCTACTTTATCAATGTGTAAGTAAAGGGGAAAGTGGTAAAATTGCTGAAGTGACACTGAGTAAATAGTAAAAATCAAAGTTCAAATTCTGTCACTTTGTAGCCCAACCTCTAAATTTCCCCATTATATACACCTTGTCAGGAATCACCTGTACCTTTCCTCAGAGTCTTCCCTGTTAACAGGATGTCTTCCTCCCCAGTTCTACACGTTGAAGAGTCTGTCCAAAATTATAGAGGTAATTAGATGTGATCCTAAGGATAATACTACATAATTTTTACTTCACAATTGCATGGTTTATCCTATTATTTTTCAATGCATCTAGATGCCCATTCCACTTTGGGGTGGGAAAAAGAGAAGAGAAAGTTCAGTGAATTGATATTTTGATAATAATAATGTCACATCCTCATTATTTGTCTTTATACAATATATACATACATATATATATATATATATATATATATATATGGCATACTATAAGAGAAACAATAATGAATGAGAAAAATTCTAATGAGAGAAATAAGTCTTTTCAAATACAAAACTGTCAAATTTAACTTAGAAAATTAATGACACCCAAATATATATTCCAGACATTGAAAAAAGCATTCTTACTGGCTTTACTGACCACAAAATAATTTATAAAAAGGTGATAGCCAGTTTGGACCTTAAAAACGTGTGTGATTTTGACAGCAGCATTGGGAAGAAAGGACACTCAGATCGAAGAGAGCCATGTGAAAAAGCTTGGGGAAGGGCCGGTAGCACAGTTTAGTAAATCCCAAGCAGAGGAAGGGAATTTGTAGGAAATGATTTGAAAAGCAAGTTAATTTACATGCAGTTATGTGTCTAACTTTAAAACTTAATACAGGTTATTTAGGCGTTATGTGATAAGCAGGAGAATGCACTAGCTTTTTTAGTGTTAAGCAATGTCTGAGGGAAACCGGTGAGGAAACCTCTGTGGTTAAATGAAGCATCTCAAGGCTGGTTTGGGGTAGAGTAGGAGAAGAACAGCTTTGTCCAATCCAGGTTTTTCCAAAAAGATGCTACATTCAGAAACTAAATGAAAGCAGTAAATGCAAATTATATGTAAGAATGTAAGATCTACTATAATATAAGCATTTGGAAGACATGGGACATTATTAATTTTGCCAACTTTTAGGTCTTCATCTGCTATGCCCATTGCAGGCACTAAAATGCATTGGTTAAATGAATGACTGAGAAGGCCAAGGGTTCTAAGCATAGAGTAAAAAAAACCTCAGCAGGAAGGGTATTTACAGTTTAGTAGTTTAAGGGATCAGACATAAGATAAAAGAGGATGAAACAAATGGATTCAGCAAAATGTTCAGAAAGGAGGCAATTGAAAGAAAAGTTATAAGATAACCAATCCTTATTGGATGGTAGTAAAACGGCATGTGACAAAGAGTTCCTAACACTTAGGATATATAATACGCACTCAATAAATATTACCTAAATTAAAGAATAATATGAAACCTAGTCCAAAAAGGCAGCAATCACATTGTTAACTATGGCTTAAGACTAGTACAGTTAAAGCAGAAGATAGATTGGACCTGGCAGAAGACACCACAGGCGATGTGAGAGTAGTCTATTGAGGACCTCAGGGTGATTGGGAGGGTAGAACCCATAGGATTTGACAACTAATTCAATATAATGATCAGAGCATGGTAAAGATCAAAGGCTCAAATGCACTATGTTGATGCCATGAACTATATGGGGAAGAGCAGGCTTTCTGTGAAAGAGCTGAATTCCGTTTTTAATATGCTGAACTGAGTCTGTTGTGTGACATCTATAGAAAAGTTACAGATAAGAAATGCAATATTTAAATTCAAGAGTGATAATTCAGGACTTGTGATGCAGATTTAGAGGCCATTAGTACAAATATTTTTATATAAAATCCAACTAATAAGTGAGATCATTAAGTAATAATGATGTAGAATATAGAATGAAAAAAGGGCTAAAAGACTAATCCTGAGAAATTTGAACACTTAAGGAACAGTAGAACAAAGAGGAGTCAAAAAAGAATGGCTAGAGAAACATCATCATTAGAATATCTTGTGTAAACAAACTCAAGACATTTTCAAGAAAAAATGATTTGTTATCATCTCATATTTTTGTCAAGTTCTCTGTGTGTTGTTTCATTTAATCTTCAGAAGAATATATTATTATCTGAAGCTGATAATGGAAAGCCTTGAGGTTAAAATTTTGTTTTTTATGATGCTAGATCTCAAAATCATAGAGGTATATGGCTCTAAAGCTTAACAAATTGGAGACTGAGAATAGATGTTTGGATTTTGCAACCATGCTATCAGTGGTATCCTTTGAGAAATCATGTTCTGTAGAGGAGTGGGAAATGGAATTTGAATGCAAGTAGCTAGAGTCATTGGGTGGTGGGAAAGTGGAGACAATTATTAACATTAACACATGCACAATTATTATAGGCTTAAAATGATATTTCCAATTCCTATAAATAGAAAGTAGAGGGTGGAATATGTTAAAGACCTTAGGAAAAAAATGTAGGCCTCAATATTTGAGGTACTTAAGCTATTTATGAATTTCATGAACCTTCATTTGTGAATATATTACAGCAAGAAGGAAGAATTTATCAGATTTTTTTTAAAAAAGCTTGTCTCTGAAAGAGTACAAAAAATAGATTTGTACTTATCACTAAGCTCTCGGGCTCATTTCAATCAGATATATAAAAAGAAACTAAGGTAAAGTACTTTTACTCAGACTCATTTATATATCCCTACATGAATTAATTATAAGTTTTAGACAATTGAACTTTTAACATCCATGTGCATGTTGGATATCTTTAGATTATGGAAAAGAAAATAAACAGTTCCTCGGGTGGTCTTGTATATTGCCATACTTATAGTTCATTTACTTCACGGTTCAGCCACCCCAAACTGAAAAGCAGTCATGTTCTCATTTTCAAGACTTCTTAACCTGCAGAATATGGAATGACTTCCAGTGGACCCTGGGACTTTCCTGAAATTGAACACAAAATGTTGAATGTGTGTACATTTTTGTAGGGAAAAGTTCCCTGGCTTCCGTCAGGAGCTCTCTCCCTGCCCATCAATTTCCTTGTCGGGATGAGCATTATATGCTGTTAAAAGCTGGCTTTCAAAAGTAGAAATTTTTGGTGCACCTTTGACTTGGAGAAAATAACCTTGTCACATAGATGTGGCTAAAAGTTCAAAAATTTATTTTCACTTTTCACAGAACATTTTTGTTCCAAAATCCCTTTATTTATTTGTAAAATCAAAGCAGTCATGCAGTTCTTGTGGCAGATAATTTGAGGCGCTTTGATTTGGTAACTTGTGAGGAAGAGAAAAAATGGCTTTGAAATCACAAGGTTTTTATTTGGAAAGCTGGTGAGAAAAGTGATTTTATTCTTATATAATAGGCAAAAAGGACCTTTTAACCTTAAAATCTGATTTTTTTTCTTTCACATGATAGAAATAGCAATTTCTGATGAGGCCTTCGTGACATAAGTTTTCATAAATTTTTAATTTAGAAATGTAGGCATGAGAAAAAGCACACACCCACCAAAATACAGTGTGGCAAAAGTAAGTTTACTGTTATTTGTACAAAAAATAGTGCAATAATTAATAATACAAGAATTAATTCATGTTTTGCATACTCACAACTGTAGAACTACTTTCACCCCACCCTGCTTATAACCCATGGCTCTGAACTGCAATGTTCTCATCAGATACAATTATGTTAGAAAAAAGAGCCAATGAGAGATATAGAAGAAGTGGAAACAATGAAGACCAGTCTGATTACTAATTCATCATAACCCCACATTGGGGTTACTCATCTTGTCTTGATGTTTGTGATTACCTATCTTTTTTATAATACAAAATTAATAAGTTTATGTGAAGGAGAAATTGTACTTCATGACACCATTGAATTTTATATATTAATACAACTATAGATAAACACATATAAATATAGACATGTACCTATATATAATTCATTAGAGAGAGGGTTCCAGAAATTCTTATTTGTTTTTATTTCTCTGAGTAGGAATCCATATTTCTTCTGAGTGAACTAATAATATTTTGTATTCAGATAAATTATTTTTCAAATGAATTAGACATTTTTTTATTGTTGGTGCTTACTAGAATAGACAATTCCCAAATATGAGTACTCTTTATTGAAAAATATCACTTGTCTATATTTTATGTCCCCACACCCAATTTCACATTATTGCATCTCTGGGACTTGTAAATAGTAACTCAAAGAAGTTGGACAGGGGGAAAGAAGAAACATTTCTATCCAACTTTTACTCATTAAAATTTTTTTAATCATATTTTTCATTACCATTTAGACCCCTTATACTCCCATCCCCCATAATCATCACACTGTTGTCCATGTCCATGAATCCTTTTTCCTTTTTGTGCAATTCCTCCACCTCCTACCCTCCCCCCCACTCTTAGCTGTCTTTCTGCTTTCTATCCAAACTGAGTAGCATGTAGGTACGGTGTGATTTGGGGAAAAGAGCAAAGACTTTGGAGTTGAAGACCTGCATGTAAGTCTCATTTAAAGTGTGTACTAACTCTAAGACTTCTAGCATTTCATTATCTTCATGCCCTGTTTCCTCATTTTTCATGTGGGGATTTCTACTTTAGCTTCCATGCTGAATTGCAGGAATATTCATTGTGATTAGATGAAAATGGTTTATAAACCCTCTCAAAAATATACCATAATGTTCTTGTGGGTGTTTATAACCATTTTTGAAAAAAAAAAAATTTAAACGATCTCACCTGTCCTTATTTCCTTTCTCATTTTCTATCCTCTCATTTTCCTATAATTGCACACTGTGCCACAATGATGGTGATAACCTGAAATGTAATTTTTTAAAAATTGTTCATTCTTCCTCAGTATTTGTTAGTATAAAAAGGAAATAATATAATTTATTTGTATATGGAAGAATTGCTGGATACCTTGGTCACGCCAAGGAAACCAGTGGAAATAGGATTATGGATAGCAGTGCAAATGGTTGAACACATCGTGGTTTACAGGTCTTCCATAAGCACACTAGGGTTTGACCCGGGCAAGTGATGGCAGAAGGGGAGAAGCAGGAAGGGCAGCATCATAATCAGGAGGCTGCGGAATGGTCACAGAGGACCAGGTGCTAGCAGATAAAGCCCTTTGTGGATATGGCAAGTGTTCAAATGCTGCAACAATTTTTTTTTTTTGTACAATTGAAGGCTTTAGTAGTCACTATTTACTTCACAGAAATTTATCAGGAAGAAAACATTGCTCAGAGCAAACATCTTTTAAGAGGCATGGAATAGCCGTACTGTTGTTAGTCTTTCATGAAGTCAAATAGTGCTGTTGTTGAATTTTAAATGTTCATAATGGATTAGAGTCCATTAACTTGCATTTTTTACATAGTATATTTCTATATTGAGGCATTTTTCTAAGGGACGGGTAGGCCTAAGATGGCAGGCCTGGATTTAGTTTTAGTTCCACCAGCATATATTTAGAAAGTTTTTAATCATTTAGCTATTGTGTAAGTTTGAAATTGTATTGTGCAGAAGGCTATGGATGTAGTTGTTAAGAGACAGGCTCTGGAACAAGACCCTTTGTTTTATATCCCACTTCTACTCTGGGTGACCCGGGGATAATAAAAATACCAACTTAATAAGACTGATAGGAAGCTCAAGCAAGCTCATAAATATAACAGACTAATGGTACATTTGAGTACTGTAAAGAATGAATTATTAACTATGATTATTATAATTCACAACTAGCTTACTTCTCATACTATTTTAAGTATTTATAGAGGCTAAAAGTGTCCCTTTATATATATATAAACATACATATATATAAAAATATACCCACTTTTGATACTGAGATTTGGTTAAGTGTGTATATTTAAAGAGCTATAAACTTATTGTGGAGGATAGGATTATAATAATTGGTGGCTGCCTATAGCCAGTTCCATGAAGCCTGCATAAGTGTTTTGTAGAATGTAGGTGTTCCCTATGTGGTGTAACCTCTTCATGAGATGATACCTATTTTTAGGCCATTTCTCTTCAACAAGCATTTGGCCATCAAAATGAAAACAGTATGGCTGAGTTTCTAACAAACGATTCATTATAAACATTTGGTTTTCTTGATTCTGTCATCAGGTTTGCTTTGTGACTAAAAAGTACAAATCATAATGTTTGAATCCCTCATGTGCTGGATATCATTAAGTATTTCTCTTTGGTTTCCTGCCCTTGCCATTGGTAAATATGAATAATGAAAACATTATAGCCAAGATACCAACTTTTCATCATTTATTTTATTATGGAGTGGAAAAACTTAATCGTTTTATATATAATGACTGACGGAGAATGCTCTAAATAGCAAAACTGAAGCTTAACTTTACTTAGGAAACTTCATCTTTGTTGAAGAATTCCAGAAGAAATAAAGAATAGATTTGGAATTTCATTAGCAGAAAATAAATATTTAAAAATATAGTCATGAGTTAGAAGGTCAGAAAAAACATATCTTCATAAATGCAATTTTTAAATGAGGTAAGCACATATTAGAACTACCTTACAAACTTTATAAAATGTACATATAAAGAAGAATTTAGAATTACTTAGTATCAATAATTTGTGGTTACAGATGTCAATTAAAAACTAAGAGTTAAAACCCATAAGAGAAGAAGCTCAACTTCTCACTCTAATCCTGTTATAGATATAAATCAAACAACCATTTAACTTAAAAACTTTCATGTTTTTCCTAAGCCAAAAATACAGAAGACTGTTTTTCTTCAGAAACATAGAAAATAGTTTTATTTTCCTCCAATGCCTTGATTCTTTTCTCTATGTGATATCATTTTCAGAGGTAGAAATTACTATTTCAATTTGAAGTACACTGGATATTACTTGGATATTTTCAGATTGAACCTCAACATGAAATTCTTTGACTGATTTCTTGAATAAAGAGAAATCATATATTAGGAATTGTTTTGGCTAATTTTACAACTCAAACATAAGTTCATATATATGTATATAACATAGGTTAATCATATATATAAATATATATAACAGGTTAATCATATATATAAATATATATATATAACATAGGTTAATCATGTATTACATATAGTTCAGAGATAAGCTGATAAGCTGCTGGTATTGGTTTAATGATATAACAAAGGCATGGCTGACATCTCAGAATTTTCTGATATTAGACAATATTTGCTTGTGAGCTCGGGATGCAGAATGGCCGCTCTAACACCACAGGAAAAATAGGTATGCAAAAAGCAAGCTCCCGAAACATTTGTCCCCTTTTATGAAAAAAGCAAGAGCTTTCTTAGAAGTCTCTTTAGCCTACTTCACCTTGCATCTCCTGAGGTAGAATGGGTTATATGTGTATTAGTCTGTTCAGGCTGCTGTAACAAAATATCACAGGCTAGATAGCTTAAACAACAGAAACTGATTTTCTCACGGTGTGGAGACTAGAAGTCCAAGATCAGAGTACCGTCAGGGTTGGTGAAAGCTCTCTTCCTGGCTTGCAGTTGGCTGCCTTCTTGCTGCTACGCCCTCACCTTTTCTTGGTGTGCACACAAAGAGAGATTTGGGTTAGGGTCCCAGCCTCCTGACCTCATTTAATCTTAATTACCTCTTTAATGGCCCTATTTTCAAACACAGTAACGTTGGGGGTTATGGATTCAATGCACAAATTTTGAAGGGAAGTAGTTCAGCTCATAACATGTGGTGACCTACAGCTACAAGGAAGAAGATCCGGGCTGTCATGTGTGGCTCACACCAGAGTTTCGTCTTGGGAGTTGAATAAGTATTTGTTGCAGGGGCTGCACTGTGCATTTTATGATGCATAGGGTCACCCATGGCCTCTACCTAGTAGATGGATATAGCAAACTAGAAAGACCCTGTCCTTGCCCTACCCACGCCTTAACTTGTGACAGGCAAAAATGTCTCTAGACATTGCCAAATGTCTTGGGAGAAGGAGGGCTAAAATCATCTCCATCTCCCCAGTTGAGAATCACTAGCCATACTTTGGTGTTGAGTTTGTTGTCATCTTACCAAAATAAGGAATGTGTTAGCACATTAACATATTATGAGGAAATACATTATAAGGGAAAGTTGGGGGATAGACGGTTAATAGTCTGCAACAGGACTCCCTGTATTTTTACCAAGCTTCCAGAGAATGAGGCTATGACATACCTGTCACTCTACTTATCCTGTTAGATAAAATACCATATTTTTTCCTAAAAACTTATTTAACAGTTTTTAAATTGGACACGAGGAGGCAAATCGAAGGTCTAATTTAATGCATCTAAACACGTAAGGTTATAATTCGTTAAACAATAAAACCAGGACTACTGCATCCAGGATATCCAGAATGGAGTTACAAAGGGAAGACCATGCTGTGGGTGAAAGTTTTCAAATCAGATCCAGAAGAGAAGCCGCTCTGCTCCTAAGAGAGTGTGATAAAAATACCATCAGATCACAGCACAATAACCAAACCAGAAATAATTGACCAGAGATAACAAAGGACAAAAATTGCTCACAATTCCATTTCCTAGTAAGTGAACAATAAACTAGGATACCAACCTGTCTTCCTTTCCTTCCCTCATTCTCTCCCTCCCCTCCCATTTTACTGCAGGTTCTGGACATTTGTGATCAGCATATTCTTCTATAGTCTTGATCTGTTATTTGAATGCTGGCTTGAGCTCCCAGCATCAAAATCTACCCTGCAGCCTTCCCAGGTAGAAGCTGTTACCCCTTGTAGCCTTTCTTACCTGAGGGCTGGAGCTAACATGCATGTCTGCATTGTTACACTCTCGCTCAAGGACTTCTACGGGAAAAAATATAACCAGAGACATTGAAATAAAGAACAAACTGACAGGAACCAGAGGGGGGCCATGGAAGAGGATAATGTTGGAAAGAAAGGGAAGGGCTGTCAAGGAACATGTATGAAGGACCCATGGACAAAGCCAAAGGGGGGGATAAGATTTAGGTTGGGACGTAGGGCTGGGCAGAGAAGGAGGGGAGTGGTGAGGGGGAAAATGGAGGCAACTGTACTTGAACAGCAATAAAAAAAAGAAAAATATAAATACAAAAAATGCAATGAAATGTCATTGCACAGAAACTAGAATTGTTAAAATTAAAAGACTAGTAACACCAAAAAGAAAAGAAAAGAAAAAAAAATTGAAACTCTAATTCCATTGATCCCGCTGTTTCTTTCTCCTTATCCCTCAGGTTTAATCTTGGTTTATACCATACATAGTTTAGATTTCACACTTACTGTAATCAGTCCCTTCTCATTACTCCCCTTTGCTCACCTCTTTCCGCACCATCTTACTTGCTGGCAAAGTCCCAACTCTGGATTTACTCAATAATTACCTTTCCATAATTTTGTCCTAACAATAAAGCTTTTTAAGAAACAATTTCTCAACATGACTGGCTGCTTTTATCTTAAATTCATGATCATGGACCACAAATACTATTTTATGTTTTCGTGTTCCTCACATTATCCCTACCCTCGGTAACTATTTCATTTTCTTCCCTCAAATGAATCTTTTTTCCTCGCCAATTCTCTAATCTCGAGAGTGTCTCTGCTACTTCAAACGTCTCTGGCCACTTTTTATAGAACTCTCCTGATTAGGCTAGTCCTACCTTGACAATGCTCTTGAGATTTATTAAGTAGATATATTAAAATTAAGATTTATTAGATTATGTATCTACAAAATCCCTTTACTTTTACCTGTCAGGATAACCCTATAGAAGTAAGATTCTATCATATTCATAGCCCTCATTCCCATTCAAGAGGAGGGGATCACATACAGAATATGGGGGGGTGTGTGTGTGTTGGGGGAGAGACTAAAAATCTGGGTATTAACTAAGACTTCTGTCCTAATCATAGACACCACACACCAAGAGAAAATTTGAGTAAAAAAGTAATAATTATAATTAAAATAAATTGAGTTTGCATAATGAATTCACAATTCATGCTAAAATTTAAAAGTTGCAGAGTACTTAGAGATATCATGGTATAAAAATGAATACAGTGAACATGTTCAACTTTTTATTTTAATAAGTAAAGGGTATGTTTGTGTGTGTGTGTATATATATATATATACATATATATACACACATATATAGTGCTTTTACTTATTTGAGTCTTTATGAAGTATAGTTAGGTACTTATTTATGTTCATGTAATTAGGAAAAGGAGTTTCAAAGATGGCTGTTTCTCATCTGTCTTCCAAGCATCCAACAGTCCCCCAATGGTACTTGTATTTCACTGAAAAAATAGAAGTAATCCATAGAAATGTACTCAGTCCTCCAAAACAAACAGACAGACAAACCGTAACTCCCCGCCTTTTTATGGATACACTGCCTCTGCTTTCTGAGGGCAACTCTTACACATGTACATTTTATCTTATCCCCTGTCATCTCCTGGAAGACTTTTGCCCCTTTAATTACCTCAGAACTCTCTAAATCATACCTCTTCCCTCTGTATAGGATAAATTTGTTAGCCTGCCAGCATGGTTCAATGTCTCCCAATATAAACAAACAACAACAAAAAAGTAAAACACAACAAAAACAAAACAAAACAAAACAAAAATACAACCTTTTCCTTCCACTACACTCCACTATTTCATGAAATATATAGTGACTTTTCTCAAAAGAATCCCAAATACAATTGTTTAATTTGCCAACCTCATTCTTTAGCCTAGAACAGTGATTTTCAACCTTTTTCATCTTATGGCACGCATAAACTAATTACAAAAATTCTGAGACACACCAAAAACATATTTTTTGCCGATCTGACTAAAAAAGGTATAATTTTGATTCATTCATACCAGATGGTTGTGAAACGCTGTTGTTATGTTAGCTGTTGTCTTTTTTTTTTTTTTAACAATCTAAGGGAAAAGTGGTCAGTGTCCCTAATCAAATAGCGAGGTATTTCATGGCTTGAAAATTTCTGAAGTAAACAGTTTGAATCACTGGCCCAGAGCAGCCAGACTTTTATCCCTATCAACTTCCTAAAGCCCTGTTCTTCAGTCACTGCTAACCTCCATCTTGCCAAGTCACACTGTTTGATCCTCAGCCTGATTTTACTTGAACTTTCTGCTTTATTTTAATAAGGGAGTAAATATTTGATTTCTCGCTTTTAAGAAATATATCCTTGAATTTGAAAACACCTCATTCTTTCATTTCCTTCTATTTCCATGGCTTTTATAATTTCCTTTGCTGAAATCTTTTTTTTTTTTTTTTTGGTCTTTTAAATTGTTGTTCAAATACAGTTTTGTCCATTCCCCGCCCCCACTCTTCCCACTCCTCCCCACCCCTCCCCCACTCTCGATCCCACCCCTGTCTTGACTTAGTCCATGAGTCCCCCATATATGTTCCTTGAGCCCTCTTCCCCTGTTTCCTTCTGTCTTCCCCTCCCCCCTCCACCCTCTCCTGTGTTCACTGTCAGTTTATTCTTCATTTCAGTGTCTCCAGTCACCTATAAGTGGAGAGAATCAACAGAACAAACAAGCAAGTAAAATGTAACTGGAGACATTGTTTTTGATTTTAACAATTGCATTCCTCTAGGGTTCAGTGCTTGGCTTTCTTTGCACTTCTCAGTCTGTACTCACTGTGTAAATGATCTCAGTTACATGCTTTTATTTTATATGTACCATTGAAATGATGGTAATATCCACATTTATCTCTCGCTCTGAGCTCCAGTTTTAACACATGCAGAGCAGAACTCTGATTTTCTGCCCCCTTAAATATGTTTTTCTCATCTCTTTAGGTGACATCAACATTCACTCAATTTCTTGTAATAAAAATCTTCCTTTTTTTTTTTCTACCACATATCCAACATACCAAAAGCTTGTCCAACTCTCCTTTTAAATAGACACTGGGTATGATAAATACTCTCTCCACAAATTCCCTCCTAACCTAAAGCCCTATACCCTTTTTCCTAAACACTAAGGGGTGATAGTTTTAAAATGTTTAGTCAGAACATCATTCCTCCCTGCTTAAACCTCAAACTTAGAATAAAATGCAAGACCAGTAGCCTGACTGCCTCACTGACTTCGATTCCTATCTCTCGTCTCCTTGATCGCTTAGACCTTGAATACATATAGCCTATTCTGACCTCTGGGCCTTGCACTTGCTGTTACCTCAGTCTAAAACACACATCCTCTAGGTCACCGCATAGCTAATTACTACTTTTTTCAAGTATCCGCTCAAATATCAGCTCATCAGAGAAACTTTTTCCCAACCAGATGTAAAGTAACACTTTCCATTGAGTCACACGCCAGCCTTTTACCAATTTTGATTTTCTCTTCATGGTGCTATTTTTTTTTCCTTTTTTACCACTTGCAGTCTTATTATAGATTAATCAGTTTTCTTGTTTGCGATGTGTCTCCATTATTAGAAATGAAATCTATGAGGGTGTCTTGGCTTTCACTGAATTTCCATACCATAGAAAACTACCCCCCTCATGGTAGGTAACAAATAACTGTTTTTGAATAAATAATAGAGTGTAGAAGAGAAAACTACTTAGAATTGAAAGCCATACAGCATCACTCCAAAAATCCAAGGCCGTGTTCCTCCTAGCTTGCTGACCTCACTTGCTCCCAGGGCTCTCCTCTCCTCTTTCGCATCTTCCCCGTCTCCGTTTTTTCTTCCCTCTTTCCTCTGTGCAATAATGAGAGAGAGAGAGAGAGAGAAAAGCAACTTTAAAATTCCGAAACCTTATGAGAAAATTATTTACCATTCCAGACTAGTTACTGAAGCCCTCATTTATATAACTAAAATACCTGTTAAAAAAACCTTCATAAACAAAAATCCTCATCCCTGTCAGAGATTATGCTGGTCTCCTCTAATCCCTGTGTGAGAATCTTAATCTTTCTTTCCCTCTCTTGTCTTGTCTTTCCTGTTCAGCCTAAAATGGGAGGATATTATAATAGAGATATGGCAAGGCTGGCTGCTCAATGGGGCACCAGAGTCACCAGGGTATGCCACCTTCTAAGGCAGCCGATTTCAATTTTCAACAGCTCTAGTTTTAAAAATGCTCTCTTTATATGATGAGCTAATATTTGCCCGGCCGTAACTTTGATCCATTGGTCCTATTTCTGCTAGGTTGGGACTCCTGAGCATAACTGTTTCCCATGCAGAAATAGAACAGCTGCTTAACACCTCTCATATGCTATTGCTTTATATAGTTACAAATTGTAAATCCCCCAGCCTCCAGCACCTCCACCATACACTTTGTCAGCCTTCTGTTCTCTGTTGTAAATAAATTCAGCTCTGTAGCTTTTCCTCAAATGACCCATTTCCCAAACACTCGATTACTTCTTAACTCAAGAGAGGACAAAGCCCTTTCTGGGAAAATTATCCATTTCTGGGATTCTTTATTCAGGGAGGGAAATAGAGTATAATGTGAGTCAATTGTGAATTCTGATTTTAGCAACTTAACTATTTAATTGCAGTTTATTTAAAATAGCACACGTTTATTGATTTACTCAGTAAACATTGTTACATGTGTAAGTGTAAAGCACCCTACCAAGATCAAAATAAATGAAAGACATCGCCACAGCTCTTGAAAAGTTTGGTTCAAATTGTGCAATTGCTAAATTTTCTTATGAGCTTTAAAATGTCATTTTTTTTAAGTTCTTTGGTACCCAGTGATCTTATGAAAGGATACATAGGGGTTTAGTAGCACCTTAATGCACCTCAGGGTTACAGGGCCGAACTGAAGGAAGCTAAGCCACTAGGCTATCTCCTAGGTAATGTGGTATTTTATCCCCCTCTGGGTAAATGGTAGCTATGCTCATTTTATTAGCTTGTGGGTTATAAGTTAATTTAGGGGGAATATGCTATTACAGATTTGGATGAGTTCCTTAAACTCCATTAAAACTTTGACTGCAAGATGCATTAATAGAGCTTCAAAGTCAGTCAATCAAAAGATTGATGGAGTACATAGAATGGAACATTAAGTGGAATATTTGATATTAACTATTAAATCTTTCAGAAGAATTCTTTGGAGGTTTTGTGAATATCCATTTATTTAATTTTTTTTCAATTTTAGATAGGGATTTTGGAATTGTTCTAACATATGTATCTGTGTTAATGTTTGTGAATGAAAATAGAATAAAATATTAGGGTTCCCTGTGATGATTCTGTTGTGATGAATTAGTTTATCAGTTGAAGTGCCCAGTGAATTTTTACAAACTAACCTTGCCTAACAGTGTTAAGTAAGGAAGATCTTTGAAATTCACGAATGCCTGTACAATTTTAGGAAGGGGACTAACTTTTGTTTTGTCCCAGAAAGTTGCCAGATGGTTCTAATCACATTTTGTTTACTCAATATAATTTTTTAGGTAAATATTGCTATTTAGTATCTCCATTTTCCATTTGTGAAAACTGGAACTCACAAATTTATGCCAATTGCCCATATAATTTAACAAAACCAGTATTTAAGTTTAGACCTGCCTTATTCTAAATCTCAGAAATAGAACAGTTGCTATTAATTTAATATTCCAGGGTGTCTGCTGGAGAATAATGATTATATTATGATAATCCAATCTCAGTTTTTAGAATATGTTGTTAGTTAACTGTAAGTAGATACTATGAATAGTGTATGAACCAATTTCTTGTGGATTGTACTCCCATGAGTATCCAAATAAAGACTAACTAGGACAAATAAGGAAATTATATCTGTTATTATATTTTTGATTGGGTTCATAGTATTCAAAGAAAAAATATTTTATTTTCAATGCAGAGGAATGAAGTTATGTCCCAAAAAGGTTAAATAACGTGTCCACAGCTATACAGCTGGAAAACTGCCAAGCTGAAATTCAAACATGTTCTTCCTGCCTCTTATAAACTCACTCTTTTTATACCGGAGTAATGACTTATGTTTGGCTTCACTTTCATCTGAAATCAGATGAATGGAGAGAGACAAATATGAATTAGGGAAATTGATAATTTATTTGTTTGTTTTGTTTAACTTTGTTTCTTATTTTGGAAATGTGATAGATACATAACCAAGAAAAGTATCCCAAAGCAAAACTTCTCCTCTTGGAGTTTCTTCTTAGAGTACAAATTGCACATCTTCTTAGGTTGTTTTCTTTATTTTACTTGGAGTGAGTAATGCTAGGTATTGTGAAAAGACCAACCTCAACACAAAGTTTGTTCTCCCTCACATGGAGTCCAATGTGGATCGAGCCTTTTCCCCCCAGACAGTGACTAAAATTCCATCTTTTGGCTATGTCATTTGGTGCCCAGGCTTTCAAAGTCCCCAGAGAAGGATTGAAGGGCCTGGGATTCATGGAGTATGATTTCAGGCACCAGGCCTGAGCATGTTTCACATCACTTCGTTCACATCCCACTGGCAAGAACCTGATCAAAAAGCTGCAACCTAACGGCAGAGGAAGCTGGTGCCTGTCCAGCAGCATATGGGTATTTGGATAGCACTCTGAGTCTGTGCCAGGCCTCAACAAGAATTTGTTTAACAGATTCCTTCTTCTTGCCAGGCACCAAATACACATTCCTAAGTGAACTGGACGCATACCTGAACCATTGTAATGCAATCAGAACTGAGCAGTACAGCATAATAGGTAGGTGGATATTGCCCTGGCAATCAAAAAAACACATGCCAATATTGTGTTCTAAGCTGAGAAAAGAAAATATAAAATAGTTTAGAGGGGAGGTTTGACAGGTGTACACACTTATTTCAAAACCAGAACATTGCCCTTGTGACATTGCCCCAAAACATCAGCAAACTCCCCAGAGAAAGAACTTGATGTAAGTTTGGTTTGCTTTCTCTTGCATTGTTTAGATTTGTTACTTTTGGAGAAAGCTAAGAAGAATAAAAGTTATATTTTTTGAAATCATCAGGCTAAATCTAATATATATGTGCTTACACAGCCGTGTAAGCACTAGAGGGAGGAGTCAGTCAAAGTTTCAGTGATTTTTAGAATGACTGCCCTGCTTTGAAAGATTAGATAGAAAAGTTCAAAGAGCAAAATAACTACAACCCATTTAATACTGAAAGGACTTTAAATTGATCTTCAAATTGATATTAAGATAGATAAAATAAACAGAGGTTTGAGAGAAGATTCTCATTGCCAATGAGAAGACAGCTCTTTAAAAATTATTTTGACAGCTGAGCCATTTCCAGATTGAATTATTATTAAAGAGTAGTGGAGGAGTTGAGGTTAGAGTAGATTTGATTTCATTTTTTCAAAGTACTCTCCATGCTTTCTATTATATATAAAAAGCGAATCAGCCTGTTAGGTCACCAAGGATAAGTAAGTGAATTATGCTACTAAATTGCAACTAGTCTTGAAACATTCTGAAAACATTTTGACATTTAACCATCTCTTCTACTTTAAAACAAATAAACATTTATTTTTCCAGACAGATAAATATTTGTTTTAGGGGTAAGGACTCAAACATATTGATTTTCTTTTCATCAGCTGTTGACATTTTGGTTGATTTTATGCAATATATTCTCTGGACAAATATATGTTATAGTTATTTTGGTATCATGATTGATAACTTGAATAAAGCCATGCTTAATTGAGAACACAGAAAAAGCCTGAATGGAATGATTGCAAAATGCCATGTTAAAGATATGTGAAAAACTGGTAAAGGGAAATATTTATCCTGCCTTTCTTATGTGAACTGTACCATTAACCAAATACTACCTGGGAAATGTCTCTTTATAAAAATATTACAGGTCATACATTAAAAAGAAATGTAAAAATAGAATATCCCCATTTTGTAAGCTCCAGTGAATTAGTAGAGATAGGCTCAATGATTGATGGCTTTAACATCCTAAAAGGACAGACAACTAGATATTATGTGCCTCCTGATGAAAGAACACAACACCACCTACAGTCACACAAAAGAGATAGAACCCGAGTCTGACCTGGCTTCCCACTTAAAAGATATGCAGAGAACAGAGAAAAAATACTGAGCTTCACCATCAGGTTGCAACTAGCAAAATCCAGTCTGTGGAAAATATGCCTGAAAAAAAAAATGGAGGAAAACTATTGATGAAAAAAGACTTAAAAGATGTAATAAACTTTCAAAATGGGCAAAATTAAACCATATAGTTATATAGTCTATGTAACTATATCTAGGTAATCAATATATTTAAAAATAAAAACAAGGAGGAATTACAATAAAAGTCAGAACAGTGGTTTCTTCTGGAGGGAGGGAGGGACTGTGAGCGGCATGTGGCCCATGGAAGTGGCTTCTAGGATCAGAGCCTCGCTCTATCTTCGTGCGAGCTGCAGTTACAAGGTTGCTCACATTTTGAAGAAATTTGCTAAGCTATACATATCCTTTTTGTGTGGTTTACTTTATCTATTTTAAATGAAATAATTTTTAACACATTTAACAAATATTTATTGTAAACAATATCTGAAAACCTCTGAAACATTAAACCAAGATGCTTCTGAGTAGATTTAACTGGTACTTGAATATATTTCAAGACCAACCTAATGGTAAAACTCCTTGGTGTGTTATTTAACCACTTTCACTGAAGACAATTTTTATTTCTACATTTTCTTGTCAAAGAAACCAGTTGCTTGCATTTTCTTTTTCATCCAAAAGACATATTGATTTTACTAGGAGGCAAAATGGTACCATTTTGCTTCCCAAAGCCTATTTCTTCTCTAAGCTTCTAAATTTCAGATCTGTCATTTTGACAGTATTTTTTTGTCTGCCTTATCATTTTTACCTTTTAGTTTAAATGTCTTTTAAGATTCCTTTTTTTTGAATCAGAACTTTGTAAGCATTATATTAAATATTACAGAAAGAGATCAGGTGTGAAGACAGCAGCAATGACCTCAAAAGAGAGTCATATCCTGGAGGTAAGAGGAGCTAAAAGAGTAAGAGGAAGAATTTTTTCATATGCCTAAAACAACAGAAAAATGGAACTGCAAAGGTTATTTATCTAGCCTACATAGTAAAGTTATTTATAAAACTGCAAAAGTAGCCATATATAAACAAAATAGGATAAAAATAATATATTTGTAGCTATGTTTTTGTAGACATGTTATAGACTCCTCATTATGTGGGCCCATTTGAAATTGGACTCCAGAGCAGGAATTTATGAGTATAGAACAGTTTCTGACTCAGATAATCAAGGCATATAAAAATGGGTTCAAAGCCCATCTGTGCTGAAGGTGACATCGAGCATGGGTGAAAGGGACAGATGTACTTGTTAATGCAAAGATCTTATTGCTTGTCAGTCCTTGGGCTCAGTAACCACCTTAAGCAGGCAATGTTTCGTAACAATGTAATCGATGAATTTTTGAAAATACAGCTGTAATTAAAGTGTGACTGCCTGTGTGTGTGATGATGCTTTATTTGTGCACAGAGAGAATTGGTATCCTAAGACCCCAAAGACTGATCATTTTTCTTGGCTCACTTGTCCAGCTTCACCCACTCCGTAGTGTCTTTAATGTCTTATTAACTTATTTATAACATCCTATGTCCACTCTAACTTTTCAAATAGCATTTTAAAATAATTATTTGCTGATTTATGTGAACCTTCTAGCTTTTTTAGTTCAATCTTTTCTGAGGCAATACTTTATTTTGCCTGGAGAGAGCTTTTCTAGTGTACCGAAAAGACTGTTGTCAGTTCAGCCAGGCCACAAAGTCAGGCTAAATAGAGGACTGTGTGTCTGCCGTTTCATTAATGTAAAACAATGAAAAACTCCTCACAGCATCGTAATCCACGACACATGTATTCGGAAGCTATAAAATCAAGAATTGATTGCCATCCAATTTTTAAGTGAAGTAATAGTTCTAAATATTTGTAGAGTCTGTACCTAATGTGGCAGACATGCATTTGGGGGTCAGTTTGGCCTATTTCCCCCTCTAGGCTCATTTTGATGTCTGCCTTGGGAGAAGACAACACAGTTAAATTTCTAGGAGCCCACTATGTTAGCAAAAAAATCAGTGACCAGGCGCTTCCTAATTTTTTAATCTTTTTTTCTTTATAGTATTGCCTATGATCTTTTGGAGAAGTGAAGCTTGTTTCTACTCTCCTAGGTTTAACTACCATTTGTAAGTTACAGATTCCCCTGAAACAAAGGCAGTTCACTGTGCGCTGGAATGTTTTGTCTCCTCTCTCCTTCCAGAACCCGAAGCCTCAGATCTACCATGTCTGACATGAAATTCATTTTTTTTTCCTCACCAAATAAGAAAATGCCTTTAATTTTTTATTTTTATATACTTATAATTTCTCAAAGAATCTTTCCCAACCAAAATATATTAATTATCCAAAGACCATGGGAAACTAAAGGTTAACAGGTAAGAGGTTTGCTCTGTATTGAGGATGGTTTTGTCTATTAGGCATTACACTCCTACTCTAAGATTATGAGAGAATTGTTTCCAGAATTACCTAAACCAGAAACCCGGAAGCCACCTAGTTTCCCTCACTGGCCCCACTACCTTCTGTCAACCCTGGTCTGTTCCCTCTCATTAACTATTTTTTCTCCATCTTCTTTGTTCTTGCCTCAGCTGAGGTCCCATAACTCCTCTCTCTGCATTCCGGCTTGTCTTCTCATCCAGTCTCCAGACCAACTGGTGGTCCCCAAATTGTACTAAAGGATACTTGGGAAGACCAAAGTCCACATATTTATCTATGGATATCATACCTAAAACCTTCATATACTCATATAGTTGCGTTTGAACTATCTCCGCCCAGTCTTCCTAGAAACTATTTAATAAGTCATCAGTATACTGAGCAAGTTTTGATAATTCCTTTGAATGGAGGTACATGGAGTACAGTATTTTTGGGTATGATGGCAAAGGTGGGATGGCAACATTTATGTAATGAGACAGCTTAGACATGTAGCTCTGCATTCTCTCTCTTCCTCTCTGGAAGTTGGCAGTTTGGTGAGGAAGATGTAACACACAAAATTCCCTTGATTGGAGACTCTAGAATCATTTTTTGTGACAGAGATAATTTCCTAAGTCAATGTATTCTAGGGCATTTTATTATAAGATAGACTATAGGACCAGAGTACTTGCTTTCTACTCTCTAAAATACAGTATGTCCTGCATTGTTTTATGTGTAAAATTCTGTATAGCAATTCTTATGCACAATGAACTGCTGAAATAGACTAAAAGAAGGAATACAAAAAATTCTGCTTGGCTCCCATTGAAATATGTTTGACTTTGTCATGGATGCTGTAACAAAATACTATGGATTAGATGGCTTAAAAAACAAATTCATAGTTCTAAACACTGGAGTAGGTTTGGTGTCTGCTGAGGATCCCCCTTCTGGTTAATAGAAAGTGGCCTTCACTCTATGTCCTCACAGGGTAAGGAGACAATTCTGTGCTCTACATCCCTTTACAAGGGCACCAGTCCCATCTCGATGTCTCCAGCTCCAGTACCACATCAGAATCACCTGAATACATCCTTCAGGCCCTGCCTCCAAATACCATCACATTGGGATTAGGTCTCAACATATAAATCTGAGAGGATGGGGGGTGGGGCACAAACATTTAAATCCAGATAGCAAGAGTGGAGTCCCAACTCAATCTTAGTTAAGTTGCTTTTTGACTCCACTCTCTCTTTTGTCAAAGTCAGCCTTTAGCGTTTATTAAGAAAATTGATTGTCAGCGATCAGATTAAATGGAATTAATCATGCAGGCAAAGAGGGACACTTTAAAGCTCGTTTCACATCTTACATTCTCTTCCAGAAATGCAGTAGTTAAACTGAAGGAATAATGACTTAAATACCTATAAGCACTTTGCACTTAGAATTTTACCCTAAACATGAACAAAATACATGCTTTGAGAAAACAAGAATACGATTTTAGAAATTTTTAGGAAATTATTTTAGACTGATACTTTCAGCATCCTTCACTTTAGAACATTAAGTCTTCCTAAAAGGCCTGTGTCAGACATTGGGTCCCAGTCGGGGGAAGTTTCCCCGAGCATGTGGAGGTCACCAAGGTGAAGGCCATAGTCAACACTTGCACAGCTGAGCTTGGTGTGCCATTGTCTCACATAGACATTTCAGTTTCATTGTGAATCTTTTCTTCTGAAGATTCAGACACGTTAAATTATTTTTAATATAATTTACATATGACAACTTTATAACTACTACCATCGAAGTAAATAGTAGATCCAAAGAAAAGTACATTAACATTTCTTTTTTTTCCTGAATGATAGCATTTACCCCTGGGTATATTTTTTCATAAAACAGAGTTAGATTCCTTTTTTATTTTATACTATTAAAGTTATTTTTTTATTTTTAACTGGGACTAGTTAATAAAATATTTTAAAAGAGTAGTTTTAATGACAGAAAAGGGTGACAAAGTAAGTAGTAAATTTAGTTGATTATATTAAAGTTTCTAATCAAACATGATCTCTGAGAAAAAAAGCAACATTTTATAAAAAGTATTTTTTTCTTGTTTCTTCTTAGGCTATTTTTGTGTCTCCAGGTATGGTTTTGTTTTTTATTGTGCTATTGTTGAACACTTGCCTGTTAATAAAATTTCTAAAATACACTATTTCCCACTGTAAAGTGAAACATCATATCTGAATGTGACCTAAAATGTTGACTATCTCAGGTTAATATCACAACATGTCTCCAAGCCAGTGAGTTACATGAAGGAACCCTGCTATGTGACCTAGTTATAAAGGTCATTGGGGAATCACGGTACACTTCTCTCTCTCTGATGCAGACTTTCTCTTGTTCTCCTTTACTCAGATGACAACTATTTCATAAACATTTCCTGACCTCTCCCCAGGCATATTTGTGCATTTCCCCCTTTTATCCTACTTGAAGCTCACATGATGCTTTTCCAGTGCTTTTATGTACCCTTGGTTTTAGTTTGCTGTAGAATATATCACGTGTCACTGAGTTTTTATTTGCCTCCGCCTCACCTATTTGATGATGAAGTGCTCAAGAGGCATGATTCCCATACATGTCTGTCTCGGCATCTGTCAGTCTTCAAACTTCATGTGCATTTGAGCACATTACATGAAAGAGTGACCTTCACGGTTTCATTAAAGTCTAATAGTAAATTTTCATATGATTTTATCTCATATAAATAAAAGTATTCATGGTTGAAGTAATTAGTGTAGTTTGGCAATATTATATACCATCTTTAGTTTGGTGGGCTTGAGTTCCTACTACCCTGAGATATTACTTTAAAAAGTGAAGTTTTAGCTAATTTGGACAGGAAACAAGTGGGGATATTGTTTTCTTTTTTGACAGATCAAATGTGCAATAAAGATTTATCAGACGCATGCTGTGTGCCAGGAAGCGTGTTAGATATAGGGATAGAAAATGATTGAGGTAGCATACTGTCAATCTAGCACAGCAGTTAAGAGCAAAATCTTGAGGGTGAGACACATCTGATTTAATCTACCTCTTTGGCATTACCAGACTACTTTGTTGTGTTTTATTGTTTTGTTTCTTTTTTCTCATGATAGAAAATTTGGAAATTATAGAACTCATTTTTAATCTTATATCCCCAATAAAACTTAACTGTCCACATTTTGCAATATTTATTTTCAACTTTTTCCTCTTCTATTACATATTATTTCCAAAATTGGGACTGCAACATGTGTGTACTTTTGTATATTGATAGTTTTCTTACTTAGCATCTCTTTATTATTCTTCCATGATATTATATTGATTTTCAAAAATATATTGTTCTGTTTCTCTTTCTCCTATTATTGAATGTCTATTCATTATTTGTTAGTGTTATAAAAGACATGCTTATTTATAAAACTTGATCACATCCATGATTAATTCTTTATAAAAGATTACTAGATGGCACATTTATGACAAAGAACTTGATTGTAAAACCACAAATTCATTAAGGTTGCTGAAATCTATTGATTTAACAGCTCTGAATGTATATCTATGGGTTATCAGATTGTTTGAAAACAATGATAATTATTTTATAATATCTAAATATTTTTGCATCTTATTACTTTGCCTAAAAATACTAATTTTTCAAGTTGTTAAAAAAGTAGTGAGCTTTTTTGGCTTTTTAGTTCCAACTTGTAATGGTGAATACTCTAAATTTTACCCATAAATATAATGTTGGCTATTGGTTCAAGAAGCTTATTTTTATTAGGTTGGGGAATTTTGACTTATTGATGTGATGGAGATTTTCTAATGCTGAAAATAGCTGAACTCTTGTTAACAATACTTAATGATGATGTAATATAATTATAATTCAGTATTAAAATTAATTTATAGGTAGATTTTATTATAATTTTACTTGGATATTCATAAGTATAACTGATCTATATTATATACTTTATATGCCATGTATTATATAAAATATGTATTTTTTAGTTGGCTTCAGCGTCACTCCATATTTGTAATATGAAGTGCAAATTTTTCAGAGTGTTCCTGTACATGGGACAGGGATTATTCTCTTACAGTTTGGAAGGCCTTCTAAAATCTTAAGCATTAGTATATCCATTTCAATCACTACATTCATGCCACACAATCTTCTCACTTTCTGACTCTCAGAGCAGTTCTTTTGTCTTCATCATCACCATCTGATCTTTTAGTTCTTTGAATCAACCACTGTATCCCATTTTGCAGCCTTTAAACTTTTCTTACCCAACCCTATTTAGCTAGATACTTAACCCGTGGCTAATTCAAATTTAGCCCAATACTCAGTTACCTAATTACAAAACTCAGGTAGTTAAAAACAAATTAGAGCCTTCTTCAGGGAATTTCCCATCAAACTTAAGATGACTATTGAAGGCTACTTGTAAATAAATAAATAAATAAATTAATTAATTAATTAATTCCAACATAATACACTGAGAACACACTAGAATATAAACTTAAGGACATGAATTTTTAATTCTTGTCGACCCTTGTACCTCTACATATAGAAAAGTAGTTCCCCATTTTATGTTGGTTGAATGAATGAATGAACTTATTTCTTCAATCCCTACTGCTTTAGCTGATTATATTCACCCATAGCATTTACCTACGACTCACCATAGTATTTACCTAAGACTCATCTGTTGTATAATATTTACCTACTTTCATCCTTCACATGGCCTGGCCTCTTTCTTGATTATCTCCAGTCTCAGTGGCCACATATTACACTTGAAGATTATTGAATTAATTGCTGTTTTCTGAATCTACCCTACATGCTCACAACTCCATACCTCATGCTCAGTTGTTTCCTTTGCCTGAAAAACCTTAGGGTCACTTTCGCCTGTTTAGCTCTTTTTCTTCCTCCAAGCTCAGTTTGAGAACAAGATGTTGTATGAAGTCTCTCCTGACCCCTTCCCTTGGATTATATCAGTCTTCTTTGTTCTCCCATCATATGCTGTGCATCCTTATACCACACCATTTAAGTCGTCATGTCATGCCCTTCACCCATGCCTGCTTAGTTCTCTTTATCTTCTTCTGATTTGTGAGCACCTCAAAGATAGAAACTGTCTTTAATTTCTGGGTTCCCAGCACCTCACACAATGGATATCATGTTCATTATCAATGAATCAATGACAATTTAGGTAATAAACCTACTCAGCTCCTTTGCCTTATAGCATTGCTCTCATTTTATGATATTATTTGGAGTTTCTTTTACATACAAATAATTGAATTTCTAAAACGGTTTACTTTTTAAAGGTATTTTATTTAAAAAGCAAAAATTACTCTACTGCTTAATAACTACAGGTTTGTCTTCTAAAGGAAACTGAAACCCCAAGATAGGTTGACAGTTGTAACTTATGAAGGCTTTAGTTTCTCTTATTTTTTTTCTGTTTCTGTAGCACCGCTGCCCTCTGCATCAGTGTGCGAGTGGAGGATTTCTGGGTTGGGAGTCAGTAACCAGAGGCTCTGAATGTTTTGGAAGACACACTGGTGGTGGCTGCAGGCGCTGCTCATTCAGTGTTTACAGCGTTAGGCAAAGTAGATGATCCAGTCAACCTTGGACTAACTCATGCTGTTTTCTATTTCTTTTGTCTCTTTTATATTGCCAACCTACTCATTAAGTGCTGAAAAGAAAGGAACCTAGGGAGAAAGAAATGCAACTTACAGCATGGTTAGGGTCACTATCTGTGGAAGAACAATTTCAAAGGCATTTATAGTAAACCTGTGTCATCTCAATGCCAGACTCTGAAATCAACATATTGATATTCTTTGCCCTTATTTTCTTATTTCATATAAAATTAAATAATCTCTTCTAGCCACCACCTATTTAACTCAATGGGTAATATTCCCACAGGAGTCAGTAACCGTGAAAGATTATTTTTTTTATGTCCTGTATTTTGATTTGTTTATTTTTCTTCTCTCATTTTTGCCAATAATACTTGATACTTTTTTGCCATGTATTCTTTTTATATTAATTTTTGTTTGCATTGTATTTTCAATGTTACTTATCTTCAGGTAGCAGCAGTTTCTTTTTATAATGTAAAATGTGGAAAATAGAGTTTCTAGATACAACTTATTTTATTGCACTTAGGTCTCATTATCCCTCGCAGATCCATATATCCCTTTCAAATGACCTATATTTTTTTATTGGTAGTACTTTTGAAGGTTAATCATAGTTTAAAAAAAAAACACTCTTCAAGATTATCACGAGCACCTTTACTAAAAATGTAGACCATAAGATTATTATTATAGCGTTTTATATTACATTTTAATGTTTTATAAATAGAAGGACGGGGAATAAAATATACCTGCAATACAATGTAAAAACTGGGTAATTCTTCAGTAGTCAAAGAAGAATACCATGTTGTAAATTGTGAATATTGATTGTCTACCTACTATACTAGGACACTGCTAATCACTAAGAGAAAAAATACAAGTTCATGTCTATGTTTTCAGGGGGTTTATATAGCAGATTATTTTAATTGCTTTTCTGAGTTTTTAAAAATACAGTGTATTTTTTAAATAGCAGTTCTCTGTAGTACCATTTAAAATTATGGACCACATTCATTCTTTTTAAAATCTAAAAAGATCCTAAAAGCTTGCATGTGATCTACTCTATTGTATGTGCTGCTAGAGAAAATTCATAAAAAATGTAAATTTTATGTTTAGAAGAAACCTGAGAACTTCTTTCAAGATTCTGCCACCTCTCTTTTCCCCTTTTGCCACATTGTGTATAAGAAAACTGAGGCCGATGGGGGCTAAACAGTCTGTCAGCGATCAGACAATTGGGCAAACAGGTTTCTTATATCTTCTTGGAGTACTCTTCAAAACACAGCCTATGAAAATTGCAGATTAATCTCCAGCCCCTACAAACGGCAGTAACAGAAGCAAGAGCCTCATGTGGTAACAGCCGACATTTTCTGAATTACAGTGATTTACGGGTACCATGCATGGGGCTTTAAGCAGTAGGAGGAGCTTCAGCATGTTCGCAGTGTGAGAATTTGTTAAAAATCATCTTAATTTCTTACTGAGTGAAAAGATCTTGTGTACTTCAATAGAAGAAAATAAATTCTCCAAAAATGTGAAAACTCTTCATCCAGGTATAGGAGTGCATAAGTATCTGCCACTTTGATCTGTCTCTATTGCTTCAAGAAGATAAAGATTTGCCAAGCCCCAGGCCAGCTCCTGAGAGGTGTCATTTTGTGAAGAAAAAATAATTTATTGATGTATAGTAGATTTGTTTGACTAAAACTAATAATCTCTTAATGGCTTCCTTCACTTTCACAGATTAGATATTATTAATGTTGAGTCATTTCATGTTTCAGTCACTGTCCCATACATATCCTATTTTTTGGCCCTTTTGAATTTAAATTGTTACATCTCTTGGTAACACAGTATCTGCTTCTTTAGCATCTTCACTTTCATGCATTTGATAAAATGGTAGGCTCTAGAAAAACTGAAACTTGCATTATTATTTATTTTTCAATTCTCTATTAAAATCCACTTGCTACACAGTCCAGTACATTAAAAATAGACTTACCTTCTTTCTGACTTTCATGGAAATAGTTAAATTAGGTGTAAAATATTATTTTATAGAAACTTTGCGTATTTAGCTAAAATTGGGGACACAATACTAAATACATTTCTTCTATCTGAATGCACAAAACATGCTTTATATACAGGGGTCGGCAAACGTAGGTTTACAGTTATTTGTATGGGAGGTAATAAAATAATTAATAAATACAAGAATAAACTCTGTGTTTCACAAACTCACAACTGTAAACTTTGTATTGTTGATAAGACTCTACATTCCAGTTCTAGAAATTTCCTTAAGAAACAGTTAAAACTGGCCAGTAACACTGTATCAGATCATTCAAATATCAATTGTGGTAAAACAGATATAGGCAAAAGATGTAATGGCACCTTTCAGGCTCTGAAGACAGAGAGCCGGCTTTTCTAATCACTAGGTTGACCTTGGGCAAGTTATCCAAAGAATCTTTGCATCTAAACCTCTTTGCACCTGTAAAATGATAATGCTCATGGTTCTTAGACATGCAGAATTGTTGTGGAGAATTAAACAAAAAAAAATACTTAAAGAAATTACTATAGCATGCCAATGTAGCTGTATATACCACATTCTAGATTATAGCCAAATAATGCTAGTAGAAAATTAAGGCCGGTGTTTTCCAGGTATTGCCTTTGAACTTTGTATATCTTGGTGAATACATTAAGATATGGTTTTCCTAAAATTAAATTTTCTGTAATAATTGTGATAATTTTATTATTATCAAGTTGACTGGGTCACAGGATACCCAAATATCTGGCTAAACATTATTTCTCTGTGTGTCTGTAGGGGTGTATCTGAATCAAATTAGGACTTGAATCAGTGGACTCAGTAAAGCACATTGTCCTCACCAAGGTGGGTGGCAATATCTAATCGCTGAGGGCCTGAAGAGAACAAAAGGCAAAATAATAGAGAATTTGTTGCTTCTGTCTGATGGCTTGAGCCAGGACATTGGCCTACACTTGGACTGTGATTTATGCCTTTGGCTCCCCTGGTTCTTTGGCTTTCGAACTAAGACTCAAATACATGACTGGCTTTCCTGGGTCTCCAATGTATAAATGATTGAACTTCTTAGCCTCCGTAATCACATGGGCCAGTTCTTTATGATAAGTCTGCCTGTCTGTCTATCTCTCTCTTCCACTGGTTCTGTTTCTTTAGAGAAGCCTGTCTAATATAATAATTAATTCAATAATGTAGTTATAATTATTAAGCACCTGATCTATGTCAGATATGTCTATTAAGTGCTACATGTACATTCAAACTGTCAATCACTTATTACTTACTAAAACCTTATGGGGTAGGGTTCATTTATCCCATTGTATAGATGAGATAACTTCACTGAGAAATGTTTGATAAAGACCCAAATAGAAATTCATGCAACTGTCCATCTGATATAAGCTCACAGTGTATTCCCAGAGCCCTGATAGTTTATTATTATATGTATTTGCCCATAAATGTCACCAAACCCAACTAGCAGGGGGTAGACCCTACCACTCGCTGCCTACCAGGCAAATCCCCAAAGGCAGATTTTGGTAGAAATATAAAGGACCCATGGACAAAGACAAAGGTGCGGGGGGAGGATTGAATATGGGAGGGAGGTTGGATAAGGCAGGGCAGAACAATGGGAGGAAAATAGGGACAAATGTAATTGAACAACGATAAAAAAATTTTAAAAAGTAAAAGGAATCTTTTATTTAACAATTATATAATTTGAAATAATGGCAAGTTTCTGCCTAAAATGTCTGGGTACCAAAAGTAAAGGGAAAGAAAAAGTCAGAATATGATATCAAAAATAACTATTTAAATATTTGTCATTAAAACTACTACATAGGTTTAAGTACTGAAAATAACACAAGAATTGTGCCCAGACATCTACCCAGAGTGCTAAGTATTATCACCAAGGTCTTTGGAAATAATGGCAAGTTTCTGCCTGAAAACTTGTCTCCTCTAAGACACTCGAAGGAAAATCATCCTCTTCCAGCTCAGTTCAAGGCTGTGTCAGGAACCTCTTTTCCTGCCCAAAAGTATTACACACATAGGTGGCCTAGCTGGTTTCCAGTCTTTGTCAGGCTTCATGCATCTTTCATAGTCTGTGCCTCCAGGCCTCCACTCACAGGCCTGGACGTGCCACCACTGGCCAGCCTGCTAAGATCATTGGTCATTGGCATGCCCCTCACTGGGGGAGGGGAAAGAAGCAACTGACTTTGCTTTCCCCTCCCTTTCAAAAGTCCTCTTCTAAATCCCATGCATGCTGAAAGTCAATGGGAGTGTCCAGCCTTCCAACCAATGAAGACCAGTGTTGGCCATGTTTGCCTTTGCGCCTCTTCTGGCTGCCATATTTAGTAGGGGGCAAAGTCTCCAGTCATGCGTGCTCTATAGAAGTTCCCTTCTCTGGTGGCCTCTCCCTTCACAGGGAGGGCAAACCACTTCTAACCTCAAATTTTGCCTTGGGTTTTTCTCCCTTCCCCCTGCCTTCTTTTGGTGATTTAACCTGATCTCTCTGTTACCATCCTCTACCCACCCGCACTCCGCCATTTAGCTCTGGACTTTGTAATCTTACAAAGACAATGGGTGAAGGTCTCAGACTTCTAGAACTACTTCCTGCTGGCCATGGATATAATCCTAACTATCTCCTAGGTCCAGAGATCTCTAACAGAAAGGGGTTCCAGAATGGAGTGAAGGGAAATCTTCACAAGAGAAGGATCTTGCAAGGTCCAGGTCAGTTGGCTGTCCCTGGAAAGCAGCATGCATGACATCCAAAGGATTGCACCGATGTTTAGGCCGGGAACCTTGTTGAATTCTGGAGGTGACGAATTTGACAAGAGGGTTAGAGGCACAATCAAAGCCACAACAACTAAATAACCAAGGTAGGGACTGTCACATAAATTTTTATAAGGCACAGACTCATAATTACCATGCTTTGTGGTACAAAATTTGAGTATTTAACAAGTTCTCTCATTAAAACTCTTGGACAGATTTCTGGTTCTCAAAAGGATGAAGGGAGCCCACTGCACATTAACTATCCCACTGACTAAAATCAAAGACTCTGGAGTAAACAAACAAACAAACAAACAAGAATTCTTAAAAAATAAGTGGAAGTACTTAGATAGCAGATAAGCCAACACTTGAGTAACAGTGGTGATGAGTTTCTTGGAGTTTTATTTTCTTCCTTTATCTCCTGGCCGGAGGATTACCGGAGAAAAATAGCCTGAGTGAGTTTTATGTAGTGGATGAAGTCCTCTTTTCTTTTTCTTTTTGCTCTCCCAGCACTGACCCTAGACCCCACCCAATAATGCGATTGTATTTTCTTAGTGCAACGGGTGCATAAGACCCAAGAGAAAACCCCTCCCTTTAGATAGAGAAACCAAGAAAAGGCTCCCCTGTTGTGCTATGTGTGAGGGAAAGGGATCTGTATTATTTATCTCTCTCTAGTCGCATTGCTCTGCTTCTAGTTGTCCAGATCTGTACAAGAATGTACAAGGTTAAATCTCGAAAGAATTCTATATTTTGGTCAGGTGAATCACAAAAGGGGTCTCTGGAACTCAGAGAGTGAAAGTTAAATTTATAGGAAGAGAGAGCTAGAGAAGGGGATTCCTAATTTTGTGAATAAACCAACACAATTGCTAAGGTCATCCCTAAACTGTGATTGGGAGAACATGCACAAAGAAACATAGCAGAAGCTTTAAGAAGAGGAGGAACACGTGAAGATCCATCCAAGCTCCAGGCCAACTCCTGAGAGCCTCATGTGATAAGCAGCCACAAACCATAGAGTTGGAGCTTTGAAAACTAAACTGATATTTAAACCAATTATAATAGAAGGCAAAGTGAACCTTATGGTCTGGACCAGCCAGATTGGTTGCCTGCTAAAACACAAATAAACATTCTTCACAAAAATTTTACAGGACCCAAAATTTCAAAACATAATATCAAAATGTCCATAATACAATTCAAAATTACTCAACATACTAACAACCAGGGGAAAAAATAGCACCAATTCTGAAGGGAAAATACAACAAATGGATGTTACCCTGAATGACTAAGATATTGGAATCACCAGACAATGCCTGTAAAGTGGTTTTTGTTACCATGTTTTCTGAGGCAAAAGTGATTACCCTTGAAACAACTGAAAAAATAGAAGTTCTCAGCCAAAAAATAAGATTATTTTTTTTAAAATGAAGATTTTAGTATGAAGAATATAATATCTAACAGTTTAAAAAACTGACTCAGTGGATTCAGGAGTAAAATGGGATTGAGAAAGGGAAAGTTCAATGAATCTTGCAAATAGGAATAACAAGAAAACTTCATATTTACAGCTGAGTAGCATTCCATTGTCCCTTTGTGACTGTATGGATGGGCCTGAAGAACATTATGCTAAGTGAGATAAGCCAGTCAGAGGAAGACAAATGCCAGATGATTTTACTCATGTGTAGAACCTATGAACAAACCAAAGTAACAAGGAAAATGGGGACAGACTCACAGACGGAGAGCAGGATGACAGCTAGTGAGGGTAGAGCAGTTAGGGGGTGGAGGGACTGAGGAAAAAGGAAAAAGGACCCCTGGACACGGACAGCAGTGTGGTGACTGGTCATCTGGTGAGGGGAGCGACCATAAAGGGACTAAAGGGTAGTGGAGAAAATATAATAAAGATTTTTTCTTTAAAGAAAGCTTCAAGCAAAGGTAGGCTGGCTGGACCTCAGTTAAATCATGCATGCCTAATACTGGTCCCTGAACCAACCATTAAAAATTCATCAAAGGCAATAGGACCATATAATAGAAAGGTGAGGAACATTACGGTAGAGAATATGTGCACTTCATTTGAAACAATTGTAGCTCTGTGATTACGTACAAGGTACAGAATTCTTTGAATTCAAGTTTCTTCACGTTCCCTTCATGAGTTTTTATGTGGATTAAATGGAATAAAATATATAAAAAGAATCAGATTCAGTGAAGCATATCTAACATGAATAAAGTAAATGCTAATTCTAATATTTAGTTTCTTCCTGCTAAACTGTATTTTAAAGTACTCTTAGTTTTAGGTTTTAGTCTAAAGTTTGATTGAAACAATTAGCATGTAGAAGAGAATTTATTATTGAAATTATTTGACCATACAATCCTTTTCCTAATGAAGCAAATAACAACGTGTTACTGAGATCTCAGCTTGAGAAAGATGGTTGAGAAGATTTTCTACACCGTATGTCTGTAATGCAGGAGCTATATTCCCTAACCACACCTCTCAGTTCCCTGAAATTGCTCTTACCTGATTTAGTTCTAGTATTTTGATTTATACCTGCAGTCAAAAAAAAGGAAGAATTTTGTGTGAAACAAGTCTGTTTTTATTTGTAAATGCTAACCCTGGGTGTTTTTGGCATCCAAACTCATTACAAAAGTGCCCCTACAACCGATTCATCTAAAAAATTAGGGCCACAGAAATATGATTCTTTCATGAATGAGTATGCTTACTAGGCACAGGAAATTCCCCTATTACTTTTTTTTTCCCTTTCCACCTCTGTAGTAGAGAACTCAGAGGTATTACATGTTCTTAAATTGAAAATCTCAGTCAGCCAGAACTTAAATATTTTTTTCTTTGTCTATAGTCCTTAGTAGCTGCCTTTGAATCACATTGATTTTATTGTAAGCCATCAAAAGTCACTTCTGGAAGTAATCAAATCCCTGAGTTCTCTGTGAAACATGCTGCTTCTCCACAATGGTGTTAGTCATAAATATTCTTTTAATTTTTTTCTCCCTTCCTAGCATATTCTCTGATCAGCAAATTCTGGAAGTCAACAGCACAGCTTCACTTTTTTTTTCTTTATGCAAGTCCAGTCTTTTTCATCTGCACCACCTTCCTCCCTCAGGTGCCCAGTAGGGAACGGATTGTGAGGTGTTTCACATCTTGAATAGGTAGTGTGTAAAACTCCTGGATGTTGGGTAGTTTGCACTGTTACACAGCACATGTATTTTTGAATGGCTGCTGTGTTCCAAGGACTCAGCCTGATGCAGGAATATAAGAACAAATAAGACCGTCTTATTGTCTGCAAGTTGTTCTTAGAATATTTTGTAAATAGTGACTATTTACAGTAACATATAATAAATTTTTACACTAAAGTGTGACTTACGGCATTTAGAATTCTATCATCAGCTGGGAGAACAACTTTTTTCAATTTCTGCCCTTAATACATATGCATATATATGCATTATATGTGTGTGTGTTTACTTAATTGCTTGTTTCCAAACAAGAATAGTTAAATATTACTCAATTATATCACAATTTTAACAAAACTGAAATTCACTACTGTTACTTTCCTTTATTTCTTATGTTACTTTCCTTTATTTCAATAATGTGTATGTTGCTCCTGTTTTATAGAAGAGCAATCCAGGGTAGAGAAGGTAAATGCCTTATATAAAACTCTACAGCCAGTAATGGGTAAAGGCAGCTCCTTGGATTTGAAAAGTTTTGTTCTCAATGCTTTATATTGCTGTCATTGCTCATCATTTTAGCTTTTGCCATACTCTCCAAATCATTTTTGAAAACAATAAAAAATATTTTTTTTCAGTAAAAGTAATTCCAGCTAACAAATTTCTGTACTATTGTTAGTGTGTACTCCTAGTGGTTCTCACTGCCTGCAACCATTTATCTCTAATACCAGGTATACTTCTGAAATGCCTTATATATTTGACAAAAAAGTTTTAAGAAAGTGATCCATTATTACATAATGGGTACTTTTTTTTTCCTTTGGAAGGGTACATGGAGAAGTATGTTAAATTGGGTAGGATAAACATTTAAATTTGATTGCGTAATTTATTCTCCTGGAGAGAAAGAACAAACACAAGTTACATTTTTGGTATGCAATAATAACCTGTCTTTTCAAGAACGATTGGACTTAATTCTCTCTGTTAAAATTTATACACACTTGGAAGAATTCAGTCCCAACTAAATGAAAGACAAGTGCTGAAGTAGTGTGCTGAGCAGTGTTGATGTGTTTGGGCTAAATAGCTGTTGATGACATTTTGTGAATATCTTGTTTATGAATATGTTGATTAGAAAATACAAGTCTTCATCACCCTGCTGGGTCATCTGGTGAGACTGGAGAGTAATTTATTTTGTGTTTCTTCTTAATGTTCCTTTCTATTTTTATTTTGAGCTTATCACCTTTTTGTCCTAGCAGAATAAGGAGATGCTCAGTTCTCCATACTAATTGTAAGGGCCCTCCCACCTCCAAAGTCAGCCAATTTCTTTCATATCTTCCCTGCCAGCAGCAAGAGGCAGACAAGATGAAGCCTTTCTACTGTCAGACGCTGACAGGGCAGAGGAATACAGACAGATGGATAACAGGTAGTAGGGTTCTGAGTACCCTACAATTTATTGAGGCAAATAGAGGAGAGTTGAGTGGCAAATTACCTACACTGTTCACAAACCGGTGGGCTGCCCTGTTTGCCAGCTCTCCAAATTGTTTCTGGGTAATTTGGCACATTTTTACTTTGTTGTGCTACATCTGAAGGTATGACTTTGGGTTTTGAAAATCCCCTGTTGTGAAAGTTCTGCCCAAAACAAGCACTATTTAGAATGTGATATTCAGGGAAATTCACATACCTTTGTTTAATCATCCCAAAAGAAAGATTTAAGGTTTGATTTTTTTTTAAGTATTAAAAGAAAGAAATAATTTATTGTCATTAATATTTATAGAGTTTTCATTTTAAAGCATCACCATCTACAGTATTCACAGGTCTTGGAAATTTGAATTTGATGATGAGATTGATGGATCTCAGATGTGCAAGTTCCTTTTCAAACCCATATTTTTTAACCCTGAAGCCAATTAGATAGAATCACATATAGTAATGCTATAGGCTACTGAATGACAAATTAATGTTCCACAGAAACAGCTTCACAAGATACTCTTGAGAGCAAAAGAGGGTGCTGAGGAAATCTGAAGTTTAAATTAGTGCAGAAAAACAATATTAGGCAAGTGTTTATACCATAGGGTTTTTGGGGCCCATTACATATTATTGTCCATTGTAACTCTCTATGAAGGGAACATGGAAAATCATTTTTCTCAGGACATCACTAATTTTAACAGGCACTGTGACCATAGAATACCCTTTGCAATAAATGCCAGGGCAACATTTTGACTCAGTTGCATTTGTAGTTTAGTCACAAAAAGTGACTAAAAGACCTTGAGAGAGATCTTTTTCTTTAATATTTTTATTGTTCAATTACAGTTGTTCCCATTCTTTCCCCATTACTCTCCTCTTCTCCCCTGCCCTCCCCACCCTACCCTCCCACACTCAGGCCTCCCCCCATCTGTTGTCTTTGCCCATGGGTCCTGTATATATGTTCTTTAACTCAACCCTCCCCTTCCTTCTCCTGTTATCGCCTCCCCACCTCCCCTCTGGCCACTGTCAGTTCTTTTATTTCCATGTCTCTGGTCCTGTTTTGCTCCCTTGTTTGTTTGGTTGATTAGGTGCCACTTATAGGTTAGATCATGTGGCCTTTGTGTTTCACCGCCTGGCTTATTTAGCATATATTATCCTTTTAAAAGGACCCTGACCCTTCAGAGCTTTTGTGTCCACACTGAAAACTTTACTCAAATCTGAAGGATATTTTAAATTGAAAGTATATTATCATTATGTGCATGATAGTTATTTGAAACCAAACGTTTTCTCAAATAATTTAGAGCAGCTCACTCCATTAAGAAAGCATGGTTTTGATAGCTTATTAGATATCAAGTGGATAATAGGAACTGGAGATGTTACAACATAAAAGTGGTCATCCACTTCATGGGCTCTCCAGTGTAGTTCACATATTATCACAATTTACCTGCTGACCTCAAAAGCAGGACGATTCAAAATGCCCCAAACAAAAGGAACCATCTTTCTCATCTCTTCCTGCAAACCCACTCCTCCTCCAGTGTTCCCCATTTCAATAAATGCACCATCTATCGAGTCACTCAAGTCAGAAAGCTAAAGTGAACTTGACGTTTCCATCCTCCTCACCTCCCACTGTCCGTCAATCATCAAGTCTTAGAGTTTTAATTCCTAAGTAACTTTCAGTTTCTGTTATTTCCTCAGTCATTACTACCTCCAGTCTGGCACCTCATCATCGTTTATTTAAACCATTTTTGTCGTCTGTAGAGTTGTGTTTCTGTATTTAATTTTCCTCCTCCCCATTCAGCTTCCTGATTCTAGCCAAGGTTCTATTCTGATATTATTTTCTTCTTAACGTAACTAATATGTACTTCTACAGTTTTAAGCTGACATACCACTTTCTTAGAGCCATAATACCCAAACTTGGTTCTTCCCATATTACACTCACACACTACCTTGAATGTCTTTTTTTTGGGGGGTGGGGGATAACAAATGATTATACTTTCTATAAAATGATCAATGACAGCCTGTGTCACTACATTATAAGCTTGAGGGCAGGGACCGGGTTCCACCTTTGCCCACAGCTCTAAAAACAGTACGTGGCTTAGTTACTGATACATAGAAATGTCTGGAAGCTATTTATTCTTTGTATGTCATTGCTTCTGTTTCTCTTGCAGGGTGGAATGTCTGCATCCCTCTTTTCCTTCTATATTTTCTTCCTAAATTAAATATACATTGTTCAAGATTCAGATCAAATACACTCACTTAGGAAATCCTTCCATTATTGCCATACTTCTGACGAGTTCAGGGTTCACGACCCTGCAATCTACTTTCACCCCCATTTAGCGACAATAATAATATCTATCCTCCACAGACACACAGCGGTAATTTTCTTTAGAGCAGATATCTTGCAGAGTGCATTGTGTAAAGAGACCTTTCTGTAGGAACTTGTCTAACTGAAGTTGGTTTGGATGCTTGTGACTTGATCCTGTTTAGCTGAAGTAGATCTTTCTGTGTCCTCCAGACACCAACCATAAAGTCTCACGCTTAAAAAATCCAAAAGATAATTTTTTACCCACCTGAAATCCATGCCTCCTGAATCTTTCCTCTCTCATCAAATGGCACTACCATACATTTTCTGAAGTAGAAACTTACATTATGTATCTTTGGATCTTCGTTTTCTCTCACCATTCTTACCCCATCTGTCAGATCAAACAGCACATTTTTTTAGGGCTCTCTCCGATCATTTCCTTCAATTTTTTTTTAAATACCCACTGCAACCACCTTATTTAGGCCACCATATCATTTTTTTCTTGGCACTTAACAATTGTTTCCTAAATGGTTTTCCTGAGTTTGCTTTTACCCTTTACCAATCTACTCACTATATAGGACACATAACATATTTTTAAAACATAAGTGAGATCACACAACTCAGTTGCTTCAAAACTTTCAGTGGTTTTCCAAATCACAGGGAATAAAAAGAACACATAAATGCTACAAGGCCCTTCATTATGTGATATGTCGTAGCATGTTAAACTACTCTTCAGCCATGCCCACCATCCTACGTCTACCTCACTGAATTTCCTTTAGCTCCTGGCACAGGTCAACCTTTTCCAGTCTTTGTTCCTGTCACTCCTGCCTGGAATGCACCTTCCCTACATTCTATGTGACCATGAACTTCATTTACTTCAGGGCTCAGTGGAAATGTCAACCTCACTGGTTTGCTCTGACAACACTACTTGAAACAGAGCACCTTCGTCTTTTCAATATCTAGAATTTTGTTTTCTTCACAACCATTATTAGAATTTGCAATTATTTTTATTTATCACTTTCTTGTTTGTTACCTGGATGCACTCAGGAAAGGTAAGATTCATAGGTACAGGAGGAATGACTGTATTTTCTGCAGTGCCTACGAGAGAATTTTATTTATCCCAGCCATTCAATAAATAATTGCTGAGTGACTTAAGAGAATTTGATTGAAGTAATTAAGATCATTTTATGTAATTTAAGTACAAAAAATGTGCAATAAAAAGAAGACCTGAGTTTGAATACTGATTTAGGAACTTAATAACCTTGCGACCTAAGCAAGTCATGTCGGTATTTGGAGCCTAAGTAGTAATTTCCTTTCCTCTAAAACCAATATACAGATGTGTTGTAAGGACATTTGAGAGAATCTATGTAAAGCACATGGGGCAAGGTTTTTCATGCATAGAGCCGGAGCTCAGTAAGGAAATCAACATATTTTATTTAATTTGTAGTGGTAAACGGTAGTTGCAGTAATAGCAGTAGTGTATGGACTTACTGAGAGAAATATAACAACTGATCGACAAGGCTATATAACTCAAGAATGGGCATTATAGGTCAAATGTTTAAAGAAAGAAAATTCTACATTTTAAATTTTAATTATTTTAAACCTGCTTTAGGTTATAATTGTATAGTAATATATGTAAGAGTACATCTACTTTTAAGAACAATGAAAAGAAGTTCAAGTGAGTTGATTCACAAGATTCTGCCATGATTTATTAAGTATGGCTTTTGCTATGACAGGAAATTAGAGCTCTGTAACTCTCTACCAAATTCCATGTTTTTAAAATGCAACCCAAGCACCCCTGAAATGTGATAAGTAGTGTACATTTCTGCAGCTGCATTCCTTAGTGTGTGTTAATTACACTTGGGATATTCCCATGCTTCAAATAAAATATTTCAATGAAGTTTCCTTCAAATAATCACTTAGGTTCCACTGCGCTAGTTAGAAAAGGTTAAAAACTTTCATTCTCTTTTTAATAGTCATTTCCTCATTCTCTAGCTTGCTTTTAACCTCTGTGCCATTTTGACATAGAGATTAAAAATATCCTGCACCAATCATAAGATGTTTGACCTTTTATGTCCTAAAAGAAAAGGATATAGAAAAAGATGATATCATCTGTAGCAGGAGTATGTTCAACTCCATAAAAAATCTCTGTGTGCCTCATTTTTATGATGTACTTTGTTCCCAGATCATTTTCCCTTTGTGTATTTTTGTCACGGAGATGTTTGATTCAATTTCATGTATTTGTATGTCTCTTTTTATTTCTGACAGGCAGCATTAATAAGGAGGAAAGATTAAGAGTGGATTTTTGAGTTCGGTATATGAGATATGGAACATGTATGGCATGCTTAGTTTAAAATAAGGAAGGGCTGGGAGCATTAGATGGTTAGATAATTGAGTCATAGCAGACTAAAGCCCAAATTAATACATTTTAAAGGGGAAAAAAGAGCAGTATTACTTCCTGTGACTTTTCTGTAGCTCATAACTGTTTCCATTGGACTTTGCTGGCCAATTTGTGCAGTTGTTTGTTTATTTAGCCAATTAGAATCTGTCTCTTATGCTTTGCAGTAACCTTCATGAACACATATATTTTTAAATTCATGACACAGAAACCTGAAATGTATCTTTCTTCATTTTTCTTTCTCTACTAGCAGAAAGAAAACTATCAGCTTCATTCAGTGATTATGTTCAATTGCAGTTTTCAGAATATGGAATATGAGGGGCTGAGATGTCATGGGAATAGGTGCAACTCAGGATTAGGTTTTGTTATCCTACTTAGTGATTATAACATCTAGACCCTGCTAAAATATCAGTTAACCCCTGTGTCCCTCCACTATGCCTTCTAAATGCCTTGCAAGCTGACAGTTCCATATGGACTACATCGTACTGCATAAGGCTTCTCACTTCTCAACATTGCTTATCATTCTGTGACCAGCCAACGTCCTTGGAGTGGCTATAGTACAGCTAAAGCTAGGGACCATACCTTAGCGATTCAAAATGAAAGTTCTTGCTTGGACCGCATGCAGTTCTTTTTTGGAGGTAGAAAACATATCCCAAAACGATTTCAGTTTTTTAGTTGTTTGAACAAAACGTAGTTTTAAGTTTTTAATTACCATGTAAGGTTTGAGCCAGTAATTACCCCTGGAAATATTTTCTACTTGTTCCTGGAATCTATTGTTGTATAACAAGTGACTTGGAAATTCCGTGGCTAAACATAGCAACCGTTTTATTATCACATAATTTTGTGGTTCAGAAACTGGGGTGGAGCTCAATTGGGTGAGTTTTCCATTCCAGATAGTGTCAAATGCTTTGCTTCGTTGTTATTCAGCTGGCAAACGGGCTATTTAAGTCTAAGAGGTGTCATCTGTGGAAGTGCTTTTGCAGTGATACCTGAAGCCTGGGCTCAGCAGGGCTGCCCTACGGAGTGCCTTCAAGTGGCATCCCCAGTACAGTGGCATGAGGGCATTCCGACTTCTCACAGGGCAGCTCAGAGGCCATCCAGTGTTAGCAGTGGTTTAACAGACGTTGCGAGGCTTCTAGAATATTATGCAAGTCACCAGGACCAGCCCGAATTCAAGAAAGAGTAATTGCACTCCACTTTTCAATGGGATTAATAACAAAGGACTTGTGATTATCTTTAACCTCTCACATTGCCCAACTCTGTTAGCCATGACATATATTGGGTCAATTCTACCATACTTTAGAACCATGGGAGTGGGGGAATAGTAATGTTGGACCAACTAAAAATTCATCTTCCTTATTATTTCTTCTTTATACATGTATTCATTTCTTCATTCATTCAACAGATATTAAATAATGACCTATCACATGCAGGCATGGTTCCAGGTGGCATGAAAACAGGATTAAATTCCTCATAAAACTTAAATTCCAGTGAGAGCAAGCATGTAATTTACAGATAGACTCTACTTCAAATATTCTATTGACAAACATTTGCAATCTTGATAATATCCCCGTGATGTAAATGTTTATAAGTCATGGTTATAACTCAAATTAAAAAATAAAATTCATAGAAGTGAATCTTCCCCACGTTCACACAACTCATTATATTTTTTAAATCAGCTGTGCTTGATGCTAGTTTTTGTGTTTCTATATTAAGAAGATTAATTTTTGGTAGCAACAACTTTTATTGTATTCTTTTTATAAAATTATAAGTTGATTTTGGAATAACTTAGAAAATACAATAAAATAAAAAGTGATATTAACAATCACAGAACTGTATTTCTACTGCTCAGAAATAGTCATTGTGATCACCTGGGTATATCCTTGTATCTGTTCACTATTGCTGTGAAACAAACTATCCCCCAAACTCTGTGGCTTAAAATAACAACCATTAGGCTTCTTAGTGTATGGGCTGTTAATTTGGACTGGACTCAGCTATGCTCTTCTGACCCTCCAGGGGGCGTTCACATGCTTACGCGTCCAGCTTTGAGTTAGCTGACCAACTCTGTTTCTGGGTGCTAGTAGAACGACTGCTAGGGTGCCGCAGGTCTCTCCCAGGGTCTCTCCTGCCACAGTGGGCTGGGACAAGGCTTGGTCACATGCCGATGATGGGGTTCAAAGAGAGATGACAGATGTGTGCAATGTCTTGAGGTCCAGATTGACACATGAGCACAAAGCAAGTTACCAGACTAGCCCAGATTTAAGGAGTGGGGAAATTAACTCCAGCTCTTAATGGCAGGAGGTGAAAAGCTGTATTTCAAAGGGTTTAAACTCAGGAAATGGTAAAGAATGGAAGCCATTTTTCAATCAACTGCCATAATTCTTCCATTTTTTACTCCCTGGCTTTTTATAAGTAAATATAAATATAAACACAAGAGCACATAGGTTTTATATATACACTTTATACTTTACAGATCTACTCTCAACAATAGCTTGAGGTCATATTTGCTGCTATTTAAGCAAAATGATCTATTATCATCGCCCAAACTTGCTTTCGTTTGATTACATGTGAAATTAAACGTATTTCCACACATTTGTTGGTTACTTTTTACAGTATTTACAATAATTTTCTGGGATGAGAGGAAGGAGTAAAGAAATTATTTGAAAGCATTTTGTAATTATGCACCTGAAACAAACTGAGCAGTAGAGTATGACTGATCGCCACTGCAGGAATCGCGGAGAAAGCCAGCATGAGTACAGGACTTATGCGGCATCCGGAAAGCGGGGAAGGGGGGAGGATTAGCCATCAAAGACACTGTTGGCAAGACTGAGAATGAGGGTGCTGCTCGCAGAAGTTGTGAAGTGTGGGAGATAAAGTGATTTTATGAAAAAGCTCACTCAAACATTTTGACAATAAGATACAATCAGAACATCAAATGGGGACATTAAGCAAGCGATTGATAAACTATGGAGATGTGTTTATTTTAAATAAAAGTCATAGTAGAAAAATATTTTACTGTCCAAGGAGATAAATGTTATTTCTCAATCAAGAGAAACACATGTATTTGGTAATACCAGGAAGTGTATCACATTTAAGGCACAGAAGAAGGAAGGGAGATGAGCAAAAGAGATGCTAAGGACTAAGTAGTGTCATAGAATAATTTCTTTCTCATTTCCCAAAGCTACTATTTCATGTATTCTTTTATGTCAACCCACTGCCACACATGCTTTGAACTGACAATTATTTCTCACACTTGGTTGTTAAAAATAAAAGCATTCAGAGGATCTTTAGGGCAGTGAAAATACGCAGTATGGTGCCTTAATGATGGATGCATGTCATAATACACTCGTCTGAACCCATGGAATGTACAACACCAAAACTGAATCCTAATGTAAACTATAGACTTTGGGTGATAATAATGTATCAGTGTAGGTTTATCATTTGTAAGAAATATACCTCTCTGTTGGGGGATGTTGATAATGGGGTAGGCTATGCATACGTGGAGTCAGTGGTTATATGTTAAATATCTTATCTTAATCTGAATTTTGCTGTGAACCTAAAAGTTCTCCAGGAAAAGAAAGTCTTAATATTTAAAAAAAACTAATTTTATTTATTTTCAGAGAGAGGGGAAGGGAGAGAGAAACAGAGGAAGAGAAACATCAATGTGAGAGAGAAATATTGATCGGCTGCCTCTCACATGCCCCCAACCAGGGACCTGGCCTGCAACCCAGGCATGTGTCCTGACTGGGAATTGAACCAACAACCTTTTGGTTCACAGGCTGGTGCTCAATCCACTGAGCCACACCAGCCAGAGCTTGAAAAACAAAATTGAAGTAGTTATGTATAACAATCTGAAATCTGGGCATGATTTACTGAAAAAAATTGTTTCTAAATTTTTAAAAAGTAAAAAACAAAACAACTTCTCAGCTGCCTTTACCTTCCATCACCAAACACAAAGTGCACCCACTTGCCTTTGTTCTACCCTTCTCAATGAAAAGAAGAGCGCATTTCCTCTCAGGAGTATGGTTCAGTGGATCCCTTCCCTTCTTACCTTTTTCATGACTCAACCTTTCCCTGACCTCTCTCTTCAGGGCCATTCATCTGTCTCTTTCTTCCAAATTCAGCAGGAACTAAAAACAAACATCTTTTGCCATCATATTTCTCTGCATGTAGCAACAAAACGGATTCTGAAAACCTGAATTGCTTTACATCTGGATCTTGCATATTTAGAAATCCTGAAAATTCTATTGCTTTTTACCATTTAGTGCTACTCTTTTTATCTCTGACAATAACCCAGGCACTGAGGTTGCAAGCCGGTTTCCTAGAGGGCTTGTGTAAGCTGTTGCCTCTGTCTACAGTGAGTGTTTCCACTCCTCTTGCTATCTATATGGATACTCCTTATTTTGCTTTGTAATTGTCATATCCTTAAAGGATCTTTTATGAGTTGAATTGTGTTCCCCCAAACAGTGTGTTGAAATCCTGACTCGTGGTTCCTGTGAATGTGATCTCATTTGGAAATAAGTTCTTTGCAGATGTAATTAAGTTAAGATGAGGTCATTCAGGTGGGCCCTAATCCAACATGACTGGTGTCTTTGTAAGAAGGAGACATTTGGACACAGAGGCAGACATGCACTGACAGAAGATGGAAGACAATGCAGAGGGCTGGAGGGAGAAGACAGCCATGTGACAATGGAGGCAGAGATTGGAGTGATCATCTTCAAGCCAAAATTCTAAGAATTGCCAGCAAATACAGTAATCTGTAAGAGATGAGATAAAATTCTTCCACATTTCCTTTAGGGAGTGCATGACCCTGCTGAAACCTTGATTTCAGACTTCTAGGTTCCAAAAACATGAAAGAACACATTTCCGTTGTTTTAAGTCACCCAGTCTGTGGTACTTTGTTATAGCAGCCCAAGGAAACTAATACAGGGACTCAGAATCTGACTCAGCCTGTTTTCATTTTGAATTATTATTTATGGAGTATTTCTTTCCTTAAAACCCTTATTACACCAGAAATCTTTGCATGCGGTAGTCAATTTTGGTGTTTATTTTTTCTGCTGTCAAGGGTCATGTCTTCCATGTATACTTTCATATCTGCACTTCTCTGCATGATATACCGGCATCGATCAACACATTATGTGCTACAAACATGAAATTAAGGCACAGTGTTAGGGAAGTCATGGAGACAATAGCTCTAAGTAGAAAATCATGATTAAGAATGTCAAATGCTAAAAGGGAATCAGAAGCAAAAAAGGCCATTGATTTTGTAACCTTGTGGAAGCAGTTGGTGACCTTTGAGGGAGCATTTTCAATAAAATGGGTACAGCAGAAACCATAGTATAAGAGTTAAACACAGAGTTGGAAATGAAGAATTGTAGGATGCAGGTGTAACATGTCCTTTCAGTTATGTTGGCAGTGAAAAGAGAAAGAGTAACAAAGTAGAGGCTTTAGATCTCCATCTAAAATGGTAAAAGAATATTCAGATTTGATGGTAAGTTTATTGGTTATTAATGACAGGAGAAACCTCTCTAGATTCCAGATTTGAGGAGAAATAACTCAATGGAATGAGAAGTGGGACTGATATGATGCTAGGTTTTGAAGAGGTTAAGAGACCAAAAGTCAGTAATAAGGATAAAGAGTTGATAGATGCCTTTGCAAACTTTCTTACTCAGGAATAAGCATAAATCATGGTAATGATGAAAATGCACTTTGTCATAGAGAGTCTCATATTGAATGACTTTTATTTTGCTGTTGTTTTATGTTTGCTTTTTTGAATATGTCTTTGTCTTCCTTATGAGGTTGTAAACATTTTCAGATCCAAGATTCCCCCTATACATACAAATCAATGTAATAATGATATTTTAAGTGAAATCTTCTTGTCATCATAGATTGTATATTGTAGTAAAACTCTTGTTCTCAATTTTATGCCCAACTTTAAACTTGTCATATATTTCATTCCTGGAGAGGGATGAAAAGTTATTTTTATTAAATTATTTTCTGTTAACGGAAGAGCTAATGTTAATTGAGTGATTATTCTATGCCAGACTCTGTATTAAGATTTTTAAATACAGTCTATCATATTTTTTCTTTGAAATAACACAGATAGATGCATTTTGTATCTTTATACAGATGGGGAAACTAAGGTTTAGAAAAATTACTTGCCTAAAACCACACAGAAGTTGCAGAAATTATGTCTGCCTATCTGCAGAGCTTCAGGCTATAACCTCATGTTATTGCAAAAATCGATATATAAAACAATTGTCCAAAAGACACTTTTAGTTGTATATTAAGCTGAATTTTTCAAGTTTTATTATCTGTTTAAAAATACTATTTACTATAAGAGTAGTAATAAGCCATGTCTCTCTACTGTCTTTCAACCAGGCAGATGATTGGCTTTGTGGTATATTCCACAATGTCCTGTCTATACCTCTCATAATTTCTATTTCATTGTTATGTTTTAAAATAATGCACCTAAAATTTAGTATCAATAAAACAAAATGACTGAAAAATATTTTAAGCAATAAAATCTGCAATTTCCTTGTTTCTGGTATCTCTTCCAAAATGATGCTTGGTGATTGTGAATCTCTTTTAAATAAATATCGATGTGTCCATTTGGAAATGAATAAAACCTAATACCTTTCACAATTGGTAGCAATAAAAATAAAGTGTGAATTGTTCAAGGTGGCCTTAATAGCTGACACTGAAGCTGAGTCAGATTTTATAAGCATTTTAAATTATATTACTCAGCAATTATTTTTAGTGTGAACATTGGTATGTGCCATTATCTAATGCTTTAAATTATCTAAATCAATAGTTAGGTAGTAAAAGCTTAGACATATAACTTTAAAATGGTTCACGTGAACTCACTTGACACTATGTTAATTTGCCTGTCCTATATAACCTACTTTTACACCTTGTAAACCAGGTTAATTTAATGTTTAAGATAGAGGCCGCTGTAACATTATAAAATATATGAATGTTACCATTATAAGGAAAGCAAGTAATGTTATGGGCAATAAAATCTCTAAGATTATCGCATGTTTCCTATTGTTGTACCAGATGTTGTTTTCACTTCCAAGTCTGAGTTTCAGCCAAACCTTGACTGCAGAGAGAAACCACGTATGATCAGTTGTTGGATAGTTAATTCACGGGTTCTTTTCACATATTCCAAACCTGATCACTTTCATTCCTTACAGTTTCTGTAGGAATTCAAAGATTTTGTACACTCAATATAAAACATTTCCTATTTTGTTTCTAAGGAATATTCTTTGGACGAGTTATAGTAGCACATTAAGAGCAATTAACATTGGGTTACAGTTGTATCGAGATAGCGACAAGTGAATATCATTCCACTTAACAACAGTTAAGCGGTGCTAATGGTCAAATTTAGACCATAGGGCAAGAAGAAATCTTTAAGTGTAAACATAAATTTTGTTACATGTGATTAAGTGAAATGAATTGGATAATTAAGAAGGAAGCTCAGGCTTAGGTCGTATACACTGAAATCTTAATGTGCATATGACACTCAAAGAGATCATTTCAGCATAGACACATGTCTTCCAGATGTGAAATGCCCTTTGTGATCAATAGGGGTTCCAGGTTTGTTCACAACTGACGGCTCATCTGCAGAGGATAAAAAGCCTTGCAAAGCATGTCCAGACTGAGAAGGACATGAGAAGTTATCTGAGCCTACCTCTTGCTTTCCAGCAAGGCCACACGTAAATCATCTGAATAAATTGGAAGTCCTGTTATTAAAGTTTGTCAGGAAGGATATTTCTTAGCTCTCTTTACATAACCATATAATATTTAACAACTCTAATCAGCATATTCCTCTGTTTTATTCATTCATCCATTCTCTTTAGCTCTATTTTCTATTAAAAAGTGCATTTCCTAATTTTTCTTTCTTCACAAGAAGAAATCAATGGTCTACCTGTGATTTTCCCCCCTCTTACATCCTTCATCATGATTCAGAGCCTGCTGAAATTAGAATTTTATTTTGTTTTGTTTTTAACATTTGTTTTATTGAACTTATTGGGGAGACATTGGCTCACAAAACCATAGAGGTTTCAAATGTACAACTCAACTGAACATCATCTGCACTCTGCATTGTGCACCCATCACTCAAAGCAAAGTCTCTTTTTGTCCCCATTTGTCTGCCCTTTGCTCACCTCCATCTGTAACCAAACAAAGGTTGGGCTGCCTGCCGCTTTGAAAGCCAATACTCAAGAAGCAGGTGCTGATGTCAAGGAAAGTGTTTTTTTCAGATGTCGACCATCTGGAAGATGGTGGGTTCTTGTTTGAAGCCTGTCTCCCAGGGAGGATGGGGGACCTGTGTCTCAAAGCCCATCTCCACATATTGGTGGAAGCAGAGGTTTTTATATGGGGAGTGAGCAGAACAGAACAAAGAGGTGAAAGAAGGGGGTTGAAAAGATCCCAATGTGCAGACTAGCTCAGGCCATCCCCATAAGGCAAGTGACAGTCTGGTGTGCATCGTCCTGGTTTAGTCATCCTGGACTCATGTCATCCTGGCTCCACATCATTCTGGATCCATGATTGAAGGTCACCACATATCCCAGAGCTGGGTTGCTTGAAGGTTGGAAACTGTATCTTTTGAAGTTAGTTCCTCGGATTCTTATACAATCATGCTGTTTATCTACAAGCTACATATTGGTCAGAGTCAGCATTTACAAAAACAACGTCAAAAGAATGGTGGGGTGCTTTACAATTCCCCACTGTTACAATTCCCACTGTTAAATACCTACCCCCACCTCTCTTTTCCTCTGGCTCTTAATCCCTTCACCTTCTTTCATTCAGCTTCCCAAGCCCTCTCCCCTTGAGCTAAGTGTATGTGTCATTCCTTTTGTTCCAAATATGTCTTCTCTATACTTCTTACACCCTTTTAGATTTTCTGAAAATTTTTCATATCTGTCAAACCTTTCTTTATTTCTGTTCCAATGAATTTAAATGCAGTGGTTCATGACTTCAACTTTTTCATGGCAACGACTTCAATTATTTCCTCTCCTTGCCTGCCCAGTGGATGCTTGGGGCAAAACTACAACTCTGAATTTATCTCTCTTAATCTTATTTAGGCTTTTTACTGGGCTGTTGATTGCAGCTCTGGAAAAAATCTTGATTTCCAAAAGCAATATGATCCTCAGTCCTGCATAGCATCCTGTCATTTCCCTAGTTAGTTCTCTTCTACTTTCTAAGGTAATTATTTCAAACCGCCACTCTTTTCACATCTCCTTTCTTAGCATCACCCTCTCTGCTATCAGTGAATGACCTTAATTACAACTTCACAGAGAACATAAGAACCTCAGAAATTCTCTGCGTTTCATATCCATTCCCACCTTCCCCCAACCCCTGCCACACATGCACGTAATAGCTCCCCCACCGCTTCTGCTACCTAGAAAATTTTCTTCCTCTCTAAGGCTGATTTCTTCACATCTGGATATCATTCCTTTCCACAGGATAAATGATACTTCAGTCTCTCTATTGGTGCCACCCTGTCATCATTTACTATACTCATGTTCAACTTTTCTCATCTTATCAAAACAAACAAATAATAAAACCCTTCAACCCATCTCCTTCCATCCACAAATATTTCTTGCTTGGATGATGGTTAACTTACTATTCTTCTCATTGATTCTCCATGTTAGGAGAAGACTTTTGTTCTGTTCTGATCATTTATTTTTCCATTCTTGAAATCCATTAGTTGGTGAAACTATGCACTTAGTTGGTAGTATAACCCCACATAGAAAATTATTTATAAATTATTATTAATGATTATGAAGATTAACAGTTTGTCAGTGAAACATATTTTAAGTTCTCATAGAATATCTGAAATCTTTTTCTTGAAAATATGGTGTGAGTCTAGGGCTGGCCTTGTCTTGCTCAGGATCTTTATTCAGATTGTGTGACTTTTTTTATTTTTTCCTATTTTGCACCCTGGCCAGATCTTAAGCTACTTTTCCCTTTGAGAAACTATGTTTTCTACTTATAGAATTAAGACTGTGCTATATATCATCACTAATGTTTATTACAACCCTTACATAATGCACTATTATCCTTTGAAATGAGAAAACTGAGTTCTAGACAAGTCCGTTAAATGATCCAAGTTCATATAGCCCATTCTTATTCTAAGGTACAGCACTACTTTCTAAGATACCATTATTATAATGCTAATTGAAAATTTTAACCCAGCAATACAAGTTTAAGTCTGCATTTATGTAATATTAGTTTTATTATAGTGGTGTTTCTTCTTTTAGTGAAAGACTAACATTTCTCTTTTTATTGTTATTATTCCCATTTTGCTTAAAAACATTTTCATAATTTCATTACAATTTAGTGTATACTTTGTCTTTCCAGGAGTTTTTCTGACTCTTTGTATATATATTTATGAATTCTCCTGCAGTCATTTAGGAAGAGAATAGAAATTGTTTGAGTCTTCTTATTGTGTGCATGGCCACACATATTTTTAAGTTTTCTGTAGGGAATTATGTATCAAACAAAACAATGAGTTAATACCTTAAGGACTGTAGATCTGACTTTGCTGTGATGACTAATGTTTAGTCATCAGTCTGGCTAGACCATTTTATCCATACTCTTCAATCTATTATTGGTGTGTTTGTTTTTTTCTCTGAAGAAGGCCCAATGTTTACAATTGCAAATATTATTCAGGTAATTTATCTTAATCTCACTGGAAAACGATAATAGGATTAGTTGAAAAGAGTTAAATCCCTAATGAGTAAAGTTTGAAAACAAAATTTAACTTTAGTGCAGTTAGCTCATTTAATGTTTGCAAAAACTTATCAGTATTGTGTTGTGTGTTCAGTGTTAAGATAAGAGAAATAGAGGCATAGAAAGACTAGGTTGCAGATAATATTATTAGAGCAGCTTGCAAACATATATTTTAATCACTACAAAATACAGCTATAAACAGGATGGGGCAAAAGTATGTTTACAGTTGTGAGTATGTGAAACACAATTTATTCTTGTATTATTATTTATTAATTATTATATTATTTTTCATATGAACAACTGTAAACCTACTTTTGCTCCACCCTGTATTTTGAATAAGACATGGTCACTGTTAGATGAGAAACTCACAGATTAAGCAACATTTTAACAAATGTTTGAAGAACAGTTTATTAGTGCAATTATATTAGGATAAAACATGTAAGATTGCCAGCCCTTTAGGTAAAAAGAAGTGGGGTATTGACAATTTCATAGAAATGAACATAAAACAATGTGTACAGTACATACAGAGGTGATTTAAAGGGAACATGATTAATTGTGCCCAGGTAGACCAGCAAAGGCTTTTGAGAACAGAAGATGCTTCAGCTGAGTGTTAAGAGGTAAGTTTGACAGAGTTCAGTAGGCAGGTTAAAGAATGAAGGGCATGCTTAGTAGATACACACTTGAAATGCAGAGACATAAGAGTGTCGTGTTTCCAAAGAACTCCAAAAGACCTGTGATGCCTGAGACATAGGGTGAGGGTGCAAAAAGCCACGGCATATGGATACACGTGCCCAAGTTGTGCATGGCACAAAGGTGTGAGGTTTAAGTAGGTGCCACTCACATCCCAGGCACACACCGATTCTTATCACCAAGGCAGGCTTAGAGACTTGACACTTTGAAGCAGGGACCTGGAGCAGCCAAAAAGTCCCCTGAAAATGCTTCCCTTTCTTGTTAGTCTGGGTGACCTAATTCTCATTTCCTACAAGTGTTTACAGGCAAACACCTAACATGTTTCAAATGGAAGAAATGTTAATGATGATAAAAAAACACAATAAGAATCATGATGCCAACTCACGATGATGATAAGATTGTCTACAGACAATTGAATGTTTTGTATTTCCCAGGCACTATGCTAAGAATTTTACATCCATTATAACAATATGAGAGTAGGTATTGTTATTATCCTCAGCATATAATTGAGGATATATACTTTGGCTGTGTGTCCTTTGTAGAATATAGCTATATCATCTATATCTATATCTATGTCTATATCTAACTATATCTGTATCTAATCTATACTTCTGTACAGCAGTACATATATAAGAAACATATATATGTATATATGTACATATATATGTGTATATATAGTTTTTAGTGCATTAAATCTGTTTTGGACACCTCTGAGGCTGATTGAAATGTGACCTCAGCCCGTTGTGAAGCTGATAGTTTTATATTGATAACTGCCAGACGAGTGACAATAAGGAGCCACCTACTGACTCAATTTCTCTGTAGATTTAGATCTATAACTGGATATATTGTATTTTAACATTATTGTTGTTACTACTAGTATTCTGAGTTTTTTCTAAGCCATGAAGATATGTTTTTCTGTGTGATGCTTACACAGTGTGAGCAAGGTGTGCTTATCTCTGTTTCACAGGTGAGGATTGGAGGACCCATGAAGTTAAGTAAATTGACTGAGGTCATACAATTGGTAAATGGCAGAAACAGAATTTAAACTCGCTCTAAGTAATTCTAAAGCTGGGGTGTTTTGCAATCTGTTTGTCGCTCATAGATAAACAATGAGTTTGCCAGTAGTTTTACATGGGGTGAAAAAACATCTTAAATCCTTATCAGGACAACACAAGTATCTTGGTTTTATCTTCAATTACAAAAAGCACCAGGACTTGGTTAGCAACTTCCAGCCTCTCTAATTTTTATCCCCACTATCGACTTAGGACCAACCAGAGAAAGCCACATATGCACATAAAATGATTTGTTTCTAATCACCCCTCCTCTGGTATCCTTACCAACAGCCCACAATCAGGACATGCATTTTAAACCTCCCTTTTTTTTTCATTTATAAGGCTTCTATAGTCACCTGCTGCCTTCGAGTCTCCACCAAACACATGTGGTAGTGGCTGATTCTCCCACTGTAGCAAGCTCTGGATAAATACCCTTTGTTTCTTTTCATGTGGATGGTCTTTTTTCACTTCCACATTTGTCATGGCACCAATCGAAGACCAACGCGTCCAGTAGGAGGGGTAACTTGGACAAGCTCAGTGCTCCAGGCAGGGCCTGTTAACAAAGGCTTAAGTGGGCCATGCAGAGTGGAGTGCCACTGAGTGTTCTTACCATGTGGACTAACCCCTTTGGCAGCGAAGAGAGGACCAGATTTTAACCATGGGAACATGAGATGGAAAAGGCCCCACTGCACCAAACTCAGTTCGAAGTTGAGTACTCGCTTTCCATTGCAGACTGGTCATGACTGGAGCTACTTAGCTCCTATGAGTTGTGAACAGCTTGGGACCAACCCCAGGGTTTAGATTATTAGACTCCTTACAAAACTAACATGTGGTTTCTCAAGTCATTTATTGGGGGGAAAAAAAAAAAAAGATTTATTGATGTTTGTTCCTCAGGTTTGTGGAGCATGAAATCATGGCTACCTTCCATTTCCACTTTATGCACTCTGTATGGTTTGAATTATTTATATTGAGCAGGCATTACTTTTATGATCAGAAAAAGAAAGCAACACAAAGACATGCTAATTTTGCAAAGCAAAACAAAACCAAACCCTGAGGTCTGTAATGTTTTTTTGAATTAGCCTTCATGCAAGAAGAACCTTCTCAATTATTTGTGAATATGAAGGGGATTAGTTCCTAGAAATCCACACAGTTTGCTACAAATCTCGTCTCAACATCCAATTTTCATACTTGATTTTATCTAAGTGGATCATAACCAACTTTAATTTCTCATTTAAAACATTGCCATTTCTAGTCTCAAAGGTATCTTTTTATTACCCTCAGGACTGTCATGTGCTGAACCATATTTCATTATATCTTAATTGTTTTGCTCCTTTATTGAGAAGAGGAAGACTCACCTTAATGTGGAATTTCAGAAATCATTAAAAAAATACTCTCTATCCAAGTGATCCCTGAGTAAAAACAAAGTGTGTCACTAATGGGCCATCATTTGTTGAACTGTGTCCCAGTGGCCATTGCAAACAATTACCAGCAAAATGGCAGAAAATGTTAATTTGAAGGTTGTAGTTACCCTCTTCAGAGCTGAGGTGACAGCTCTTTCCCATCTGTTAATTTTATATTATTAGAATTCATATTTCTTGAGGAAGCAGATGGCTATAAACTTTAACAGGTGTTTGTGCTGCACTGCCTTAACTTCAAATGCTGAACAGGTACAACCTGAAGTTTGCTGGGCTGCACAGGGAATTAATACTTTAAATGAAGTGTGGGCAGAGAGTTAGTTTTGAACTACCTGAAGAAAATTCAGTATACTGTACACGCTGGTTCATGCTCACTTGACATGGTACAATACAAAGAGAAATGTCAAAAAAAAAAAGAAAGGATTTAAAGAAACCCTGAACTGTATTCTTCAAACCACCCTACTACTTTCCCTGCTAATAAAACCCATGAACGTGATTCAAGGCACTGCTGTGGATGAAAGTGGAACAAATTGGGAAGCATTCATGCACCAGCGGCTGCTTCAATAGATATGTGTGTGGCACAGCTCATCTCTACTCCCCTGAAATAAAAATAAAACACAAATCTATATTCCTATTCTGTACATTTTCACAAATATTTTATACATACAGCACGTTGTACTTCACTTGGCAAAGTGCTATTTCACTTGAATAAAGCATTATATAGTGTTTCAGAAATTCACACAATGATACCCCCCAAAAAAAGAGCAGAGAATAATGTAATGCTTATGCTTGTATATGTTCTGTGCAAAAATATAAATGATTTCAAAGAAAGAACCTTAATTTTATACATGTATGAAATATAGGAATATAAAGCTCTGTAGAAAACACCAATTAATGACTGTAATATGGATTTATTCAATCAACTGCTTAATGATTCTTTTAGCCTAAATCATACATTTTCCCGAGATGTCTGGTGTAATGATTGCAAAGTGATTTGAACTTTGACCGGTAGGCCATGCGTGGTTAAGACAGTGGGCACTCTATCCCTAGCTCGTGGAACAGTGCTCATCACATGTTATCGTGTGATAAATAATTGTTAAATTTATTAAATATGTCATAGGTGCAGAGACTAGAGAAGACCAAATGCTTGTATTGAATACTCTGTAACTAGTGGTGGAAGTGTGGAATTATTATTGAGGCACTTGTATAACCAGGTGTCCATGGAAAAGGTGCAGCTGATTTCTGCAGACTTACTGCCACACTATATACTCAAGAAAAGAAACAGTGTGTAAATAATGATGATGGGATTAACCAGTGAAGTTTAAGGACAAGACAGTGCATTTCCATTCCTTCTCTTTGTTCTAGAATTGATTGATGTCCTGAGTCAGTTATTCTGCTTCGAGTACCAGAGGACTTGTTGGTCTACCTTCTCTGATCCTCCTTAGATACTTTATAGACAGTCAAACTAAAACTGCTTTCAGCTCTCTTATTTTGTTGAAAAACTTGGGTAGCTGTGCATGGTTCACAGGCACAAATCGGATCCTTCTTCCCCACCTGAAATATAACTTGATCATAGAAGGACCCTTAGCAATTGCAAGTCCTGACTCAAATTTACGTCTTTTAAAAGCAAAGGTCAGTAACTAGAAATACTTTCAATGATTGCCTTAAAGAGTGTTCCCCTGGATACCTTCCATTTACCTTCCTAGGCCTCCTCTACCCTTTTCCATGTTATTTGGTTGTCAGGTTGACTGATATGGATTGCATCAGTGGGCTTCCAGTTGTTGGGCCAAAGTGGACTGCCACCAAAGAGCAGAGGAATGAAAGAGAAGACAGTGTACTAATATTCCCTACTCCTTCCCTGTGAGGTTGTCTCAGGCTCACCGTTTCCCTCAGCTAAAGACCATAGGTCCTGGTTCCAGCACTCTGACTTCTCTCTTTTTGCCTCATTAGGCCTGTGTGAGAAGCCCTGCTGTTACTAGCCCCAGGGCACTAAACTATTCATTATAGTCTTCCTACACAGCCGCCTGTTCTTTTGTAAATAGCATCTTTATTAAATTTACCCAATTTGAGTGAGTCCTCCATTTACCCAATTTGAGTGTATACCGTTTGTTTTCTACCTGGACCCTGACTGACACAGTCTTGCAGCGATAACTGAAACATTTTAAAGTATTCGAAGTTTTAAATTGCACCAATTGTTACTTTTAGTTTCTTAAGCGATAGAAGATTGGAAGAAACTAGGTAAGAAATTCCTCTTACCTGCATTTTCCCCTCTTTTTGGAAGAGAAACTCCATTTACCTGCAACTACTTTAAAGTTAAGTAAGTACTTAGAATTGAGGAGAAAATAATAAAGCTGTTCTTTTGAGAAATGGAAGCTGTCAAGGCTTTATTGCCAAGAGGAGGCACTGAAAGTAATCAAGGCTCTTTTGCAAAATGTGATGTGTACCTTTCCGTCAAACTCAATTAACTTACAGGTTTGAATTATAGTTCTATTTCACAAAATAGTGTGATGGAATCAGACATTAGAACCTGAGAGTTCTGTTTAAAATTGCCCTTTCTTTGTACCGGAAAGAAATAGAACATTCAGAAATATATCCTCCTAATCAACTGTTAATAGCTAATTCAATGGCCATCTGTATCGAATTCTCCTGTTCTCAGAATAGAACACCTTGCTATTCCAGAGGGAAGGTGCTTGTGCTCCTATTTGTGTGTAAGTGAATTACAAGGTGAACTCTATGTGAATCAGTGGGGAAAGTGTTATCTTTATGTGTCCCATAAATTCAGTATTTTTGTCTTCTGTTGGCTACGTATCATAATCTGAGTTTATCTCTCTGATATCCAATTATGTGCCACAGGATCGTATGTGGTCAGGAGCATATAAAAAGGCTGAAAGAACCTTGGCCAGGTAGTTCAGTTGTTTAGCATCGTCCTGATGTGCTAAGATTGCGGGTTGGATCCCTCGTCAGGACACACACAAGAATCAGCAAATGAATGCACAGAGAAGTGGAACAACAATTCTTTCTTTCTCTCTAATTCTCTCAAATTCATAAATGAAATTCTTTTAAAAAGGCTAAAAGATACTATATGAAAACTATGTGTGTTAGTAGGTGTTGTTTTCTGTAAGCCTGTAAACCTTTTTGGAAAAGATAGAGAAAGATAGATGTTCTGTAGATCATTTTAGTTGGAAATGTATTGGCTCAGTTAGCTAATTTTTATAAAACGTAAAAGGATTTTTAAAAATCTTTATTGGGAAATTGTGCTGATATGAAGTGACCTTTAGTCTTCGATAGCTTTGATAAAAGCCTAGATAACAGGCATATGCAATTTTTTGTTGCTGTTGTTTGTTTGTTTGTTTGTTTGTTTTTAAAGCCTCTCTCCTTACCTAGCAGTGAACTGAAGATGGTCCTAGTATTCTTTTCCTAGGATTGTACTGAGGATTCAATTAGATCAGGGAGTATGAAGCTCTTCTCACAGTGCCTGGCATAGCACATAGCTGTGTTGTTGCTTCACACCCCTGTCTTCAACAACAGTGCTGCTTCTTTCTCTTTCAAGCTGGAGGCGTAGATTTTGGTGAGAAAGAATAAGGTTTGGACGGTGGCGGGAAAAGACTGAAATGAAACTTTTGGAGAATAGAAAATTTAAGTTCACAAGCATAGCAGCCCAGAAGCCCCTCCCAGATCAGGATGCAGTCATGCTTCTGCTCTCGAGACACAGAAAAGGAGACCTTGACAGACAACCACGACATGCCCATGTTAGCTACAACCCATCTGCATGGCCTGTTAGCTCTGCTCAGACGCCATGTCTTTCACTATCCAGCTTTTTCCCATACAATAGTTTTTTGGCCAAAAGTGTAGTGGATCTTATACAAGCTCTCCCCAGGTATGTATCCCTCCGAATTCCTAGAATATGATACCGTCCCTGGGAGCTTGATAGTCCTCTGCCCACAGCTCTGAGGGTACCCCTTTCATTAAGTTCTCTTTAACCACCTCCACCCGGACATGCCCTCTCTCTTCTGACATCTCGATCACTGATCCAAGAAACATTACAGGAACAGGCACACCAGCATCAGGCCAAACCGGCGTTGCAGCCAACAGCCTGCTAGCTATGCCTGCAAGTCAAACTTGCTCTGTTCAACTCTTTAGTGGTACAGATGCCTGACCGCCAGGCCTGGCTCCGGAAGCAGGATGTAAAACCAAAGAGAGAGAAATGGGCAGCTCGACCTCAAGTCTCTCTAGAGCCCAGTTATTGTTCAGATACTTTGGTGCGCTCTTCAGACAGGGGTGTACAGGCTCCTGCTCTCAAAGAGTGTACCGTGACCCGCGGCCCACTCACGCACAGAGGCCCTTTCAAGGGCTTCTCACTTGACCAGCTACGCCAAAGTCACACGGGGCCAGTTTTCACTCATTAAAGCATTGGTTACATTTTTATCTAATAACTGTCCTCATTTACTATCTATTCTCTGAATAATTTTATAACATAATTTGTCTATTTTTAATTTAATTAATACACATTTTTGCTTTTTTAGAGTTTGCCGTTTTGTGTCACATTAGAAGGTTGATTTGGAAATTTCCATCTCTAATTAATGTATTAATTGTCATAAGCTCTTTCTTAAATTTGAATATGGAAAATCTAACAGGCGGTAACATTTTCATGATGTGCTTTATAGGCACTCCCTTGTGTCAAAGGTCTAAGCCCCTCCCTTCCCCTCCCTCCCTACTTAAGTGGAAGCATTAAAGGCCCGTCAGTCTTGGTGTTAACTTGCTGGGGCTTTCACTATCAGTTTCATCTGGGAAGATTTGCTTGATCTCTCTGAGCCTTGCTTTTCTCATTTAGAAAAAGGTGCTCTATGCATCTCCGGAACATGTTGTGAGAATAGAATGTACCGATGTGTAAAGCACCTCTATCAGTGGCCATGCATGCTAAGCATATTATTAATGTTAGTCAGCTCTGTTAAACATCAATAGTAATTGGTAGAGTCAGTACAGTGTCACAGCCTCAAGCAACATATTCTTAATGTCTATGAAAAAAGGCTGTATGTTTTTCCTGTGAGCTTAGTTTAATGTAAATTCTGGATATTGCAACTAGAGCCATTAATATGCAAGATAACTTGTCTTAATAATTCCCTTAATAATTAACTCTAGCTCACAAACTCTACCAAATGCAGAATTTGAGCCGAAAATAAACAGTAAATTAAACAAGGCTTTAAGCCAGTTTTATTTAAGGACCTTTATTCATAGCTATATAAGAGGACAGATAGCTAATATAAAGTCAATACAGAAAATACTTTATCTCCTAGTATTATTACTACATGATATGCAATACATAATTATATGTAACATACATAATATAATGTGTTATTTTTCTTCTGACTTCCCTTATTCAAAAATAAAAGAAGCACAAAAATATAGAATTGAATGTCCTATATCATCTGAAATAGCAAGTTCACCAAAAGGTTTGAAAGTAAACTTACATTTGGGGAGATTAAGTATAATTATTAAAGAAAGAGAGCACTGTTGTTCAGATAAATGTATGTTAGGAAAATACTGACCAGTGGGGTAGGTGGTTATTTAATCTTCTGTTTGTGTAGGGGAATTCACAGGTCTTGAAAGGAGCCACTCTACCAAGACCCTCTTCCAGGTACAGCTGACATGGGTCTTTGCCAAAGGGTAGAGTCTAAGGGCTTCCCTTCAGCAAGATGAATGAACCACTCACAAGTACTTTCACTTCTGGGAGAAAATTATGTAGGTGAATATCAGTTCACATTCATCTTTTGTCAAGCAGTCAAGCACATTTTGGCATCTATGCCAAACCATGGAGATGATTTCAAAATACAAACTAAAGACCTAAGGAAGAGGTTTTTTTTTTGTTTGTTTGTTTGTTTTTTTGCTTGCTTGTTTATTTTGTTGATTAGGTTCCACTTATAGGTGAGATCATATGGTATTTGTCTTTTACCTCCTGGCTTATTTCACTTATACTGGTTTGCAAATTCAGCTTTATCTTAATATTAAACACTATTTAGTTACAGATTTTTTTGGATGAACACTGTCTTAAAGCTTAAAAAAAACAAACAACAATGTATTCAAGTCATGACTGAGATAACCTCAGAGACACAAGAAATAGTAGACACACATAGCTAATGAGTTTATGTTAATTTTAGTGTTTTCTTTGGCTCATATGATTACTTGTTTAAGTTAATTTGATATATATTAAGCCCCTCATTTAAAAAATAAGAAAGAAGTCCTCAAGTAAACTGTTTAAAGATTAATTTGTCTTTTTTTGAGTATACTTCTTTTTATTTAGATATTCACCAAACATTTTTAAAAATTGCCTGTGTGACAATGGAATAAGGGAAAACAAGGATGGATTAAACACAGAGCCTGCTCTCAAGAGCTTGTGTCCAACATGGCAGCATAGGAAACGCATAAGGGGATACAGCGTGGATTCATGGCCATTGCCGCTGTGGCTCAGTCAGTTGGAACAGTGTCCCATACACCAAAATGTTGTGGGTTTCATTCCCAGTGAGGACATGCACTTAGGCTATGGGTTCAATCCCCAGTCAGGGCACATACAGGAGGCAACCAACTGATGTTTCTCTCTCACACTGATGTCCTTCCTCTCTTTCCCTTCCTCTTTCTCTAAAATCAGTAAGTGTTTTCAAAAAAATTAAAGGAGGAGTTGTGCTATCATAGAAGTGTCTACGGGGACAAAGTGGACCATGCAGGAGAAAGGAACATTATTTCTCTTGCACTTGATAGGTTAGGTTTTATTAGAAGGATGATACTGGTGTCAGTTTTTTAAAATGAGTGAAGTTCTTGAGTGCTCAGAGTTAGAATAAATTATCGAAAGAATGTACTTCTTGTGATGGAAACAACCAATTGTTTAGGATTAATCTTCATCTATTAGAAATAAATTCACTAAAGCATGTTTTCAAACAACTATTTATGCCTGAATAATTTATTCTTTTACGCTTCTTTAAAAATACTCTAAATTCACCTATAGATCCCCAGTTAAGAACGCAAAAGTCCCTTAAGCACTTAGTAGAACATAATTTTCCTGCTCTTGTACCTCGTTCTCTCAAATGCATACTTTGTTGTAAAATATGACTTTTATTCAAGATTTTTCCTTAAAACCCCAGAAAAATTATAAAATATTTGAAACTGGGTAAAGAAAAATGATGTATTGCTGAGCATCTCTGTATCCTTCCAAAGTGTCTTCAACTTTTGTTGTCTTTGAGCTATTTCAACTCTCTAATTTGTTAGATAATAATGCCTGTGATCTTGTTCATAGGCATGCAAATGGAGAGCAATAGATGTCCCTTAGGTTGGAAAAATTCAATTTTCTAACTGTAAATTTTGCTTTGTTGAAGGACCTAAATATACATGGTACTTTGAATTTTCCTTTGAGTCATTAGTAACATCCTAGTAATTTTTCCATTAGTTAATGTGTTAAATAAAACCTTTGAATGTGCTTATTTTACATGTGTATGAGAGTTTTCATTTTAACTACTTTTGAAAATTTATTTAAATAGTGCTACAATTTTTAGCGAGAATCTCTTTAGCCCTGATAGAGGCAGTCTACGCATACTTGGTACAAATAACAAACACTTTCTCTATGTGATGTAGGAAAGTTGAGGAGGAAAATATGTTATTGTATTTTCATAGTATATACTGAATATTAAGAGTTCTTCAGGAAGGTGAATCAGGGATGCTTCATGGAGAGGCAACATCCATATTTATGTTTGAAGAGTGTGGAAATAACACTAGGAACAGGACATTATTCTCCTGCAAAGGTGGATAGATACAGAGGAATGAAAAGACATGGCATGGCTATGGAATAACTAATTCATTGTAGCAGTTGTGGATTAAACTACATGTGGACACGGGGGAAAAGGTGGCCGAATGACAAATTATGAAAATCTTTGTATTGGGGAACTTAGAATTTATCCTCTATGTAATAGAGAGTCATTCAAGAAGTGACATGATCAAATTTGATTTTTTAATCAATCTAGTGAAAAATGGATTAGATGATGCAATATTGTAGTCAAAAAGAGGCAGCGGGTACAATGGTTTAGTTGTCCAGTTGATGAGACACTATTTGGCTGAGAGCAGAAGCGTCAGAGACAGAGCAGCAAGGAGCAGCATAAGCCGTTAGAATGAAGATACGGATATTTGCACACTATAGCATGATAAATAAAAAGCTGTTAGCTTTTGTTCTGTGTACATTTGGCTATGATGATTAACCCCCAAATTAAAAACAGTAAAATTGGGCTATTGTCTATTTATATCAGTTGATTAAATAATACTGAATTTCATTTGTGTTTATTTTTAATGCTTTCAAAATAAGCAACTCAGCTAAAGTAAGCACGGGAATATAAATAGGAGAATGTCAGATAATAGATAATGATATTTTATGACAAAATAAAACTTTCCTATTAGGAATGTGACCTATAAAATGTAACTTTTAGAGATAATATGTAAAACAAACATTTCAAAATAAAAATGATTTGGTGAATAAGTGATTGGGGGGAAAGTTAATTTTAGGAATTCTATAGAAGTAATGCTTTTCAGTATTGTAGAAAAAATAATAATTAAGGAGAATAATTAAATGCTTATCTACAGAAACTGTGTGTCCAAACTCATGTGCCACAGTGAGTTTTAGGAGTACTTTTAAAATGTATTTCCTGAAGTGTGTAAATTTATTGAATAATGTTTAATTCCATAATATAAAGATTTATATCTTTCAATAGTGTATAAAAATTTATTAGTCAGCTGTTTGTGTAAATTCGAGATTACTCTTACCTTTAACTTGATATACTTAAGGGATATCAGTGTGGTTGCAAATTAATGCACTCAGAATTTTGCCTGGTTGATAAAAGATAATGAATAGCTTTAAATAATTTTCTTTCAGTGTGAAGCAAGTTAATGACTACAGTTAAGGTGAATTAATTGAAAAAATTTATACCTGATGCATTTATGATTAATTTTAAAGTAGGCTTTTATAAATAAAAACATGCATTTTATATTTCTGCAAATTACCTAGAATAACTATGAATTTATATTTAAAAAATTAACAACTATTAAAATTATTTATTTTCTTTTTATAAGCTAACCAACCAGCCTGTCAACAGTTATGATATATGAATTATACAAGATTCTTTAATTCTTTCATTCAACTTTAATCAGTTAGAAATAATTTTGTGTTTGCATTTTATAATAAGGATGCACAAATAGGACATGGTTCTTCTTGAAGAACTTGCAGTCTTATGGAGAAGCAAATGAGTAAACAGACAAATCAAATATAATTGTAAAGGGCCTATTTTAATATTGGAATTTCTATTTATTTATAAAAAGTAAGACAATGACTGCAAACATAGTAGGGCATTATTATAGGCTTCAATAGGAACCTGAAAATATAATAAAAATAAGTATATTTAAACTTAAGTTCCAGTTTATGAAGCAAAACTAAAGCCTCAATTTTCTTAACAATTAGATCATTTTCATATTGGAATATATAAATTTTCTTCTAAATGCTAGAAAAAAGTACACATGAAATAAGTGGCGTTATCTATTAGGAGATAAGATCATGACTAACCCTGGGTTAGCTGTAATTTTAGTAGAGTTTATTTACTCTGTAATTAACTCTGATTCAGCATTAAAGTCAGTTTCCTGCCACGGTAATTTTTCCCCTGTACGCTCAGTGTTTGCTTTTGTTCCTTTATAGTCTTTTCCATTAGGCCGAAACATCCCTGTATTCTTTAATGTCTCTTCCTTGGGTTTCACATGTCAGGCACCTTGACACTCCTCCGTGAGCACCCATGGTCCCATGTGATTGGACTGGGCTTCCTCACATCATCTTGTTCTTAGGATATCATAGGTCTTAGGTGGTATTTGACTTCCAAGAGGGAGCTTCCCAAGTGGTGAACCTGAATGTGACAGAAATCTAAAGGGCTATCTTTATAAGGTAAACAACACCTATTTTACTACATTTCTATGGGTCAAAACGAGTTACAAGATGGATACAGATTCACTACTTGATAGAAGGAGAGCCAAAGAATTTGCAGTCACCTTTAATCTAATATAAAGGGGAATGTGGAAGAGATGGATAGAATTTCAGTGGATACAACACAGAAAGTTTTCTTGAGAGAGAGAGAATTGGTTGGCCATTGTATCCATACAACCAATAAAACCTAGGAAAAGCAATGAGGCTTAGGGGTAGAGACAACTAGTTCAAGAGAAATAATCAGACTAACAAAGAAAAAGAAAGTTGTGAGTAAAAGAAGAAAGGAAAACATTTAGAAGAAATGATCTGATAAAATCTTGAACTGGGTTTTTAACAAAGTGGGGTTTAGTAATTAGAAAGAAAACTACAGATATATACTTACAAAAATAAAACTAGAGGTGCTTAATTCACATGCACTTTTTTAGTGTTTTGGGTTCCTTCGGATATATTCCCAGAAGTGGGATCTCTGAATCAAAAGGCAGATCTATTTTTAATTATTTGAGATATATCCATATTGATTTCCACAGTGGCTGCACCAGTCTGCATTCCCGCCAATAGTGCAAAAGGGTTCCCCTTTCTCCACATCCTCACCTGCACTTGTTATTTAATTGGTGATTACCATTCTGACTGGTATAAGATGATATCCCATTGTGGTTTTAATTTGCATTTCTCTGATGATTACTGATGTTGAGCATCTTTTCACATGAGTACTAGCCATCTGTATGTCCTCTTTGGAGAAGTGTCTATTCAGTTCCTTTGCCCATTTTTTAATTGTTTGGGTTTTTGGTGTTGAGTTTTGCAGGTTCTTTATAAATTTTGGATATTAACCCCTTATCAGATATATCATCAAATATGTTCACGCATTCAGTGGTTTGTCTTTTTTTGTTGTTGTTGATTTTTTCCTTTGCTGTGCAAAAACTTTTTAGCTTGGTGTAGTCCCATTTGTTTATTTTTTCTTTTGTTTCCCTTGCCTGGGGAGATATCATTGCAGTATTATTTACAATCCCCAAGATATAAAAGCAGTCCAAGTGTTCATCAGTAGATGAGTGGAAAAAACAACTATGGGACATTTACACAATGGACTACTACTCGGCTGTAATAAAGAAGAAAGTTTTACCCTTTACGACAGTGTGGATAGACCTGGAGAACATTATGCTAAACGAAATAAGCCAGTCAGAGAAAGACAGATACCATATGATTTAATTTATATGTGGAATCTGATGAACAAACTGAACTAACAAGCAAAATAAAGGCAGACTCATAGAGAACAGGCTGACAGCTAAGGGCGGGGGGAGGGTAGAGATGGAGGGATTGAGCAAATAGGAAAAAGGACTTGTGGACATGGACAATAGTGTGGTGATTGCAGGAGAAGGAGAGTATAAGGGGGCTAAATGGTAATGGAAAAATGTAATAAAATGTAATAAATAAATTTTTAAAATGATTAAAACTATTTTACTAATACTGCACTATGTCCTTAGTTTTTGTTTTTGTACCTAGTATTATTAAAATAAAACAGAATGGTTCAATATAAGATATTAGATTAAATAATTTTTGACAATACTGTATTCTATATTCTAAGGAAAGTCATCAATACTGATTCACCTTCATTATCTTTAATAAAGCACTAAGATATTTTCTTCAATTACAAAATTGTGTTTTGCCGGTATTTTGCCTTCATTGCAGTGTTGAGCAAACATGTGGAAAAACAATGCACATAAAAGCTAGAAAACCAGTATTTAGGGTGTGAATTCAAAAAAGCTTAGACTTTAAAATTTGATTTTAAATATCAAGTTCTTATTAGGCACATTTTACCAGGTTATTAATTTGAGTAGAGGATAAGTTAGCAAGAATATACAGAAGACACAGACTACCAATATTGGCTTTTTCATAACTATGGACCTATGTCACCAAATTTATAACTTTCCTAAGGCTCAAGTCATTGTTTAGTCTTGAAGATCACCAAAGTAGCACAGATCTGCTGTCATCTCCTAGATTCAGCTACTTCTTCATTCCACTCACACTCCTTAATCAGCAGTACAAACACTTCAATCATCCTGGCATTTTTATTAATTTGACTTAAACAGTAGGCTAATAAACTCTGGCTTAATGCACAGCCTTGTTTCCTCTTCCCTGACCAGGAATGTCAAAGTATTAACTCCTGGAAATGCTTTTTCAGAGCCAATAACACACTAAATCTTAAAAAGATTAAAAGATTTGGTAAGCTTCAGACTGACTCTGTTTTGTAAATTTGTCTATTTCCATCTAGCAGAAAGCCACCATACTTCTTAATATTAATGCCTATTTACATAACTACTTTAAGTAGTAAATATAAATAATTTTTTTCAAGTCATATTATATTAAGTGGTAAATGAGAAATTAATAGAGTGTCATTCATTCCACAAATACTTTACTACAAATAGTTGAGACTATGCATTTCATAAGGTCAAGTAACTGTTAAACTTCAATCAGATTTTCAATGACCTATCAAAATTTTAATATAGCATTTCAAGGCAAAATTAGATTTTACACCAAGTCCAATATCTTATGTTATATCCCATTGTTTAAAAATAACTTTTTCTGTCGTATTACCTTACTGACATATTGAATTAAATGATTTTTTTTCTTGATAATTTTTTTAAACTTTATTTTTTTAAGAGCAATTTTTGGTTCACAGCAAAATTAAAGGGAAAGTACGATTTCCCATACACCACAGGTACCCACTGATACATAGCCTCTCCCATTATCAACATCCCCTACGGGTGTGGTATATTTGTTACAATTGATGAACCTACCTTTACATTTCATAATCACTTGAAGTCCATAGTTTACTTTAGGATGGCATTGTACATTCTGTGGATTTGAACAAATGTATACTGACATGTATCAGTCATTATGGTTTCAAACGGAGTGTTTTAACTGCTCCCCAAATCCACTGTCTCCTTGTTCATCCCCTTTTCCCTGCGCGTTCTGATTTCTTACATCGAAAGCTGAACTTAAACTTATTGTTTAAAATAAACCTCAGAATGTCAAAGTTTTCAAACTTATAATTTCAAGTAACCAAAACTGCGCATCTGCAAGATATGTAAACATTTTTTTCCAATTTCAAAATTCTATGATTATGCCAAATATGGGTCAAGAACAAATTGGAAATTTCTCCTAAACCTTGAAAATGTGCCTATATTTGTGTAAGTGTAGAGTTAAATTTGTCTAAAGTAATAGTTTGAATTATTATTCAAAATAACATTTTGAAAATATACTTCTAAAAAAATAGCTTATCCTGAACACAGAAGCTTTTAAAGAAAATTTAGTAACCCTAAGATTCCTTTTTAAAAAAAATAACAGTATTGAGAAATTCAGTGAAGATTATAAAAACATTCATTGTTTTCTGTTTATAAATTGTGCTTAAAAACCTATTTGGTATTAGATAGGAGCAAGTAACTATTAATATGTCATTAATATTAAGGATATCTTTGGAATAATTTAGGGGTGATGGAAATTCTTTACATATAATCTATTAATTTTAAACAAATAATGTTATAATTTTAGCACCCCATACTTTTTCTGGGTTCTAAGATGTGTGCATGTATGTATGTGTGCATGACCTGGTGTGTGCTTTGTGAGCTTCTGGTGTGTGTCCCATGTTTTGAGGGTAGTAGTGAAGGAATAGGGAGGTTTTGGTGGTAATTGTCATATATTTCTAAATACCTTGCTCTTATCTGAAAGTTGATTAAGGAGAGCTACATGTTCTCTAAGGTATCTTACAATTGTAACAATTTTATGCAACATCTAAAACAGTTTTTTAATAAATGAGCTATCATATGTCTTGATTCTCGCAAATCAATTCACTATCAGAATCCCAACTCAGCATAGAGAAAGGAAAGGATGTCCCCTTAGTGATCTCTAACAGAACATAGGTTTTGATTCTGCCATCTTCATGGGCCTCTTTCACTTTTTACTTATTTTTATCCCTCCATTTTCTTTTTGCTGGAGGTGAACAAACCGCTTGCCCTAGACCCCGATAACTTTGAAAAGCAATTTGAGTTTCAGAATCAATTTAATGACATGTTCTTAAAGCATTAAGGTCCATTGCTTGCATGCATGTGGCAAAGTGAAATGAGAAGGTGATTTGTTATAACACCTATAAAAATAAATCTACTCTCAGAAGTGAAAGCCCTTGGAAGTCGAGAAGGCGTTGCTAGCCACTTCGGGTCGAACATGCGTGCATCTCCACCCAACTCCGCCTTCGGCAAGGGATCGGGAGGCCTGGGAGTTAGTGTTTGCCAGCATTGCTGTTTTCTTCAAAACATGGTGTTCAGTACCTGAGTTTACAGGTTCATTAGAATGAACCTGGAATGGTTTGACAGACTTAATTTCGTAAAATATGATAGTCCTTTGCTCTTTCAGGAAGTATGGTTGATGAATGCACAGGAAATGAGAGACTTGGGGCATTCCGAGCCGTTGCATCTGCCGCCACATCCCTGTGCTCGGCTCTCCGTTGCTTGCTGTTTTGCCATTAATGTGACGAGTACTGAACATAAGAGCACAAGAGCAGGGTAATTGCGTTACTCTCTTTTCAAAATTAGGACCTTGTTTCCCTACTCTTTCATTTATCATTTTTCTAAGACAAAAATGTCTTCTTTTAAAAAGTATCTGTGCTTAATTTATGACTGCTCAGTACATTCTGTGTAACCCAAAGAAATCTCACAGTAACTAATAAAACACCTTTTTAAAAAAGACTGCTTTTAAATATCAGAATCAGCTTTTTTGTTTCCATGATGTTTCAATTGTGGAAACTGTATTTTTTCTTGAATAATTGCGAAAATAAACTTTTTATTTCCAAGGACTGCCTAGCCCTAGTCCAAGGATAAACAGAATCTCTCCTACTTAGGTGCCTGATGAGTGGTCTTCAGACCAGCAGAATCCGCTCTGTTTCAGAGCTTGTTAGACTGTAGAATTGCCGGCCCCACCCTAGACCTTTGCTCTTACATATCCCCGGGTGATTTTTCTGCACATGAATATTTGAAAAGCGCTGTTCTAACAATCCTTGTGAATAAATACTATTTTTGATGCCAACCTTTTATTTTGACCTCCAAACCCTAGCTTAGATGGTTTTTATGTTTTGTTTAAAGATATGTTCTATCCTTTTGCTAATATGTTTAATATACCCTATAGAAAAAAAAAATTATAGGGGATTATTTTTCTAAAGAATATCTTGTATTTCTTTAAAGTATTGACTAAGAACCTTGCCTGATGTCAAGGCTGCTTATGTAGCAATCTTGTCTTGGTTAATAGGACCTCTAGTTGAGCTCAAACTCTCAAGTATATCCAAATTTAAAAAAAAAAATGAGGATGTAGGGAAAATGTGAAATGGCAGGTGATTATTTTATGAACTGCCTTATCAATGTATCAAAAGATTCCCAATAACAGTCCTTGTTTCATTTATAATAATTTAATTTATAAAGATTCAATTTATATACAGTTGCTGAAACACATATAAGGCAGCAAATGGGTTATGACAGAAGCAATTGATTTGGGTCATGACCTCAAGAAAGGTTCTATAAACAGACTACCAGAGGTAGCACCAGGTTTTTCTGTAGGGTCAGCTTGAGATTTGAAACATTTCTCCACATAGATCTTTAAATCCTAGGCACTTTTATTTTAGTTTTTCTAAGTGAGGTTTATAATAACTTTCCAATAGTACAATATAGACATCTTTGTGGGAAAAAATACATACTACTTGAAGAAAAGTATATGCCACATACATTTAATGTTGAATTTTGAGAAAATAAATGATTTCATATTCATGAAAGGCTGCATTGTTATTCTCGTGTGCTTATATTAGTGTTGTGAACCAGAGTTTTATTTGTCCCTTTTATTGTTTCAGTATCTTATTTTAAATAAAGTATATCAATGTCTTAGAAAATCTAATGTCTCTGGCCTAACTCAGTTTACTACTATAAAACTTTGATGGGGACTTCCAGATTTTAATGCTGAATTAAATAAAACACTAATATGCACCTGTCTCCCTCTGCTGAGGATTTAGGTAACTTAGTTTGGCACCAACTTTTCCTCGTGACACATAAAAGCCAGTTATAACCATTTCTTGTTTACTCTTCACTTTCATGGAATATCACCTCCACTTACCTTCTCCCAGTTTATGTACCTTAAGTACAGTCCAAAGAATCTTTTCCATAGCACCCGCTCTCCCCAGTCCCCTTTCTACGTCTTGGCACACACTGATCGCTTTGTCTGTAATGCCCACTACCTCCTGCTTGAAAGGTAAGTGGCTTTTTGTTCTACAAAAGCCAGTTCAGATTTCATTTTGTCCTTGATGACATCTTTGAGCCCTCTTCTGTAATTCCTCATCCATCCCTAGCTTTATTTACTATGTCCTGTTTTGCCTATTATGACATAGGGTTTGGGGAGGTATTTATTTCCCTCTACATCCTTCACCTTTAACACAGTGGCTGGCCTAGAGCAGTTAGTGACTTTATTATTCAATTTAATTTCATAAACATTTGTGGACTTACAAATTTAAGCAATCTGATTTTATGCCTGAGAAATAAGGATGAAGCAATCTTCTTTTTAAAATATTTTATTTATTTATTTTTGGAGAGAAGGGAAGAGAGGGAAAGAGAGAGGGAGAGAAACATTGATGTGCAAGAGATACATTGACCTGTTGCCTTTTGCATGCCCCCAACTGGGGGCCAGGCCTGCAATCCAGGCATGTGCGCTGACTAGAAATCGAACTGGTGACCTTTCGGTTTGCAGGCTGGTACTCTGCCCACCGAGCCATACCAACCAGGGTGAGGCAATCTTCTGTATAAGAGTTTAGTGTTTAATAACAGGTTAAGGGTTATTATAATGTATAAATAAATATGTAATATAATATGAGGTATTTAAGCAGCAACAAGTAGTAAAGCAGATGAATTCTAAATCAAAAGGAGTGTGCCCTTTATGAACAATACTGAAATTTATTGACTCAATAAAAGTACTTGGCAATTTTAATTTGTTTTTAGCTATTCTCTATGCAGGGTTTAAAAAATAATTGTAAGTCTTCATTAATAAAATAAATATATAGAGGTAAGTGCTAACTTGTTCAATATAAACAGCTAACATCTTAAATATTTTATTCCACATTGATCCCGGTGGTCCCAAGCATCAGTCAGCCTTGTTGCTGTCTGAGTTTTAGCACAAAGTGATCAGCTGTTGCTATGAAGTACCCGGAGGCATCAAAAAAAGCAGAAACTTAAAAAAATTAGATTCTTAAAGTAGCAAAATTCTCAAGAATTTCGCCATAGTTATTAGATTTTTATGAGTCCTCAAGTGGTAGACTTGAGAATTAGAGAATGAGAAGACCACAGCTAAGGGGATTTTGGATACATCTTAGCCAATTATTCCAGATTCTGGAGTTTTATTTTGGGAGGCACATGCTCAGTGCAGACCAAACAGTTTGCCTCTTTCTGCACTGGTGCTACAACAGCAGCTATGTATTTGGACCTGTAGTTACTTACATGAGTAAAACATTTGTTTGACATTTTCACCCTGGAAAGGAAAGATATACCTAAATATCATTATTTGAATGAAGGCAAGTGAGATGCAGTGTTGCAAACAGCGCATGGATTACCAATATAAACTATGGTCACATATCAGAAACAAGCAGATATTGTATCTGCATTGTTTCTTATTCAAAGGTCACGCACAGATCACTTAAACAGTAACAATTTTAATTGCCAATGCTGTTAACATTATATCAATGCCCTTTAATTTCTCTTACATATTTCATGATCACAGATCTCCTCCAGGCTTTTCCAGTACTTCCTGTCAATCCTATCACTTTCCTCTTATGTGTTCTGTTTTACAGTTCTTCAATAACTGTTTCAAACTTCCACTCCTTTCCATCCTGTACCACTATACAGCCCAGCCTTTTATTTCACCAAGAAAATAACTCTATGCTCAGCCACCATCTAAAACTTGATTAACCAACTTATATTTATTTTACTATCTCTTTTACTACCTATCTAAAGGAAGAACCATTCTCTACCCTTTTCAAAAGGCCTTCTTGAAAATCTTGTGTCAAATTCAACCATATTCTCTCTGCGTGCCCCTTCCTTCCTTCCTTCCTTCCTTCCTTCCTTCCTTCCCTCCCTCCCTCCCTCCCTCCTTTCCTTCCTTCCCTTTCTTCTTCCTTTATCTCTGTTTCTCTCTGTCTCTATGTCTCTCTCTTTCTTCCTTCCTTTTTTAAAATTCTTTCATACATTCATTTAAATTTCACTGATGATATTATTCTAATTGTTGATGCAGTACAGTTGAAGAGGGTCCCTGCTGTCAGGTGACTCACAATCCAGTGGGGATATACTGGAATATAGGAATATGATGCCTACTGAATCCTTTCCATCAACCCAAACACCTATTTAAAAACAAAAGAAACAATGTACATATTAACTCTAAATTTTCCTGCATTTATGGCTTATCTGTCTTTTCCAATTCAAAGGTAAACTTTTACTCAGTTCTTAACTTCATATACTTCATTTTCACATTTTTAATGTTATGCATTAACATGATTGGGCTAAGGACTATCCCAATAGCTGGTAAAACATTCTTTATGGGTGTGTCTGTGAGAATGACTCAGAAAAAGATTAGCATTTGAATTTGTAGACTGCATGAAGAAAATCGCCCTCATCAATACGAGTGGGCATCATTGCCCTGGCTAGGTAGCCCATTTTGTTGGTGCATTGCCCTATGCACCAAAAGTTTGTGGGTTCAGTCCCTGGTCAGGGTGCATATCTAGGTTGTGGGTTCAAAACCTAGTCGTGGCATGTATGGGAAGCAACCGATCTGTATTTCTCTCTCACATTGATGTTTCTCTCTCACTACCTTCCTCTCTCTCTAAAACCAATAAATATATCCTCAGGTGAGGATTAAAAGAAAAGAATGTAATACTATTCTTAACATTCCATGTTATAAATATGTATGTTAATCTAATTAAATATTGATTTAAGTGTGCCACTATTTTGTCTGAAATGACTTTGTTGAAAAGTATATTCAAGGTAACTGTTTCTTTCTGTTGGTACTCCGTCATCACAAGCCCAGAGCGCAAGGCTACCACTGTCGAGGGTGGAGGAGTGGGATCACCGAGCCACAGAGAGTTGTTCTGAGACCTAGAAACTTAATGGAATTTGCCTCGCTGAGTTTTGAACTTGCTTGGGATGTGACCCCATTTTTCTTCCAGTTTTGCCTTCTGAAATGGCAATGTCTGCCCAAAGCCTGTATATTGTATTTTGGAAGCAGATAACTCATTTCAAATTTCACATCTCCACAGATAAAAAAGAAATTTCTCCAGGAAGGGTCTCACCCTCTCACCCATACCTGACTTAGATGATTTAGATGAGTTTTGGACTTAGAGTTGACACTAGAATGGGTTAACTTTGAGGGATGTCACAATGTCGTGAAAATATTTTGCATGTGGAATAGACATGGAATTAGGGGGCAGAAAGTAAGTGGGTTGAATTGTGTCCCTAGAAAGTTATGTTCAAGTCCTAACTCCCAGTACTTGTAAATATGACCTTATTTGGAAATGAGGTCTTTACAAGATTTAATCGAGTTAAAAGCATATTAAAACGTGGTCATCCTGCATTAGGATGAGCCCTAATCCAGTGACTTATGTTTCCTAAAAGAAAGGGAGGAAGACTTGGACACAGGGACACAGGAGCATACAGGAAAGAAGGTAATGTGACAACACAGACAGAGATAAGAGTGATGTAAACCAGAAGATGCCCAGAATTACCAGCAACTGCCAGAAGCTAGGAAAGACAAGGCAGCACTGTTCCCTGGAGCTTCCACAGGGAGCGAGGGCATGCTGACGCTTTGAGTTCAGGTCCCTAGCCTCCACAGCTCTGACGGAATACAACTGTTGTGTTAAGGTGCTAGTTTGTACCACAGCCTTAGAAAACTAATACAGATTTTTGGTAGTCCATTCAAAGTAGTCCATTCTGAGTAAACTGCACAAACATACCATTAAAAAAAAAAAACTCAACTGAAGGAAACACATGAAAATTTAAAACAACCCTAGGGATTTCTTTCTAAATTTAGAGCACTTGAACTTGTAACTTTTTATGTGTTTATAACTTGTCAGATTTGCTTAGAGAGAAAATTAGAAAATTAAATTTGTCTTTCTTAACATCAAATCATGTATGTATTATTTTATAGAACTCATTAGTTTCTATAATGAGTTGGTTGTTAGTATTTGTATTTTTATGACTATTAATTGCATAGTAGGTGGTAAAAAGAGTGTCATGGTGGAATGTTGGAGCAGTTCGGAGAGACAAGATCAGTATATATTGAATAGTCAGTAAAGGTTTTCATAGAGTTGGGATGGAGGATTAAAAAGGGGGAAGATGAGAAGGCAGAAAAAAAGATGGGAGGAAGTGACCATGTTTTTGTTAAAAGAAATTATATGAGCAAAGATGAATGAATTGGACATTTCATATTATGTCAGTGGACATTAAGGAAATCAACTTAGTATATTTAAGTTCCTGGTGTATTTGATTAATGTTAATCACCAACTCAAAATAAATCAGGTTCTTTTTTTTTCTTAGTTAATTAGGATTCATTATTAATTATAAAGGGAACTAGAAAAATTATTTAATTTTATTTCTTTGCCTATATTTAATCTTTTTTCCAGGTATATATTTATTTATACTTAGTATGGATAAAATGTTTCAGAATGTCAATAATTGAAAACAAACAGTCTAATAATTAATTTTATACACTCTTCTGTATTTAAAAGTATCTAGTTTTATCAATATAGATAATTATGTCAAGTTTTGTGCTCATCTTGAATTTTCTCATATAGCTTCACCTTTTTTTTGTTAAAAATATATATATAGTTCAGAGCGAAAGAAATTTTGTGGGTCTGTTGCTACCTACTGTGTATAAAGATTGTATTTTAGTAAAGTAGGCAATAACCTCAAAGAACAGTCTCAGACATACTTGCAAAAGTCATTGGAGAGGTGTGAACAATAGTTGAATATTTTTCATCTTAGTTCATGTGAGTAATTTGTTAGCAATTTCTCTATGTTTCTTAATAACCTCTACAAACCTTGCAAATGGCAATAGTAGAATAGTGTAGAATTTATATTTGTTATTATTAAAATAGGAAGTTGAAATCATCTATTTCCTTCTTAAATTGTTAAAAATTAGAAGTTAATTTTTTAAAGGAGAAAAATACATGATTAAAAGTTTTCTGGCCCTAACCAGGTAACTCAGTTGGTGAGAACATCATCTGGATATGTCATGGTTGCAGGTTCAATCCCTGGTCAGGTCGCATGTAAAAATCAACCAATGAATATACGAATAAGTGGAACAACAAATTGATGTTTTTCTCTCTCTCTCCTTCTCTCTCTTAGTAACATAAGATTTGATAGAGAAATTATGTACTCATTGTGTATGTAATGTGCTTTTTTTCTCTATGTACATTTTATGAGAGAAAAATTATCAAAGTCTAATTTCTTAGTTGTCACATTCATTTGTTAATAGAGTAGTACTTCAGTCATTTGAAATTGAACATGCCATTGTTCTTTTAAGGTTTATGTAATTAACAGTTAGAAAGCAGTAACATTCACAGCATTTTAAAATCTAACAGGATGAATGATAGTGAAATTTAATTAATCTGTTTAATTACAGGAGCTGGTAATTGTGTCTTTTAAAAGCAAATCAATTAAACCCCCACACATAAAACAATATAAAACTAAAATGTCCCAAAATTTTGCTTTTAAAGTCTCTTTGTTTCTGAAATTGTAAAAGAGCATCTATATTACATAGGATTTGGTTACTGGAACCTAATAATAATAAATCAAGGTACAATTGTCACCTATTTTGGTGTTTCTTTACATGCTTTTTCTAAATATCACATTTAAAAGCATTCAGTAGACAAATACCATATGATTTTAAATTTATGTGGAATGTAATGAAAAAAAATAAACAAAAAGGATTCAATAGAAATTAAATTTCTACAGAACAAATTTTAAAAAATGCATCCTAGCATCCGTCCTTTCAAGGATACATGTATTGTATTATTAATTTTTGAAACTTCATATTTTCTGATGTTTCAACAACCCCACATATAGACTGTGAGCACCTCATCCAGGCAACCAGGTGCACCAGTGTGATAAGGCTAGTTCCTGCCTCAAGTTCCCATTCTTGTCCTCCCCTGAAGGTGACCTAGTGACATTCAAATGAACCAGTAAAACCCCCTCATGCCTTTTGCTTGTGTATCCCACCCCGACCACAGTCAAAACATTTTCCCACGGAGCCCTCACTCTCCCCTGACCCCTCCACTGCTTCGTTCACCCTGATCGCAGGGCACTCTGCCCGAATGTGCCGGGCTCCCTTCTTCCAGGCCCTGTCGGTGTTAATAAATCTCTTTCTCTTTCATATGCCTCCTCGTGGTGTTAGTTCATGCCTGCACCACCCTAATCATCAAAGTAACAGAATTATTCCTTACAACACAATACATCTAAATGATTTGATATGAATATTGAATGCTGTTTATTATTATTCTATTTGCCTTGGCAAATGTCCAATGACATACACCTCCTTACCGTTACAGCCTAGGAGTGATTTAAAGAAGCAGCTCAAATGTATTGTCCAATTAATTAATAAATGGCCAATAAATGTAAGAATATAATGCAAAAAGGTAGAATTTTGAATCAGTGGGAAAAGATGGATCAAAATGGTATTGGGTCAAGTGGGCAAACTGTTTGGGAGAAAGATCAACTACATTTCTATCTTATGTTTTATTTCCAAATAAATTTCACATGGAATGTATACTATATTGAAAAGAAAACATAAAAGTGTAAGCCATATTGTTTTGACTTGAAGTTCTACTCTTACGAGAAAAATGTTTGTATTGTAAATGTTTGTATAGCCTTACTGTGGAGAAAGACTGGCTAACCATGAAAATGATAGGTAGCAATAAAATGGAATAGACCAATAAACAACTATATAAAAATAAAATCTTTTTTTAACCTAAAAATAAAATTAAAAATCATGGAAAAACTTTAAAAAATAAATAAATGTCTAATGAATAAATATATGTACTGGCCATTTAATAAATTAGTACCTACTGAGTATCTTTTTCATGCCATCATGATTCTAGGAGGACACAGCAATAAATGAAAGAGATGGGATTACTGATGTATAAGCAAGCCTGGTATAAGCCAGAGACAGAAACAAGAAAGATAATGTGAGTAAAGGCCACATTCATTTCCATAATCAATGTGGAAAAAAAGAGTGAGAACAGGGAGATAAGTAGACTCTTACTGTGTTTCCAGTTCAGTGCTGGGAATGGTTACAGATGTTCCAAGACAACGATTTTCCCCAGAACTCTGAGGCTAAGATGACACGTAAGGCATACCTAGTATGCATCTTACCTGTCCTTAGAGTGGCCTGTGGAGACAGCTGGAGACGTGGGTCTGGTTTCCTTTAATCTCAAGGGACTCTTGTCTTTTTACTCCAAGATGCCATACAAGTTCCCCTTCTTGCCCTCCCTTGCCCTTTTATAATAATAAAAGTATTATTATTTTCTATGCATATTGTGACAAAAAAAAAGAAAATTCAAGAAGCATCAAATATTCTTTTTGACCATTTTAAGGTTTTAAGCAATGGAGAAAAAAATCTGATTTGTGCTTTCAAAATACCTCACTTTCTGCTTTTAGAGGGATTACAGAAGAGTTTAATAAAAAAATGGAAGCAGGGAGATGAATAAGGAACCTTTTGTAATAGTCTATTTCAGAGTCTCTCAAAATGTATCCCAGGAACAAGCAGTATCAGCATTACCTGGAAACTTATTAAAAATGCAAGTGTCTCCTCCCCTAGAATTACACTAGTCTATGGTTTAACAAAGCTTCCAGGCACATCACATGCTCACTAAATTTTGAAAACCCCAGCTCTAATCTAGGAATGACGGCCTGGGGGCAATGGTAGTTACAATGATGAAGAGAATTAAAATGGGTTTCGTGGGTTTTTTTTTAAAGTGAACCCAACAATGACTACTACAATGTCAAAATGTTAACCATAGCAACGGACCAATTCCAATGAATACTACTGCATAATTCATTTAACAAAAAGATTCAAAATTACCTGGTAGTACTTTACATAATATAAATGTTTATACATGTATATATAGTATAAAAAGCACATTAATATTTGTATGTCTAAGTGTACATTTATGTGTATGTATATAGTATGTATCTATATTATATGTGTGTATACACACACATTTGATTTTTTTTTTTTAAGAGAGGCCACCTTGATGAATATATTGCGTACAGGCCCAAACCAAGCAATTATTTGGTAGAAATTATTCTATTATGTAGAGATGGACAGGTCTTAAGGCCAACATCACCATTTTCTTGATGTCACATCTACTATGCTTTATAGCACATAACCCCTGTTTCCATTTGAGCAGAAATGCAAACGTGCTAACTGATTTAAAGTAAATAAAATCATAAATTTTATGTACATAAATTCTTTTTGGGAAGAGTCATTACGATCCCTACTTGATCAAGAATACAAATTAAATTCTTTACTTTTCATAAGAAAACTTGAACTTCGACGTTTACCTAAAGCATCTTATTAATAAATGGTTTATTCAAAGTGTGTCTACAGTGACCTAAGCTTCAAGTTACGGGGTACCTGTTTGCTGTGGAAAGTAACGGATGAGTGGTCCGATAGGAAATAAAAATTCTTAAGAAAGAAAGAGACAAAAAATCTGGCTGCCCATTGTCAGAGAAGGCATCCTGGTCGAGAGAAGTATGACCGGGGTTTTGAAGGAAAGATGGGCATAAAATGGGCAGAAGGAAGACATAAGACATGGTTCACAGTGCAAATAGCAGTTGTGAGCAAGGGAAGATGGGGAGGTAAGTAGAATCAGAGTCAACAGGCTGAGCACACAGGCCTTGCTAGACCGAACCACTGCGCTTCTGCAAAGGGGTGATGGGGCAACATTGAGCTGTTAGTCAGGCCCTGCGGTTTCAAAGGGAGTGCTAGGTTAAAGAGTTGTTCTAGGAACCTTTTAAAATCGTTTCAGTGGGGATTTCTATGCTATATATATTATATTGAGTACATGACTTGATGGTGACATTCAAGGTTGATTGAAATAGAAATACTGAAGAGATTTTTGGAGACCTCTAGAACAATGAGGTGTAGCATGATTGCAGTGAAGTGCAAAACAGGAGAGATGCCAGCCTGTTACAGCAGCAAAAGCACCTCGTGGGGAAACAGTAGATCCCTGAGGGCAGGGGCAATGTCTCAATCTTTTTTTTATAAACTTTACCTAAATGAACTTTACTTACATATGTCAGAAATGTTAATAATTAATCAACACATGGAATCTCAGTTCTGAAATAATTAAAAGTGACTTGTATTATCATAAGCATTGTTGTCTTTGGATTGCATTGATGCAGACTAATAACTTGAAAATGGTGTGACTTAAATGCCAAAGGTATTTACTTATTATGAGGTAAGAAAATTATTTTGATATTTAGGTAATTCTGTTTTATATTGAAAAGTTGGCCCTTATTAAGACAGTGGATTTGGGAAGATAATTCCATAGAAGGACAAATCTTTTCTCATCTAACCATCATTGGTTTATGGGATTTTTAAAGAAAGAAACCTACCAATAGCAATAATTTACATGTCATTAATATGGTCACATCTTGGTACTGAGGTTCCCTAGAATGATAGCATATTTCTGTTTCCTACTCACAGACATTGTCTGTCCTGTTGTGTTTTCTGGAAGTTTTATTTTGTTATCTACACACACCATAGACTTGTCAGAGTCTTAAGGTGTGGGATAGATAAAATGATGACAAGAAAAATAATAAAAAAAGAGAAGGCTAAGAAGTGTGCAACACATAAGATGATGTCAAAAACAATAATAAATACATCTGCATTCCTTGCACAAATACATATTGAGCATTTACTATGTGCCAGGCACTGTTTTAGTGCAGAAGATACAGCAGAAAACAAAACTGAGAAAAATCCCTGCCCTTGAGGAAATTACATATTAGTATATTAGAAGTTTTACAAGATAAGCTTCGGTGGCTCAGGCTCTTGATTGCAAAAGTCTTTTGCTCTAAGTTCATGCTCACTTACATTACTAAGTGTATAAAGTAATGGAGTTAGCACCTTAGCATTCAAATCCCAGAAGATAAAAAATGTTTCCGCAGAGACGTTTAAATGTATTCCTGAAACAAATGGTGTGTGATAAAAAAGCTCATTTGCAGATTGTTGCTAATTGTGTATCTTACATATACTTTTGCTTCCTTCAGTGTGAATTATAGTGATAAAAATGATTATACATTTTACAAAAGGGAAAAAATTTACTGCCTGGGTGCTATAAAATTTAATGGCCTTTCCTTTTATAATGTTTTATCATTGGCTCCGATGGATTAGGACAACTTTCATGCTGAAACTGTGAATAATTAAACATTCACATGTGAAGCAAAGTGAGAAGAGATTAGAATCTTATTTAAGGGATACTAGACCTGTCAGATATTATAAAGTATGTTGAGTAGAGAGCAACAAAAGTACTGATTACTGCTTTGAAATATTATTATAGTAGTCACTGAAATGTTATTTTTTTTCCTTAACTGCTCTTAAAAGTTTGAGACATTCCCTTTTCCTCCTTTATTAGGTGGTTAGAAATGGACCTTGGTGAATACATTTCCTTATTGCCAATGATAGAAATTATTCTAATAAGGAGCTTTCTAAAATAGTTCTTCAGTGGCCGAGGTTCGGCCACTTGCATTTTGGCTGTTACGGACTGCATGTTTGTACCTCCCCATTTATACTTGGAACCCTGACCCCCAATAGTATTAGGAGATGGGGCTTATGACAGATAATTAGGTCATGGTGGTGGAGTTCCCATGAGGAGATCAGTGTCTTTATAAAAAGAGGAAGAGGGTTCCCTCTCCCTCCCCTCCCTTTCCTCTCCCTCCCATTCTCCCTCTTCTATTCTCTCTCACTCTCCCTCTTTCTCCCTCTTTTTGCAATAATCTACTAGTATTAAATGCAAAGGGTTGGCATGCTTCCTTCAATGTGGGACTAATTTGCACTACATCTTAGGCGCCAGAGCTTCCCAGTGCAATGCGGCAGACACCAGTCTCCAGCTGAAGGCTGGAACACGCTAGCTTCTATTCCTCCGCCCCGTCTCTCCCGTGTCCTTCATGCCCCTTTGCCTCAGAGCACTCACCCAAACAAATAGCCGGAGCACAGATTCCTATCTCAGGCTCTACTCCTATGGTACCTGGCCTGAGACACCGTATATTTCATATGTGGAATTCGGTTTTTTGTAAGAAACCTCCATGCTTCTAGGCCTTTCCTGGCTCTTTAAATCTGCTGACACAGCTGATTCCAAAAACACCTCACAAACCAGAGGCAGTTCCTGGGAGTTTCTCATTTCCTTCATTTCCTATTTGCTCTGAGTCACTTGCTTAGCCGTTTTCACTTGTACCTCTGGTGCCAGATTGCAAATTGACTCCCAGATCCTTTCTGACACCTTTACTCCATTGCATTGTCTTCCTGGGATATCGAACTACACTGCAGCTTTCAGCTTCTTCAAGGCTGCCAGGCTTTGTTCTTCTTAGTGTTCTGCTGAGGGTGCACTCTGCCCCACAGACCTGCCTTAATCTCTCAGGACGTGTGGGGTGGAAAAGAGGGAGGCGAGGTCAGGTGGCATTTCATTTTGTTTTGAAGACGTGTAAGGAAAGAAAAAACAAGAGAACGGATCTTCCATGATCACTTTCAGGAAAAGTTACAAAATAATGTAAATAAGCTGAAGAGAAAACGTAGTGGTATCTCAAGAGTCGGGAGCAGCGGCAAGGTTTTCTCTGAGAACATGTCATGAAGACCTCGACTCTGGGAGCATTAAGACGAGGGTAGTTGGAAGAAAACCTGCAGACGGCAGGAAGCAGTGAGTGTCAGGAAGAGACATCAGCAGGGGCTGGTTGTAGGCTAGTGCTTCCTCGATGGGAAAGGTGGTGTTTACTCTTTCCTCTGCCGTTTGCCTGCTTATAACCAAATGGTTAAGGTTATATCTGCCCTCATTTTTTTTTGTTACTTGTGGAAATTTAGTTAGAAAACAGATGATAGATTATCTTTTCTAGTTAAGTAGATAAAAAGCTCTAAAAACTAGTAAGTAAATACTTACTAGAAATAAAATGAAATAGAGACCAAGATTTTGTGTGTCTATCCATACAGTATAGTTCATATCTGTTAGCAAGCTAGACGACAAGATAAGACTTTTTTTTTTTTTTTAATTTTGGAGGAAGGAGGCTTGGGGGAGGGGCTTGGGGAAGAGTCTGATTCTATTATCTGATTATAATAATAACAGTATATAGTAGCTGATAATCATTATGTATTTACTCTGCCAGGCACTCTTTTAAGCATTTTACATATGATATCTTATTGATTCCATGTAACAAAGCTAAAAATAAGTATTATTGTTTTATCTGTTTCTCAAGAAGATGACTGAAGCACATACAGATTTAGTTTACACAACTAGTAAGAGGTAATGCCAAAAATAGAACTTGAGAGACTGTTCAGAAGATATAGCAAAGACTAGCCAGGTGCCCAACGCATCACTTCCTTTCTCTTGGTAGGAGAAACTGGGGCGGGCGGCATGGCTAGGAATGACCATGTGAGATGGGTCTGGCCCATGGGGGGCGCCATGTGCAGTTGTACGAGGAAAGAGGAAGAGCATGCACTTTCCATCTGTTCAACCCAGTTAACATTGCCAAATGTGGATAAGGTACTTGAGTCGTAATACTTGTTTTGGACCATAAGGTAGAAACAATGGCTGTGGATGGCAGAGGAATAGCATAAAAGCAGCCAGCTTCCCTGAAAATTGTGGATCTCTATTATCAACACTGAATTATCCAGGCTTTTAGATGAAAGAAACACAAGCTTCTCTTTTGTTTGAGCCATATTTTGGGGGGGACACTTGTTTAAGCAGCCTACATTATATATTCATTAATTCAGAGAAGCATCATACTATTTTAGAAGAAGCATTGCACAAGGGATCAGGAGACCAGAAAACTAGAAATTATGCTTAGGCAAAAAGTATGTTTATAAACAAATTATGGGTATATGGGTAAAATGAGTGAGTTAGAATGACATAAGGTAAGGCCCTTTCTAATTGCTAATGCTATAAACATAATTTTAAAATATGAGTAAAATATTCAGACACTATCACTTCATCAGTTTAGAAGACTTGAATGAACTATGACTTCTCTCGGTAAGTGAGACTAATATCATCTTTAAAAATTGCTTAAACAAAATTGTTTCTATAAAATTGATTCATGAATAGTTCCAAATTTAAGCATTTTCTTTAAAAGCTCTGAATTTTAAATTTACCTTTCCAAAATGGTAAACAATATATTACTACAATATTTTAATACATATCTATCATATCTATTATGTATACTTTAAGCCTTACAGAATTTTTTATACTGAAAAATATCAACGTTGAGGTAAGTATTGTAAAGGTTTCAAATAAGTTGATTGAGTGGGAAAGTCCACCAGAGCATAACCCCATGAGGACAGGCCTAATACCTGTTTCAGTCATGGCTGCATTTGCTGTGTGTGACAACAGACCTGGCATATTGTAGAAATTCCATATGTATTTGTTGAAGGAATGGATAAATGCACGTAACTACTGCACGATGATAGATGATTAACATAAACTGTTGATGAAACCTTCTCACAGTGAAAGTTCCTTGGAAAAATGATCCTAAAATATAACACTCATCTCATTAAAAAAAGGTTCAATTTAGACATACACAAATTATTTCATTTCAAAAATAAATGATTTTGGCTTATTTTTTCCTGTGTGTTGGTTTTCAATGTCCATAATCACCAATCTTTAATCTTAATATTCTATTCTCATCTTCTTGAATCATTTTTTATTTAAATTTTTCTCTATTCTCAAAGGGCTGAGGAATTTATCATAAGCCCTACATCTACTGCTCAATTTATCAAATTTTCTAAATGATTCTCTTTTCTTTAGTTATATTTCAAAGTAAGAAGTCCAACTATTTCCTTTGATCTGCTGAATGATGCTCACTCCCTAGGGCTCACAGACAAGTCACAAGTTAAGTCTGCTTTTTATTTTTCATGCATTTGTGTATTATATAATTATATGTCAGCAACATGGAAGGGCTGATTGAAAAACAATTCTGATATGTGGTATGCATATTTTATTAGTGGAGAATTTTTTTTCAAACTAGAAATAAAATTTTTATTAAATGTTCAAGAAATGATGAGGTTGACTCCTATTTCCTGCATATCAGCTCACAAGAATAACTCTTTCAACAGCTGTGAAGCAGTAAATGAAATATTGACTGAATTACTTGTCACTTAGTTTGCAGTGATTTCAGTGCTTTTCGAGTGCCAGGCGAGGCACAGGGTTTAATTCAATTGTATCCTTTCTTGTAATCTGAAGACATAAAACAGTACCTTATAAGTTAACTGGAACACAAAAAGATTAATTCAGTTTTGCAGAATAATTAGTAAAAATGTCGTGTCATGACCAATTAATTCCTCAGCATTTTCCTGCTTACCATTTTTTCCTGCATTTTAGTTAAAACTCAGTATTACATGTTTCATGAGTTTTTAGTCCATTTTCATTTATAGTTCTTGCATGGATACTTTGTAATCATTGCTGAATTTGTAAGCTCTGCTAGTTAAAAGCCATGTTGAGGGAGTAGACTACCTTGATATTATTTCCTGTAAGATGTGACAAATTCTAGTTTTATTTTCTGTTGTGCATATTCTTTTCCCACTCAATTAAGAAACATTCATTTTGAGGAAAAAATTTGGGAATGCTCAACTTTGGACAAGAGCATCTATTTTTCTAATTAGTGTTAATTAACTGCTCTGTAAATGCTCTGATGGCCCCTATATGACTTCTTTTTGCAGAGCTGAACTATGTAACTTTAGTAGAGCTGAACTGATTTCTCACCCACATCCTTAATTTTATTTTACTGCAATTTAAACATTTTGAATTGGGAAGACAAGATGAGCTTGATGGCCCTGGAAATTCTTCTTATCCCATTTTAGATGTAAATCACCAGGCCTGGAATAAAACTGTGGTGCTCAAGGGTTGCTCAGAGTAAGTGGAAGGAAATGATGTGACATTATTAGAGAGAGGCTGTTGGGTGCACCAACCTCCTATTTGTAATGGACCATCAGGTCAGTTCACCAAAGAGGAATATATATTTCTATTCACCCGTTTACTTGGCCGTGGAATCATTCTTTTCCCTTCCTTCTTCTGAGGTGCATGTTCGCTCCACTGCCACATCCCATTGGTTTTAACATAAAATCTATCAGGAGGTAGGGCTTCCTCTTTAGTCTGTCTTCATGGCCACTGCAGCAGTCAAAGCCACCATGTTATCTTTCCAGGACAATTCTAGTAGTCTATTGATCTCCCTACATGCATTCTGGACCTTCTAAAATTCATTTGCTACCCAATAACTATACATGTATTTTGCCACTGAAAACATAAATCAGATTATGTTAACCTCCTATTAAATATCACTATTTAAAATTTTACCCTTATGTATAGAAAAAAATCCAAATTTCTTTCCATTCTAATCCATCTCCCACAGCTGTGCAACTGTCCTGTCTGCAGGACAGACAGGAATGACGTTCCTTTCATTCCTTAAATGTACTAGGGTTGTTGCTGTCTGTCCTCACATCTCAGGACCTCCACCCATGCTGCTTTAGTTGCCACAATGCTCTTTCCTCCAGCCTTGGCATGGCTGACTCTTACTCTTCAAATCTTATGTTGTTTTATTCCCTGAGGGGTTTCTTCTGCAACTCCCACAATCTAACAGGATTTTCCAGTTCTTTTTTCCCTTTTTGTTTGGATTAGTTGCCGTAGCATGGACAAATTTTGTCTTTATATGTGTATTTGTATGTCTTCCTTTAAAAAGTCTGTCATTCCACCAACCCCTAAACAACATGAAGGCATGAACTGTATCTATGCAGTTCATACCAGGTCTAGCACATACATGTGTTCAAATTTCTAAATGCAAACTTCCTTAAATGACTGATAATTTAAAATATAAATATATTTGGTGTGCTTGGGAGACTAAAGGGATTTAAAATGGATGCTAAAACTGAGATTTCTTTGAAATAATTGGCAATTTATATGTGTAAATGTTTAATTATCTTACTTATTTTGTAATTAATTAATGACTATTTTTAAGCTCTGTTGAACCTCCCTAAATATTATCAGACACCTTGATAATAAAGCAAAGCCAAATGTCCTGAATTACTGAAGGTAGAGAGGACACCACTGTGACACAGTCAGAGCAGTGCCTCAGAAGTGGGGGGTCAAGATTGGCATTTACAGTTTGGGTGTCTGGACTTAAGAGGTTTAAGGTGGATTTTCCAAGACAGGCAAATGACTGGGAATGGAAAGTTTAGGATACAACAGTATAAGGTTTGTGGATATAGCAAAGCAAAGGTTCTGGTAATGAAATCTTTGATTTTGATAATTAAATTGCTGGGATTACTGAACTGTTTACTCAGGTGAGCATAATGGTATCCCCTATAAATGAATCCACAGCAACTGCCTGAAGCAAAAAAAAAAAAAAAAGTTATTACTTTATAATTGTACTTTTCCTAAGCAAAACTTTCCTCATATGAACAACAGTAATGTTGACACAGGAGGTTTCAATTACTAGTGCTTTTAGCTATGTCATGTTTGATGAGGTTGGTCACAATTATTCTAAGGACTAATAATACTATACTACAAAAATTATTTTACTATATCTTTTGCAAGAGAGAAAAAATTGCTCCAAAATGTATTTGACTAATAGAAAAGTAGAATGAGGGAGGATATTTGATAAAATAGGCTTCCAATTTAAGTCATTATTTCCCAAAGGATGGTTTGACAAATACTGCTTTTAGGGAAGTTTCAAGATATTGTGCTAACGTCTGTCTTCGAACACATTTGAAAATGAATTAAATAATGTTAAACAGGTGCTCCCTTCCCATTCAAGGTATCTTACATTGGGGACGGTCTCCTGGGACCAATGAGTAATGGAACTCACTTTAAGAAAGTCTGTTATGCCCTGACCAGTGTGCCTCTTCGGCTGGGTGACCTTCCGCAAAGTAAAATGTCCCTGGTGCCAGTCCCGGTCAGGGCACATGCCTGGGTTGCCGGTTCATTGGGGACGTGTATTAGAAGCACCCCGATCAATATTCCTCTCTCACATTGATGTTTCTCTCCCTCTCCTTCTCCTCCCATTCCCTTCCCTCTAAAATAAATAAATAAAATCTTTTAAAAAGCCTGTTATAAGTTAATATAATTATATAATATTAAGAAATGATAGTTACTTTTTTACCTTCAATATTACAGGTGAATAAATATCTATAACCGGTAATATTTAAAATTGTGTGTCAGGATATAAGTAATAGTTTACAAAGATTACTTGATCATCTTTCTGGGAACAAATACCATACATCGTCTTGAATAATTAGCTCATTCTGCATCTTTATTGTACACTGAAATTAGATTTGTATAAACTTGATTCTTTTTCACCATACAAGAAAAATTGCATGCACCGTGAATGAAGTTTTCAAATACCTCATATTTTCAGGGAAAATTCAGAGCTTAAGGAGTTAGTTTTGCATACAGGAGCTATTGTCTACCATAGAATCAGCATGACATGACCTAACTCTGCCTTCTCTAAAGGGTCCAGCCTTGGGCAGGTTAACATCCCTGAACTTTAGATTACTCAGTGGTAAAATGAAAGATACAGGGATGCTCTAATGATGAAATGAGGTAACCGATCTTGAAAAGTTCTTGAAACAATGCTTAGCAACTTGTAAATGCTAAATAAATACTAACTAGTATTGCTTAAAATATAAAAAAGGTTAAAAGACTTTATAATGTTTCTTATTTTTTCCAATGAGCTTGAATATTCATTTTAAACATATTCCATAGATGACAGTCTGCAATATTTCAAAAAATCATATCATACATTATTTTCAAAGCCTGAGTCTGGGAGTTAAAAAAATAAGCTTTTATTTTTATAATTTGCTTGGATTATAAGAGCTATGTAAACACAAGAAACTCTAAAGAAGTGTAAGTAGAATACTTACACTTCTACCCAACTGCAACATCAGACTTCAGAACATATTCATTCCTGACCGATTGTACCCGACCACAATGTAAGTGAAGAAAAGAGTCCTTATCAGTGGCACCTGTCCTACCCACACAAGCTTTTGATTAAATTGCTGAGGTCTAACCATCATCTATAATTGTATTCTCGTAACTGAAGATAGATGACCACATTTGTCATGAGGCTGAAAGAGTTATTAACTGGTGTTGTGCTCATAATTTCCAGGGTGACATTAAAAAGAAAAAAAGAAAAACAAATCTACCACCGGATAGTTAAAGGGGGATGTGAAGGAGATTTGAAATGGGAGAGGCCGGTACCAGGCAAGAGATGAGGTGGTTTCCTTTACCAGCGAACAGCTGTAGATCTAGGCAAGAGAAAAAAAAAAAGCACATTTATGCCCTGGATGAAATTAATATAAATTTACAATTATACCCAGATGGTGTGATTTCACAACTTTCATTTTACAACACTTGGTTTGGTGGTAAAATGGTCAATTTCCGTACCAGATCATACTTGTAAATTCTTTAGCAAAGTGTCATACTTTTCATGTAAATACTTCCAAAGCAAAACTTATTTTTATCTTCAACTATAGGAAAAAAAGTCATGAGCATCCCCTTTTGGAGTTGCTTATGTAACTGTTTTCTATAAGAACTGCAAAAGAAAAAGAAATTAAAAGAAACAAAGATATAGATAAGAAACATTCTGTTAACATGAGGGAATTAGTTTGAAGCTAGAATAAAATCTTCAATGAATGCTTGAAAAGTTTGACTTGAGTTTAAAATGTGATGTCTTAAAGATGTTGCTGGTTGCAATTCTTTCATTCATCAAGCAAATGTTTTCTGGGTGTCATTCTACATGACAGGCACCATTATAAACCCTTGTGGAATGACAGTGAACATTATGAAGAATACGTAGAAAATAGCCCTGGTTGATGTAGCTCAGTGGATTGAGCACTGGCCTGAGAACCATAGGGTCTCCAGTTCGATTCCCAGTCAGGGCACTTGCCCAGGTTGTGGGCCAGGTCCCCAGTAGGTGGCGTGTGAGAGGCAACCACACATTGATATTCCCCTCTCTTTCTCCCTCCCTTCTCTGTCTAAAAAAGAAAAAAGAATATCTAGAAAATAGAAAAATAACAAACAAAACTATGGTATAGTATTGCTAATGAGAAGCAAATTATGGAGATTAATACTAACTCATCTCTCTCACTATTCAGTAGTGAATGTGAGCCCTAGCTGGGTGGCTGGGGTGGTTGGGGAGACATCCATTGCACCAAGGGGGATCACGGGTTTAGTACCTGGTGGGGGTGCCTTACTGTGGGGGTGCACATGGGGGTGAGGGTGGAGGTGAGGGTGGGGAGTTGGGGTGGTGGTGATTGGTGTTTCTGTCTCATGTAGATGTTTCTCTTTCTCTCCCTTCCTCTCTCTCTCTCTCTAAGAAACAAAAATAGTGAATATGAGTGCTGATGGGCATACTGGGATTATGCAGACAGTTTGGATTAATCTAAGCCTAATTCTGTAACCAAGGATGTGTTCCCTTCCAACTCATCAAACAAACCATTGGATGCTATTTTATGAAGGAACGATAAATGATACTAGAGAGACAATCACCACTGTCCATTAAAACTATTAGGGTGGTTTTAACGTGCTGTCAATATGCACATTTCATTAATTAATACTATTTATATTATTCATTAATATTATTGCTATCAGTCAAGATTCTCTAGAAAAATAAAACCAACAGAAGATACCTATACTTATCTCTATATCTAATTTCTATGTCTATTTCTGTGTCTATATTTATATCTATATAATATCTATCCATTTACAGAGCTAGAAGAGAGATTTATTTTAAGGAGTTCGCTCACTGAATTGTGGGAGCTGGGAAATTTATAAGGCAGTCCTGAAGGCTGGAAACTCAGGAAGGAGTTAATGTTGTACTTTTGAGCTACAATTTCTTCAAGAAATCTCAGTTTTTGTCCTTAAGGCCTTCAAGGAATTGAATGAGACCCACTCACCTTATCAAAAGTAACCTGCTTTACTTAAAATGAACTGATTGCAAATGTAAACTACATCTGCAAAATACTTTCATGGTAACACTTAGATCAATGTTAAGTAACTGGGTATAATGGTCTAGACAAGTTAATGTATAAGTATAACAACATTTTAATCAGTCTGTATGCCAGATAGATGTTTTAATTAGAAATTTGTAGAATTTTAAAGACAGATATGTTCATGTACATCATATAGCTAAATACAATGTGTGATGATTAATACCTAAGATAAAGCTTAGTTTCCACGCTTATACATTTTATTTGAAAATTATTTTTCAATTATAGTTGACATAATACTCTATTAGATGTACAGCATAGTGATTAGACATTTATATGCCTTATGAAGTGATCGCCTCGGTAAGTCTAGCTCCCATCTGGCAGCACACATGGTTATTACAATATTGTTGACTACATCCTCTGCGCTGTACTTTACATCCCTAGTCCTATTTTTATAACGGGAAATTTGTACTTTTTAATCCCTTTCACCTTTTTCTCCCATCCCCCATACCCTTTTTCATCTGGTGACCTGTACCTCTAAGCTTCTAATCGCCATACTTTATAACCACTAGGAGTCATGCTACTATCATGTGAGAGAAGAGCAAAAAGATTGTTGCAAGCTCTTGTTACAGAATCAGGTAAGTGCTAGTACCCATGAGCATCAACATTATATATCTACTTTAATTTGCATATTAACAGTGAAAGTCAGATGGCATTTCCATTCTCATAATTTAGTAATCTCCCTCAGCATGAAATACTACACAGTTCACTCTGGGTAGAAAGTGGTTTGGATAAATTTGTAGTTAGTTACATGATTAACTCTCAGGAGAACACTTATTGAGAGAAGGAAAATAGAAAGGAGTCAACAAATTTCTAGAAACCATAAGACAAATTATTGATAGCAAAGAAGCATAATCTTAGAAGTAATGTGATATGCCTTGATAGTCAATATATAAATCATTAATAGTAATTTACAACTGCCTGTGAAATAAATTGGTATTTATAACTACAATTACGAAATTATCTTTAGGTGCAGTAACTTTACTTTCTTGGATCTATGCCTTTGGCTTTTTACTTCAGTTGCAAGGCTATGATTGGACTGATATGCATTTGAAAACCAGTAGCTGATAGGCCATTTGTTTTAATATGTCTAAATATAAAAATAAAGTGGATAGACAGTTTTAATCAATTCTTATAACATTTTGCAGTTGAGTGACTATGAGGGCCACCAAATTCATAAATATGACTCTTAATTGTCATTGCATGATGTATTAATGGGACAGAGTGCAAAAAATATTTGATTTTTTTCTTTACATTACTAATAAGCTATGCCCGTAACTTTGTATTCAAATTTTATATTTTAGTAATGTTCAGAATTTCTCCAATATGGAAACTCACAAGTCAAAAACTTAGAGAATTAGCTTCCCTGGGAATTGCCCAGAGGGCAGATTAGCATTTTATAAACGCATTGGGAAAGAGAAATTGGAGTTGGAGGGACTGAAGTCTAGAATCAGGAATGCCTACAAGGAGGTTATTTCAATACAGGAGGTGAGAGGTTGGAGAGGAGAGTAAAAAAAGAGAAATTGAGAATTTAAAACAAGCTGGTGGTAGACACATGAACCCATGTGATCAATCTACACAGACTTGAAAACACACACTCCCATATACACTGGAACACATAAAACTGAAGAAACATAAATTAGATCTGTGGCTTGTTTCAATGCCAATCAGTGTCCTGGTTGTGGTATTATACTGTAATTTTGCAAATTGTTACCACTGGAAACAACTAGGTAAAGTATACACAGGACCTCTCTGCATTATTTCCTACAACTGCATACAAATTTGCAATTATCTCAATAAAGATTTTAAGTAAAAGAACAGACAGGACCTGTTAATTGGTGTGCTATCAGAGCAGCAGAAATGGAAGGTTTTAGGCTGACACTTTGGACAGATGGTAACAATGCCATTCTCTGGGATAAAAAGACAAGGAAAGGAAAGATTTGGGGAAAGTTTTTGGTGCTTGTGGGAGCTGTTCATTCGTAGATAAATTAATAAGTTGCCATACAGCTAAAGGGAGAATCTTTACCTGATGATATTAAAGTTTACGGTCATCAAAAAAAGTAGTACAAACTTTTTTAGTACATTACACAGTGTGAGAACGCATAAGATTACCTGCTCCATCCTGTGTTGAATCTTTTAGGGTTCTAGCCCATCTGGAAAAGATTGAAAATATAGTCCTTGAAAACTCTAAAAGAACAGAAAATGGCATAAAATATTCCCTTATTATTCTCACCAAATCACCCATTAGTCCATGGGAAGAGTTCCCATGATCGATGGCATTTGCTCTCCTCTTTCCCACCAAGAAGGCCCTCTTAGGATGAATTACTCCACAAAACTCAATTCTGAGTGATCAGGTTCCAAAATTAAGGAGGGCTGCAAATTTGGATTTAAATTCTGAATTTATTTTGTTATTTCATTTTTTAAAAAATATTTTATTGTTATTCTATTATAGTTGTCCCCATTTTTTCCCCTTTGCCCTCCTCTGCCTGGCCCACCCCCTACTCCCATAGTCAGTCCCCACCCTGTTATCCATGTCCAGAGGTTATTTATATATATTCTTTGCCTAGTTGCTTCCCCTTCTTCCCTCCCTTATCCCCTTCCCCCTTCCCCTCTGATCTCTGTCAGTCTGTTCCTTGTTTCCATGCCTCTGGTCCTATTTTGTTCATTTGTTTGTTTTGTTCATTAGGTTCCTTTTACAGTTGAGATCATATGGTATTTGTCTTTCATTACCTGGTTTATTTCACTTAGCATAATATTCTCCGGTTCCGTCCATGCTGTCACGAAGGGTAGGAGTAGCTTCTTTCTTTCTACTGCACAGTATTCCATTGTGTAAAGGTACCACTGTTTTTTGATCCATTTACTGATGGTCACGTAGGCTGTTTCCAGCACTTGACTATTTAAATAGTGCTATTAAGAACATTGGGGTGCATAGGTTCTTTTGAGTTAGTGTTTCAGGATTCTCAGGGTATATTCTCAACAATGGAATTACTGGGTCAAAAGGCAGTTCCATTTTTAATTTTTTAAGGAAACCCCAAACTGTTTTCCACTGTGGCTGCACCAGTCTGCATTCCCACCAACAGTGCACTAGAGTTCCGTTTTCTCCACAACCTCACCAGCACTTGTTTTTTCTTGATTTATTAATCATGGCCATTCTGACTGGTGTGAAGTGGTACCTCACTGTGGTTTTAATTTGCATCTCTTTGATGGCTAGTGATGTTGAGCATCCTTTTACATGTCTATAGGCCATTGAGATGCCTTCCTTGGAGAAGTGTCTCTTCAGGTCCTTTGCTCATTTTTTAATTAAATTATTTGTCTTCCTGATGTTGAGTAATAAAACTTCTGCATGGCTAAATGCAGACTGGTGCAGCCACTCTGGAAAACAGTAGGAGATTTCCTTTATTTTTCTTTATTTTAATATATAATTTTAACAGAAGTTTTTAAGCCTTTTTTCTTAAGCTTCTTATCCAAATAAAACACTTGTGTTCCATGTCAAAGTTTTTGCAATTTATAGTATCTGTGTAGTACATTAGCATCATTTTGATTTGAATCACTTAGTATTCTCTAAGCTTTATACTTGATATTTTATGTTAACATTAATGCTTATTTTAGGTTCTTCTTTATTTTTTAGTGTCACTAATCCTCAAAAAGTAATACATTTTTATCCAACTTTATATTAAAAAGCAACTGTTCCAGGAATTTTCAAAATAATTTAAGCCTTCAACTAACATAATAAAATCTAAATAATTTGTTTTCACCTAACTTATAATACGTTCTAAAAGTTGCCCTAACTAAAGAAAATGTTCTTTTAACATTAAAATTACAGATGTGAGATATAATGATGTATGGTTCTTCATGTTTGTAAACATAGTATTTTTTTCATCAGGTGTTTTTTTTTTTTTTTCCAAAATGTAAGGCGCTTACTTTAGCTTTTCTGTTTGACTATTATCTTCCTCACCAGAGATATTTTTTCAACATATAACTAAATACATTATATTTTCTAAAAAATTTACTTTTTTTTTAACCATCACTTCTTAATAAGCATGATCTGCTTTGATTTATTTCTCCCTTACTCTTTCCTACTAATAAGTCCCTGACTTTAATTAAAGGTGAGGTATAATGTTGGCTTGGGATTTTAAGTGATGACTGATGCTTGCTTTCTTTTGGAGTGGAAAACCATCACCTGTTATCAACTTTCCTTTTTTCCTAATGATCATTATGCATTTAAGGGGGCTGGGAGCATTAAATCTGGCACATTTACCCATTTATTGACTGAGATTGAATGCTATTTGTATAAAAGTTGAATAGTTATTATTTTATTCTCAGATGAGATACCCTAATCTCATTGTCATTTGTTTCCCGAAGATGTTGATATTTTCATTTTTGAAATTTCTCCTCCTTTCAGGAAAAATAGCAGGGAGAGTGTGTCATAAAATCTAACTAAAAGAACATGGATCAAAAACTATACTGAATTAATTCTAATCTCCACCTTTCTCATCAATGCGATAGTCATTTATCATTTATTTAATTCCCTACACTTAGTCCCATATATATGGAATGTTAAATTTATTCTCTGTGTACTCTGAGAGAGGCACAGTGCTAAAGAAACAAGGTGAGGACAAGTTTCTGAAAGCTCACAAGTACTTATTTAAGGATTTTGGCTTTGTTTGAAAGTCAACCCTATATGGGTCTCTCATGTTTTAGCATATCTTATAAACTGAGTCACTGATGGCTTATGTTCCAGACTATATTTTTAAGGTAATGAACAGCCCTAGAAGTTAGTGGTTACGTCTCTCTATGGAGTAGGGGGCAAATGTGTTTGCTGTTCAGTATAATGAAGACAATGAATTTCTCTGAGACGAATGTTGGGTTGGTTTGCTTGCAGTCTCATGTAACAGAGTTTCCTAAACTTGGGGTTTCTTAGCTGTGACGCAAACCCACTGTGGTGCAGTATCAAGCTGGGCCCACATTCACATTTCCCCTCATGGGATTTAGGGAATGAGGAGAACCCATATAAATAAGAAGGCCTTGCTGTCTGCTATGCCAAGAGTAAGAAATCCCTTTGTTTCTGACCCAGAAGCCTTTGTCTTTGACCAGCATATATGAATCTCCACCAGCCCGAATTAATAAGTGAATAGCAGAGTCAAATCTAAACCTTTCACAGTTCCTGACAACTGAGTATGAATGGCAGATAACAGAGAAATTTGATGATGAAAATAAATAGTATTATAATTTTGAATCCCTAAAAATGTTCTGAGCCAGAAAATATATTTAGCAGTTTTCTGTATATAGTTAAAACCGTAGAAAGAATCACTCTGTAGAAAAGTGTGGTGATGGTCCAGAAGAAGGCTGAGGGTTAGTAAGCGCGGGACACAAACGCAGATGAGTCAGATGCATGTGGCAGGGGGAAAGAGGGGAAATATACAGTAAGATTAATACATAAAACAGAATATAAATCCCATTACCTAAAAATCACACAGGATTGATGCTATTTGGCATGAGAGGCTGTGACCATGGAATTAGAAAACAGTAAAAAATCACACTGTAATGGTCAATAAAGGAGTCTTTAGAATCATTGGCAAGAGAACCAAAATCCTGAGGTCAAATGGGAAAAAGAACAGGAACAGGCCTTTGCTTTGGTTAATGGGAAAAATAAAAATATTCCAACAACAATTTCAGTTGAGAGATGAGAGTAGAAGGCTAAATAAAATGGGCTAAAGAATAAATGATGTCAAAGAATATTTATTTATAAATATAAAATCCTGATTTATGCAAATATAAGTTAGATACATATCAAAGCTCTTATTTCATTCATTAATTGATGAAGGAGCTGACAAAAAAGTACAACTAGTTCAAAGGAGATTTCAGAGGAGCACAGTGGAATGCTGAAATGAATTTACAAACAGATGCAAAACTGGTCAGTAGCCACAGGGCGATAATCAAGTGCATGTCCGCCAGGTAAAATCTGCATTTCTATCAGCAATCTGAAACTTACAAGAGAGTTTTAAAATAACGCAGAAACAATGGAAGGCAGAGATAAACCTGGAGGTATGTTAGAAAGGACGCCTAGTAATTCTTTTTTCAAGTTTTTTTTCCCACAATTTTTCTTAGGATATAAGGAAGCAGTGAGAGTGAGTACAGGTAAAAGAGATAGAGGGCACTGAGACTAATTTGCAATATATTATACTAAGAAAAATACTGAAGTAGGAATTAGGAAAGGGACAGCTAAGAAATGATCGGAATTGGGATTTAATTCAAATTTCATTTGGAATTTCTCATCAACAATAAGAGAGTTTAAATCACAGCTTAGTTGCACTCAAACTTTTTTTTTAACTACAACTTTTAAAAAATTTTCTTCTTTCCTTTTCTTTCTTTTTTTTTTCTTTTTGGTAACTGAAGGCCTCTGAATTTTGACAAAGACTAGAGAGAGAACTATTGTGTCTGAAGTGAAGGTAACAAACACTGGCCCTGGCGGGCACTTCTCTTTGACATCTTTATGGTGGAGCCCTGAGGCCATTTTCAGAACCAAATTCAAACTTCTGACCTAATTTTAAGGGTGGTGCAAATTTCTGTTTTTCATCAGATCATATCACATATTGTTTTTTCTGAACCATATTTATTCACAGAGTTTGAAGTTATGTTCAAAGTTTGGACTTATAATATTGTTATTTTATTTGGTTGTATAACCCACCTCATGGTCATATACAAGTTAACTCCCATATATAAAGCAAAAAAATATAATTTAAATTTTAATTAATCTTGCCTAATTTAAAGAAGTAAAATAGTTTAATGTAATAGAATTTAAAGTTAAAGTGAGCCTAAAAGTATTTTGATTGTTCTGTTATTTATTATATTAAATAACTTTTCACCTCATGGTAGAAAAAGGATTATATACTTTTTTCAGTTAGTTGTATGTATTAGAATATATTTTTTATGTATGGCTGAATTGACATAGTCATTTAAAAATGCAGTTCCTGGTATACTGCTTATTTTTAGAGATACTTTAGAGATGGAGTAGCTAGTGGTTGAGAAAGAACATCATAGAACTGGGAAGGAAGAGAATAGGAAAATATTTTATAGAAAAGGTAGTTTTCTTTTGGTTTCACTTTACCTACTATTATTGGAGGGAATGCATAGAATGGCTCTTTAAGATCTAAAGATAATTTTAGAACTTATTTTAATTCAGTTGGCTTTATGTGGCACATGCTTGTTGGCACATGTAGAGGCCTGTCATGTAGAAGGGGAGCCTTCATCTTGTTTTAATCATTAGAACATGGAAAATGGGACGCTTTTGCATCCACCACTCCCACTTGTATTTTATTATGTTTTATACCACAGTGAATTGAGCAGTAGTTTGAGTTAACATCACAAGACTTAATGCATATTACCTGCTGTAATTTAGTCTATATGAAAGATATGAGCATGACTTGAATAACATTTAGCTAACTTTGCTTATTTCTCCCCTTCAATTCATTGCATAAGTGATTTATTCTGAGATAATGCCAAACGACTGATATATGAAAAACTTGAATTTCAGTGAATGCTCTACTTTTTAAAAGAACAGATATCATTTTTTTCTGGACAAACAAAATTGCAAAATGACATAAAATAAAAAAGGTTGTTTTCACTGGCTTTGGCACGGTTGAGTGTCTAGCTTTGGTAGCAAAATATGGATTTTGATTTTTGTGAATGCCTTTTACTCTCTATTTTGTAACCTTTTCTCCCCCATTTATATACCTGAGGTTGCCCCTAAGGCTAGATGTTAGCTTTTCTATTCTTGTCCCACATGTAATATTTTGGAAAGCTTATGGCAGACACAGGATGAAAAATATATACTTACAGTCTTCAAGAACCTCAGGCTCTAAATTAAGTCTTACAAACTCAGAAGTCTCCAGAGGTCAGAAATAGATAAAGGAGATCAAGTTTAAGAAACAACAGGTATGACTGACATATGAAAAGAAATGTACTTATTTAAGTATACAAACTGATGGATTTAAAGATGCTGTAATCTGTAACATAAACATAGCCATCACCTCCAAAGTTTCCTCCAGCCGTCTTTATTTGTTATACATTTGTAATAAGGACACAACATAATATCTATCCTCTTAGCAAAATTTTAAGCATATAATACAGTGCTATTATCTATAGGCCCTATAATATGGTTTAAAAAAAAAAAAAAGAGGAAAACAATAGGATGTAATCACAACTCGTGCAAATGAGAGAGTGGTTGTAGCTACTGTTCATTTCCAGCAAATTAATGCCAAGTCTGTACATTTAAAAAGCTGGATGTTCACAGTTTTATGTAAAATCTTCCGGCAGTTAGACATTGACAACTAATTTAGAGTTATCGTCAACAACAGCAGTAGGCACCACGCACAGGCTAAATCTCTGCGTGCCAAACTCAATGTCCCCAATGCCTGCAAGACCAGCACCCAAGAAACTTCCTGAACATTACCTTTCTCTTTTTAAAATTTTTAAATTTATTTTTATTTTTGTATATTTTATTGAGTATGCTGTTATAGTTGTCCCATTTCCCCCCCTTACTCCCTTCCACCCTGCACCCCATCCCATAATCCCCACACCTCTTAGTTCATGTCCATAGTCTGTACCTCTCCATTCTTCGGCTTCTCAATTTCCTGAACATTACTTTTAATCATCTACCCAGTTCTACATTTTCAGCCCCCTTTAAGCACTGATCTCTTGGTTACTACATAACTGCAACAGTAACATTCCTTTCCCTTTTCTCAGTAAATTTCATACTTCTGCAAAAATTAACAACAAGTACTGTTCAATCACAGCATCGTTTTTCTTAGCTTGTGGTGCTTGCTGACTGCCTTTGAGGAGGGCAACCAGATTAGAATTCAAAAACCTAGGGTTCATAAATTTGAGCAAGCACTGCAATTTTTCATGGGATACGTTTGGTCTTACAGGCTTATTGTGATGGTGAAATGGGATAATATATGATAAAGTACTTTGTAGATTAGAAGGAACTAAATTATTAGCTACAGACATAATTTGAAATTAGCATTACATAACAGTACCTTTTACACCTTCATGTATTATCTCTCCCTGCTTTTTCCTACTGGCCTCCTGTGCTCCTATAATACAATAGAATATTTTTTTGCAGCTTTATATCCCTGTCCCTCTCCACATGATTCTAACTTGGTGTTAATAGTAAATTTCCTTGCCTACGAAACTAATGTGAATCAATGAAAACTTGTGTCCTTTAATCTTTTAAGTAAAACACAAATTAAAATTATGACATCTGAAGTCCCTTTCCTATGCAAAAGGTGTAGTTAGTGTTTTGGTTCTAAACTCTCTTTTGCTTTGTTCTCTTGCCACGCCTAGATGAAATAGGTACAGACTCAGTGGTAGAAATATCTATCACTCAATCTGTTTTCTTAAGAGGTGAAACCTGAAACCTAAAGATGATGTGTTAATGGTCTGAGATTATGGGACAAGATAGAGCCAAACTTGGAATAGATTTTAATATTTCTGTCTCTTTCTAGTCTTCTCTCGACTCTTCCCAGTTCCTCAAAAATGATCTTAGTGGCTCTTCCTTTTCACGAGAACCCTTATTTCTACATTTAAAAATCTAGAATGCTGACTATATTTGTTCTTACCATATTTGCCCTATGAAATTGTTCTTCAGTTACTTCTCTATGTAATTCTCTCTCTCATGCAAGATCCCTTCATAAAATTCTTTAATCCAGGGAGGCAAATACCATTTTGGGATGAAATATAGGCAGGTATTCTACTGAAAGAAAATTTAGATACATTTTCAAAAAATATTGTTATTTTCTAGTGAGCAGTTATGGTCTCATGTCTGAATTCTCCTGTTGCTGTAACCCAACCTCATCTCTTATTGAAAATGAGGCCTGGGGGCAAGCTAGTCCCTGGGCACTTTCTCTGCTTTGAGGGTTTTGCTTGAATCACACCCCTCTGTTGGTCCTTGTGTTGTGACTGGTCAAGGCCTGACAGGTTCACGGGATTTGGGCCAAAGGAAGAAAAGGTGCGGAGCTGCAGGGATGCTTGACATGCCTTTATTCCAGGTGGGCGAGCCATGCAGGATGTAGGCTGCAGGCTGTGAGTCTGTGTGTGTGTGCGTGTGTCCAGTGAGAAGCCCCTATCCCCTTGAGTATTAGAGACAACAAAGCTGGCAACAAGCCAAAATATTATATAACATAGCGTGATTCTCTGCATGCGAGCCCACTTCAGGTTATGGGAACCGTTTATTATCGGTCCCAGACTCAAGGCTATGAGAACACACTTATCAGGCCCCTTCAAGATTGTGAGAAGCTGCTTCCCTTAGATACCCAGAAACCTGGGTGAGAAAGTCAGACTGCCTCCATTTACCCTACAGTCCTCATCACCAACTTTCTACCAATGACAGAGAGTGTCCTCCTTCAGGATCTTGTGTAAAACACATTGTCTTCATTTAGGTTTCCTTACCCTGCCCTATTGATCTACTTCACATTTATCAACCCTTAAATATCAACTTGTGATAATTTTTTTTTCGTTACATGGTAGAATATTTTATATTTATTTTTTCTTTCTCCTCAACTACACTTAAGTTATTGAAAACCTGGGATATTTATTAATTTTAATGACTACTTACAATGATAACAATAGCTACTATTTATGTATACTTTCTATATTTGGAGCACCTGCAAAGTGTTATGTATCCAGAAGCTCACCTAAACTGCACAACGATACTGTGAGGCAAATACCGTTGTGAGTCCTGTTGCACAGAATAGAAAATGAAGACAGCTACCCAACAAAGAAGGGCCAGAGCTAGAATTTAAACCAGGTGTTTAGAAGTGTTCTGTGCATAAAAGAATTTAATACATTTTTTTTAATCGTCCCCCACTATCTGCTTATTGGTTTTAGAGAGAAAAGAGACAGAGAGGAGGGGAGATAGAGGGAGAGTAAAACATCTGTTGGCTGCCTATCATAAGAACCCCAACCGGGGATTGAACTCACAGCTTAGGTATGTGCCCTGACCAGAAACTGAACCCTCAAACTTTCGGTGCCCAGGATGACGCTCCAGCCAACAGAGCCACCTGGCCAGGACAAACAATACATTCGTAATAGAACCAATTCGTAAATGGACTCATTTGCCATTCAAATTCTTCAACTTGTGGGATTTTTCTGGTTCATCACTAATAAAAGCAAAGAAACAAAAAGCCTTAGAAAGGATATTTGAGTTTATGGTATGATCAAAAGTAAAGAAAAATAAGCTGTTCAATGATAAATTCTTCATGAGTGTAATTTTAATTTTCAGTAAGAAAACCAAATATAAGATACTGGGAACTGATAGTTTTCAAAGTAAATTTTTAAAATGCTTTTTTTAAGAGAAAATAGGGAAAGTAGAGAAAATTTAAAGTTTTTTCTCCCTTTCAAATGGTTGTCAAATTATGCTCTACTGACTAAATCACACACCCTCTGCATGATTTTGTAAATAGAATTTTTTGGAATGTAGCCACAGCCAGTTATTTACATATTGTCTATAACTACTTTCAAATTACAATGTGGATTTAAGTATTTACCATTTTAGGAAAAGTTTGCTCACCCTGTTCTAATTAAAAGGTTTTATATCTTGCACGTCATTGCATGTAATTCAGCAATATACTGAATTACATTTAATATACTGACTTACATCGGGAGAAAATATACACTTACATTGGGAGAAAATGTTCCTAAAATACTACACTCAAGATTATATTTGCATTTTCAAGGTGCATAGAAAGTAACACCCGGAATCCTTATGAACGTTCTGAAAAACGAGAACCACGAAGAGACCCGAGCGCATTATGACTGCTGGAGTTTGCACAACAATATTGTACTATCAGTGTAGTTACTTTAAACAGCGTATAATTGATGTCTTCCATGCTTCCATTAAGCTTTATCTGAAATTTCAAAGACTAGTTTATTAAAAATTGTATATGTTTACATTTCTGGGTATCTGTAAAACCCCATCCATTAAATAACACTTTCTTCCTTTGGATTCTGCAAATAAGTAAACGACATCTAATCTTTAGGAAGTAGCTGTGTATTCAATTAGGCATTTAAAAAATCCACATGTTCTTTTGGTTCTTAAATTGAAATATTTTTCATTGTTTCTGAAAATAGAGCACAGGAATACAATTTTCTCCATGTGTATGTCCTTTAGGTTGATAGTTAACAAGATTGATTTGTATTTCAGATGATGTAGAAAGTATTCCTGCTGTTAATTCACAGCGTAGAATCTTTCTGAGTGATACTGCCATTGCCACAGCACACACTATACCATTTCCCCAATGTACTTCTTATATTCTGTATTGCTCAAACTATCTCTTTGTCCATATATTCAAATGAACTGTAGAGGTTATTAACTTGCCTTTGGCAAATAGATTTATTTTTCTAAGATAAATGCTTATATAAATTCAATGTGTGACAGTTTTATTACAAATTGTAAATAGAATGCTCTGCAAGATTTTTATGACAGCCATCACTAACTCATTTGGGCCCTTATTACATTTCAAGCTTTCATGTTCATGGATGTATATTTTTTAATCACTAGCAAGTCTATCTGAGAATGTTGTAGGTTTTAAATTTTAGTGTTGGGTTTATATAATTTGCCCTTTAAATAGTAACCAAGTCTTTTGCAATCTCTTTATGCCATCAAACGTTAAATGTAATACTTATATTTGCAATATTCTTTGTTCTGCTTCTGTTCTAATATGTTTCATTTCTTTCCAAATATGGAGCTGTAGCAAGTGATAAAGTTTATAAATTTACCTCTATCAATAGTATTTCATTTTTTATCTTTATTTTTATTGTTTATGCTATCACATATCCCCCATCCTTCCCCTTTTGCCCACCTCCACCCAGCCCTCACCCTCCCTTCTGTCAGACCATCACCGTACGGTTGTCTGTGTCTGTGGGTTATACATTTACGTTCTTTGGCTAATCCCTTCATCTTCTTTCATCCAGTCTCCCCTCACCTCCAATAGCTGTCAGTCTGTTCCATGTATCCAGGCCTCTGTTTCTGTTTTGTGCATCAGTTTATTTTGTTCATTAGATTCCACACATAAGTGAGATCATATATCAATAGTATTTTCAATTCTATTAGACCTGTATTTTTGTTTACTTGTATAATATGACAAAAATGGGATTGCATTGTAATGTTAAAATATTTTAATGACTTCAATGTTAAAGCGAATATGCTCCTAATATTAACATGAAAGCTATATTAATGATGGTTACTCTGTACTCTTTCCCTTAAGAGCAATGATTATTCACTAGCTAGCAGACTTTTGACAAGTCATTACACACCTCTGTAACTCACATTTATACCATGGCATCACCAGAGTACTTATCTCCTCAGACTGTCCTGAGGATGAGATGGGATTACATTCATAAAGTTATAAACGTATGACCTGAAACCCAGCAAGCGCCTAATACATGTTACCAATTACCATTAAGAAAATGGTATAAGCTACTTATTGGTATTGTTTTGCCTTAATGAATTGTATTGGTCAGCTCAGCTACCATAACAAAATATCAGAGACTGTGTGGCTTAAACAACAGAAATTTCTCATAGTGCTGCAGGCTGGAAGACCAAGGTCAAGGTTCCAACAGGGCTGGCTTCTGGTAAGACCTCTTTTCCTGGTCTGCAGATGGTCACCCTCTCCTTGTATGTTCTGTGCATACACATCCTGGTGACTCTCCTCTTATAAGGACACCAGTTCTATTGGATTAGATTCCTACCTTTATGCCATTTTACTCTAATTACCTTCCTAAAGGTTGTATTTCCAAATGTAGTCTCACTGGTGGGTAGAACTTTAACATAAATTTTGAGAGAACACAATTCAGTCCACAGTTCAAAGTAACATCATTTATAATTTCATCCTTTCATCAATGTAATAGATTATTTTAAGAAGCATAAATTTCAAGTGGACTGCCTCTTTGGTTTTTTCACTGGTTAGGTAACACATACCCCTGAGTCTTTATGGTAAATTATAAAAATGGGAATAATGGCCCTGCTGGTGCAGTTCAGTTGGTTGAGTATTCTCCCAAAATGTGAAAGGCTACGGGTTTGATTGCCAATCAGGGCACAGCCTGAGTTGTGGGCTCGGTCCCCAGTTGGTGCACCTGCGAAAGGCAACAGATCGATGTTTCTCTCACACATTGATATTTCTCTCCTTCTCTTTCTCCCTCCCTTCCCCTCTAAAAATAAATAAATTTTTATTATTTTTTTAAATGGGAATAACGTATTGAACTGTACACACGCATAACATTTTTCACACACATGCTCTTGTATTCTTGCTCCCACAGGCTATAGCATTAATGTTAGCCACCTGTTGGCAGGAATTCAAATCAGAGATTTAATATTACTTGCTTCACGGAAACACTGAAATATCTGTATCCCATTTTCAAATGAACTTTACAATGTTGGCCTCTCACTTCTTGAAACTTTTCCTGTCCTTACTTTCATGACACTTCCTTCATAGTTTACTTGTCTTTTCTGGATGTTTTGATCTAACACAAATATATGCAAACCAAAGCCTCCCAATACACTTTGGAAGTGTATTGGAATACAGCTTTGGAAGGGATGGCCACTGTTTATCTGTCTTTTGTGTCACTACCACATAGCACATTGCCCTTTGTCTAGCACATATACTCAGTTAAGTTGAATGAAAAATAAAAGCCCGAGTAAATGAAATTACTGAATACATGAATGAATCCATGAATAGAAAAGGATGCATATCTTTTATATGACCTGAAAACTAAAACTAATGCTTGCAATTTCCTTACCTTTTTGGAAAGTCAGTATTTCCAAATTTTCATGTAATTGTAGAGTCTATTTTTTAAATATATATATATATATATATATATATATATACATATATATGTGTGTGTATCTATCTATCATCTATCTATCATCTATAATCTATCTACCTGTCTATCTATCTATATGTATATCACTTTGCCTGTATTCAAAATATCAGAATCAACCTGACCAGCAAGTCCTGCCTGTGTTGGAAAATTTACATAGAATATTAACCTAAGTATGATTGTCCAGGTTGGGGCTTCTATGGTAAGTGGTTGATCTTCCATTCTCAATTCACAATGAGATTAAAAGGAAAGAAATTAGAGCCTGAGTGAAACTAGATGATTAAAGATAGTAATAAGGAGGTTGCAAGAAATTTTTTATACTAAAAATGAAAAAGACTACAGTTGGGTTTTATACAATCCTTTTCCATAGATGTGGTTAAAAATGGAATTGACTGTCAAATTACTGACAGAGTTTAAGAATAGTGCTTATTGAAGTCAGGATATATCCTAGGTAATTTCTCAAAGGTCACTTCTACTTCACTTGTATAAACATTGATGTAGTGGTTCAAGGGAGGCTCAATGGCACACAGGTGCCTCTCTCTGTTTGCTGCCATAGGGAGATTTAAGACAACTCAGCCTTTTAAACTACATTTCTCCTCTGGCTAGCACTGTGGTTCTCATCACTGTCTTTTTTTTTCTTCTCTTTATTACCACAGATGTAATAGACATTTCTTAGAAACATGATACATTCCCATAGATAACCCCAGTTTACATGCCCCAGCAAAGATAAATTATGTCCTCCATTTTTGTACAATTTCCCACACTCAAGTTGAGAGAACATGAACTCACAATAGAATATGATGTCATAGGACAGTGTCACACTATGACTATAACCATTATCCTAAATGATGATTTTGTCCTCCTTATCCCTCCTTTTATTTTTAGAGTTACTATAATTATTCTGGATAGAGCTTATATTTGTATTTTATTCAGCATTTTACTTGAGACTTTTTGTACTACCTAATACATAGTAAAAGCTGAATAACTGAGTAACTTATATTAAATAATGGATAAACGATGCTAGATATGAGGTCTGTACAGAAGGTATCCAGCCATATAATATGCAAAATAAGCACATTTATTGAGGAAGATTCAAGATACAAGAAACATTGTGCATAGGACAGTGATGCCTCAGTCCCCTTTAAAGTATGCACTTTGGGAGCACAACAGTTCTCCCAATCACCATCAGTTGCCCAGACATATTTTCCTGAATCTCATCAATGGTCTGAAATCTCTTCCCTTTCAAAGGTGATTTCAGTTTTGGGTAAAGTCAGAAGTCGCAGGGTGCCACATCTGGGCTGTAGGAGGGCTGAGACACCTGAGTGATTTGATGCTTCACCAAAATACTCTGCATGAGACATGATGCATGAGTGGGTGCATTGTTGCAATGAGGCTGCCAATCACCAGTTTCAGCCTTCTGAATCATCCAAATAGCTTCCATGGAGGAATGTTCAAGCTTAATGCAAAATTTGATGCAGATTTGTTGGCCTACTTGCTCAGTCATTTTGAATGCCTCAGCCACACAGTGCATGTTTTCATTCAGCAGTGTCTACTGCCCCCACTGACGAGTACAGTGAAGTTGTCATAATTCAGGCATGCGCATTTGAGTCCACTCGCTTTGACTGTCAGGTTACATCCATGTCGCACAAACAGTTCTCATTATATTAAAAATACTTGGACTTTTTCTCGACAGACCTCATATATCCTTTAAATATACGCAAGGAAAGAAGAAGGAAAGGGGGAAAGAGGGACAGAGAGAGGAAGAAAACTTGCATTAATTTTATTACTAGTCTCTAGTTAATGTAGAACAATTCAAAAAGTACTACACTTAAAGTATAGGAACTTGGATTCTGGCTTCAGATAGGCTACTTGAAAGCTTGGAGACCTTAGCTGATCAATTTTCTTTGTAGCTGAGAACCTCAGTTTCATAAATAGTGAAAAGAGATCATAGCACTCCTCTGCCCACTTACCAGGGTTTTTATTATGTTGAATTGAGGATGTACTTTGAAACGCTTGGTAGATTTTCTGCCTATGTTAATTAAAGTGTTAGGACTATGTTGTCTTTATTATTAGCTTCTTGAATAGCCCCTGCTATTCAGACTGATTATTTAAAATAAGCTTACTTGTGTTATACTGATATGGAGATATGATTATGATTATTTGAGTACAAAACAAAAACAAAGTAAAAACAATATGACAAGGAACACTTTTTGAATTATGTTTTTCTTTGACATCAAGAATTGTATTTAAAACGGTGAGTAACATTAACTAGGGCATTTGATATTAAAGCATTGCTCCTTCTGAGTGCCGTATTTCCTTACTGCAATAAGGACTTGTATACAAGAGGAATGAAAAAGTATTGAGAGACGATCGGAACCAGGAAAGCCTGTGATTCTTGAAGGTACAACTTAATCAGTGAAATCAGTGAATGAACTGCTATTTATTGCCTAATTTAGGCAGAATCTCCAATTCCCTTTCTCTAATCTGCTTAGTAACCTATGTATGTATGTATGCACATATGCATCTGTTAAAATATGTCAGTTCTGTGGCACACTGGGCAGCGCACATACTGCATGCTTTCTCCCCCTCACTTCTTTCTTTTTCTCTGTCATTTCTCTCTTTCTGTGTCTTCCTTTCTCTGCTTCTCCCTGTCTCTCTCTCTCTCTCTCCCTCTCTCTCTCCCTCTCTCTCTGTTTCACACAAACACACACATAGCATTTATTCCACTGAGATACACTGCTTGATCTTTGTACATAATGATAAAATCAGACCCAATAAATTGGCTCTTAAAATATTTCTGAAGTGACTAACTCACTTGTCTCCAGAGAGACAACTCTATGTACAAAAACCTATCTGGGTTTCTTTTAATCTGCCATTCCAGTTGTCTCTTTTTCTGATATGTGTCATTTAAAATTAGAATCTGCTCCATACATCCATATGCCTAGTAATAGCGTTGAGCTTTTTAAAAGTCTATGTATGCTCTATAAATATAAAATTTTCAAATATAAAAATATGAAAGTAAGGTGGTTACTGCAATGCCTGAGAGGAATGTTGGCTCTGAAGGACAGAGATTTTCAAGTTAAACGATTTGTGCCCTGATAGTCAGGTAAATTAGCATTCGTCAAACACTATGACACTTGACATAATCCCTTTATTTATTTTTAATGCCCTGTGAGAACCGTTTCTTTACATCAACTCAGTAGTCCATATCATATATGTGAGGAAAGTAGAGTTAAAATTTTGGCTCACTAGAGGTTATTAAAAATAGAAAATTTTAAAATATATTTTTCTATTTTCATACTCAACTTAAAAAAATACTTTACACAGATTAGTGTTAGAGTTCCCTGCCAATCGGGGCGTCCCCTGTACAGCGGGACTCACTCAATACAATTGTGACATATCGGCAAGGCAGCAACAATGGGAGATAGTTATTTTTAAGCTACTCTTCTTAAAACAAGTGAAATGATGCCTCTTTGGAGTAGGACATTTTATTTGTACTATTAGTTACATACATAGGCAATAGGTGTTGTGTTCTTAGGCTTTCATTTAGTAATAAAAATGAAATAATTTTCAAAAGTAAATCTGTAGGGACATAGTAGTTAAGGGACATAGTTCTTTATACTTTTAAGTGTTAAACTTATTGAAGAAGTTTGTATGTTGTAGATTCATTTATGAAATATTTTGTATATGCACTAAAATATTTAGTATGTGATTTGCTGTTAGAGGTTATTACTCAATCTTTCCTAGAACAACTAATATGTTTAAAGACATATATCAGTATTATTTAAACATGTATCAGTAAAGATACTATTTTGTCTAGTTTGTTCACATGCAGTCAGTAAGCGTGATATTATATAAGACCTGTGCCCCTGGAACTTGCAAAAGAATTTTTACTGTACTCTTCTCTTTCTATGTATGATTTGGTTAGATTTTTATTATAAAAAATTACTTCCCTAACTTACTGCATTTTAATTGCACAAGAATAGATGCAACACTAATTGCCCTAATTGTGCAATTATTATATGAGAACTTTCAGGCTAAGTACAGTGTGTATAATAATATGAGGTGAATTTAAATACTGCTACTGTTTTACAAATGAGTAAACTGAGATTTAGCAAGACAACAGTTATAATTCAAGTATATGATTAAACCAAAATTCAAGGCCAGGTCAGTCTTAATTCAGAAACTCTTCTTAATCTCTGACTCTTTTTCATGTGACTTGTTATCCATAAAAATACAGGAACACATTTATCATCCTTAATCTATGATATAAATAACTTATGACTGTTGATTGGTTCTAGTCATTCTTTTCAGGTTCACCAAAAAAGATCAAGATCAGAATTTCATATTACTTGAATACCATGATTTTTTTCCCCCCATGCTTGATTTCACTGTAACTAAATTCAAAGTTTTTGAGGGGCATCTACATATGTCTAAAACATTATGACATCTACAAATCTCAATCAATAATGTTATTTGGCACTATAGAGGATATTTACTTGAATTTAAAGTGAAAAACAAAAGAAAACTATCATTTGAATTTGGTAACATGAGTATTTAAGAGACCTAAGTGAAATTAATTTAATAACAGAACAATCACAAGAAGCATAAAACCTTAAAATAAATTAATAAAATTGTATTTTTAATAACAGATATTTTCCAAACATATTCCAAAAGTAACATTGGTTTACACTTTTGCTGCTATTCTAAATCAGACAGGGTTATAAGCTGTAAGAGTTCCTAAGAAGAATCAGTGTGATGTGGAAGGAAAGACATAGACCATCGTTTGTCCAATGTGGACTTGAATCGTGCTCTCACCCCCCTTCCCCACTGTGACCTCAGTGTTTTTAGCAGAAACAAATTTCCTTAACTGATGAGAATCCTCATTTCTTCACCTGCCCCTGAGAAGTCAATAAGAAGATCACAGAAAGTAACGTGCATGGAAATATCAGGCATGAAGCCACGCCCAGAGCAGGTGCCTGGGGAAGGTTAGTTTTCTTTCCTCTTTGCTGTGATCAAATAGTTGGGGGACATTTTTGGGCAATGGGATACAGATATGTTACAGAGAACTTTTTCAAAAGAAATGAGAACATTTTAAAAGACAATATTTATTCTATCAGTTCCTAAAAATCAGTGTACATCTCAGTCTCTACTATGTAATTGTGACTTTCACAAAGGCATTTTACTCTGTAATTAATATCTCTTATCTACAAAATAAAAAATTTGGACAATAACCTTGCCAGTTCTAAGATTTTATGATTTTAATACTTCCCTGGATGAAAAACCATACACAGAAATGTTATCTATTCAATCAGACATTAGCTCATAATTAAAGCACATAAAACTGAATGTTAATTACATCATATTCTTTAAAGACCTATTTTCTGGACATTCTGCAGGAAAAAAAATTAGAAGAATGAAGTTTAGCATTTTAAATACACAATTAATTTTGCATATTCCCAAATCATAAATTGTTTTTTGCACAATAAATCTCTCCTGTAAATGACTTACAGAGCTTTGGGTTACCCTGAATGAATCACTCACATACAGTTTCAAAAGCAGCTGGTTCTAAAATGTGAAAAAAAGAGAGAGGTGGGGGTGGGGAGAGAGAGGGAGAGGGAAAAATAGACTCAGGAAGCATATTTTAATAATTGTTTTGTAAAATTGGATCTTCCAATTTTAATTAAAAACCAAACATGTATAATTTGTCTACATAAAGGGATGCTGATATGAAATAATTAACATATAAGTATATCTTGCTGGTAAGTAAAAGATGAATGTCTTTATTTCATAAGAAAAAACTTGAAACCCAATTGTCATTGCCTTTCTAAAGTTTTTAATCCCTTTTAAGTTTGTTAAACTTTATATTTTACTCATGATTTAGGTGAGGTAGAAATATTCTCAACATAGTATTGCAACATAGGAATTTATTGAAATTCAGTATTACTAGAAGTATTAATAGGACAGAAATTACCATTCTGTCTCTAGGTACAAAGTCCAATACAACAGATATTAGCAACATGTGACCATTTAAGTTAATTACAGTTAAAAATTTACTTCATCAGTTACACTAACTATGTCATGTACAGAAAGAGCCACATGTAGTTAGCAGCTATTCCATTGAACAGCACAGGTTTGTCTAGAGTCATTTTTTTATTTTGCATGATCTCTAAAATTAGAACATATTCTGAATGTTTCCATATTGGAATTATAATTTAATATATTTGTTTAAAGTTCTTTTATAGTTTGTTCACAACATTCCAATAATCCATTTTATTTTAATTAAAGGCAATAGAGTGTTAAGTAATTGGAGTGCTTAAATTAAGGAAGATTTACTGATAAAATTTAAAATGTAACTAGTTTTTAATCTAACTGAAAGTGGGTCAATGCCCTGCCTAACTCTGAATGATGAGAAGGAATAGAAATACAATGCAAGCCATGAATTTGAGCCACACTTTTAACTTAAATTTTTCAAGTATCCATATTAAAGAAAGCAATACAAACAGGTAAAATTAATTTTAGTAGTACATTTTATTTAGTCCAATATATTTAAAATATTAATATTTGATCCATGTAAAATTATTAAAAGGATATTTTACCTTTTTTCATACTAAGTCTTCAAAATCTGGTATGTATTTTACACTTAAGTACATCTTATTTGGACTGGTCACATTTTAAGTACTCAACAGACACACGTGGTTCATGGCTACCATGTTAGACAACACAGATACATGGAGTTCAAATCAGCAGCCATTCATTTGTTCGTTGATTTAACAATATTTACTGAATGCATATTTAATGTTGGTATTGCATCTGATAGGTGTAGTGGCATGTGACATTGTGTGTACACTTAGAGCACTCCCAATCCAGCAGGGGACCTCACACAGCAAACAGGAAACTATAGTATTGTGCAATATAACTTTTACCCCAGAAATCCCATTCAGGGCCATTGACAAAAACAGGAAAGGAAAAACTAACCCAGTATTTAGAGTGTTGATGAAGGTTTCCAAAGGAAATATCTAATTTAATATTTTAATAATCTATGTGAATTAACCAGAAAATACAGGGTAAGAGCACAGAAATGGGAGGATGTAATGTTCTCAGAGGAAAAGGCTTATGGAAAGGAGGTTTGTGTGAGGATGAGTATGTGTGCCTGTGTGAGTAACAAAGAGTGAATGCAATGTAGTTTCATATCTTTAGTGGGAATGCTGTGTCTATTATGCCTAAATTACTATCTACCCACATATTTCTTGGTAAGGAGTAGAAATAAAGGACCAGGCATATGAAATGAAAGGAGCAGGGTGTTGATAAAACCACTGTTAATACAGAGAATATTAGAGGATTACAAAGTCATTAAGCAATTGTCCTTGATGCTACTACCAAAAGTCAATGTGTTTTCGTCAATAATAAAATCATTAAAAAAAATTAGCAATGCCCTTGGTATGTAGAATGACGTTCTCTACCCTGGAAACAAATAACCTTCAGTCAAATAATGAAGGCCTGAGGTAAAGGAATTTTATTTTTATAGTATATTTTTCACTGCTACTTGAAGTCCATCGCATAGCTACATAAGTAAAAGTGAACACAGCTGTCTTGGGGTACCTATGCTGCACCCCCAACCACAATAATAAGTAAATAAATAATATGTCCAAACCACCTTATGGTCTTTCTGGTTTAAAGTTACAATTGCTAATAGGAAACCCATCGGATTGCTATATTTGCCACTCAATAGCCTAGTTTTGTGCAGTCATTTTTTGGTACTGTGCAGAGATTACTGGATCAAAGCACAGTTCAACTTAATCACGAAGAGGTAAAGGCTAAAATTTAATATTGTCGGGCTATCCATTTTAATTAATGATAAAGTTAAATTTTTATAGTTTAATAAAACCTGCCATGGAGCAAGATTAATTGGGTGAAGAAAGTAGAAATTAAAATCGAATAGAATTGAGCCTAAAAAGTGGGGCAAAACATTGTGATTAGCTTGAGATATATGTAAAGATCAAGTTCCAAAAGATGTTCATTTATAATAAAGAGTAAATTCTAGTATTGCAGTTATAATAACCTTATAGAGACACCTTGAGTGATTGCAGGCTTGCATTCAAATGAACTGGAAAGCCACATGTATATTTCTATCTATCTTACTGTTTTGAATGTTGTTCATGGTAGCAATTATACTTGTATAATTCATTGTTCATGATACAGTATTTTAATGGATTTGCCCCCAAATAAATATCCTCAGTATCTCCTGGATACCACTAAGCTCCAGCTCATTCTTGTCAAGTCAGTAGACATGGGGACAGAAGGTTTTGAGAAACCCATAAGAATAACAGAATAGGGAAAGAAAAATACAAGTTTGTCCTGACATTTATTTGAAAAGATTTTGCCCCAAATAAAAGTTAGAAAGCACCTCAAATCTGTCATTTTGTGGTGATAGATCTGACCAGGAGACGTATGTACATGTCTCTGTTCTCACGATCTGGCTGTCATCAGATGTTTTGTGGGGAGTAAGGGGAGACATATGCAATTTGTGAATTAGGAGGGAAATCCACTGATTTATTTTGGAGAGGATGCGAATACTACTAATCTTCCTTTTATAGGTTTACTGATTGAGCTGCTATCCTTATAAGCCCTTCCACATCCTAAGCCACTATCCCAGTCCTACCCAGTGCCTGGGAGACAAAGATGGCGATATGGGGAATCTGTAGGCTATGGGCTTGCTGGAAACAAGATGCATTCTTATCCAATAATACATTTAAATATCAGTAATGTTATTGAAACTAACACTTATGTGTAGAAAGTATAAATGTATATTTAATTATAAATATATGCCCAGATACATTATATAGAGAGGGACAGATGCGGGTATAAGACGTGTCTATAATGCATGTGTCTGCATCTATGTGTGTGTGTGCATGTACGTGGATAGGGAGGCCAAGGCAGGCTAACCTTTTGGAAAATTTCCTGCGAGCCTCTACTTAATGGATCGATTAACTTGAAGGAGGTTTTCACAATAAGTTGAGCATATGGTATAGGTCAGTCCTCCAAATGCGGTTTTCATATTTTTCTCTCCGTTATAACGCACATTTCTTTTGCCAGGAGCTTGTTGCCGTCTATCACCGTAAAGCCCTCTGCTATGGGATCCTGCTCAGGCTTTAACTTCTTGGATCATGCTCTAAAAACATATCTTCAAAAGATTCTAAATACCAACATTCTTTACTCAAACTTTCTTATTGAAATAGGACTCCAGTTTGTCCCTGCCATTGTTCTTTCCACACAATGACAAGTGAGAAGTGGAAGGTATTTTTTGGTCAAATTGACTATCGTATTTCAGAAATTACTTTATATAGGTGCTTTATAGAAGTGAAAAATAAGTGTATTCTTCAGCATCCTAGAATATATTATGTTTGATATTTCCATGAATTTTAAGGAGGAAGATTTTCTTTCTGTAATAGGTAAGTAAGGAATTCAACAAATATAAACACAACAAAGTTTAAGGGCCTAAAATGTATTGAAAAATGCTATAATGTCTTACTAAGTTAATTTGTCCTGAAAGTGACAGTGGTTTATGTTTTAGACTCAATAAACTGATGCATACCCTAGCCATGTCAAAATTATCCTCTCACTTGAGCAGGAATATAGATAAAGATTTAAAGAAGAAAAAAGAGGACAACGAAGTTCTGTACATTTTGTACTTTGATCTCAGCTATGATTCCTACTACATATAGTGTGCCTCCTCTTTTCAGACCACAATTTCAGGATCTATTTTAGCAACACATCTGGTTATTGTTTGAGAGTGACAGCTCCCCAGAGCTTACTGTTAGACTTTGAGTTGTTCTGCTACTGCTTTAGGTATCTCATCTAACCTTCAGATTTAAAGTAACATCTGTAAGTTGTTGGTTCACAACTCTTCTTTCCCAGTTTTAAGGATCCTTCATGTTATATCCTCACTGCTTTTGTTTAGTATAAAATTTCCATTACAAAATGAGCATGAGTTACTGAAAAGCCATCTGCATTTCCCGTTGAAAGTAGTAATCTTTCTATTTATGCTTATCTAAGCAGTCATGAATTTTTTTCTTCGTATTTGGTAAGAAGGACCTTCCTGCTATGGACTGAATTTTGCCCCCCCTAAAATTTACAGTGTTGAAACCCTAACCCCCAATGTGGCTGTATTTGAAAAGAGGGTCTTTAGGAAGTAATTAAGGTTAAATGAGGTCATAAGGGTGGAGACCAAATCCAATAGGACAGTGGTTTTATGAGAAGAGGAAGATATCTCTCTTTCCTTTCCTCGCCCCCTCCCTGACACCCTGCAGTGCTGAGGGCACAGCAGAAGGCTGTCATCCACAAGGCGGGCTGGAAGAGAGTTCTCACCCGACACGGAGTAGGCCCGAACCTTGATCTCAGACTTCCAGCCTCCGGACTGAGAGAAATAAATTTGTGTTGTTTAAGCCACCCCGTCTGAGGTATTTTGTTATGGCTTACCCTCGGGTAAGCCCTGAGATGGCTGCAACGTGACATTTCCTTTTCCAAGTCTGGATTCAGACACTTCTCTAGATCTCTCCCAAATGGTCTGTTTTAAGTGATCACTTTTCTTTCTTTTTAGAAACAGTTTTCTTTTCAAAGACCTTTATAGCTTTTACCTGAAACAGGCACTTTTATTTACTTTGAGTTTTTCCTTAAATTGCTTCTTTTTTCTTCAATGTCTGGCTGAAACTCTTACCCAGTGAGTGCACATTTCAACAGATGTTACTCTATTACTCTAGCAACGACTTGGTAATGACACGTTCCAACACATTATTCCAGTGTGGCACAGAGGGCGTTTGTTACACTCCGGTAGTGTGTGTATATGCAGTGGAGCAGCCCTCTGGAGAGGTTTGGCAGTTTATGCCAAAAACCTTAAAGACACTTTTGTCTTTCAATACCATAATTGCACTTCTAAGAATCTGTCCTAAGTCAGTCATGCCAAGAAGATTTTCTAGGCAAGGATGTTTGTCATACCATAAATAACAGACACGCTGTGAAGCCAGTGACGCTGTGGCAATCCACAGGCTGGGATACTATGGAACCACTAGGAGAACATTTATAGAAGAGTTTTAACTGTCTGGGGAAATTCTGATGATACAATTAAAAAGAATGCATACTATGACTCTACAGTTACGATTTTACAACTGTGAGGACATGTATGTGTTTGAACATTAGTAGGTCAGTTACACAAAGAAATTTTAATTGTGATGATTTTTTAATCTTTTAGCTCTTAATCTTTTTCCAATTAATTTACAATAAACAAATATTCTAGAGTTAGAAAACAATCCAATATTATATATTAAAAATGTTTCGATGGGAGACTTCAGAGTACTATTATACATCCTCAGATTTATCTTCTTACTACAGAGTTCAGAGTAACCTGTTTACTGTGCCCACGGTAGCTCTGAGTTCTCACTTATCTCATGTATGACTTTGTTTTCATTGCTTTTTCTGTCCTGGGGAAAAAACATTTCCTTACATACGTGACTCTATTCCTCCTATTATTCAGACTGCAGTCACAAGTAATGTTCTCTGCAAAATTTTCTAATCTCAAAAAGTGCTTTTACTTTTATGACAAATTTTAGGGACACACTTTATTTTAGTAACAAACACTGTTCACATACAATAAGGGGGTATGAAAAGTTTGCTCCTGCTGTGCATGAAATTGCTAACACAAAGGGTCATTTCTTAGGCTGATCCCAAAATTCAAAGATTGTGTGTTCTCTGGTCTATACCCCTCTGGAGCTCACCTAATGACAAGTCCCTGGAGGGCACTGAATAAATATTTAATTGAATGGACTCTTTGAAAGCTCTTCAAGAACAGCCTTTAAAGTAACATTATGTAGTGAACATTCATGGATATGGCCTTCACATCTCTATATCCTTATTTTAGTTGCATTTAATTTATAGTAAGAAGGTTGTTATGAATTCTTCCTAAGTGCTTCAACAGTATGCACTATGTCTACTATGATATTATGCCTACATGAGAACTATGGTTGCATTTCCAACTGTTGTTTGATTGTAGTCTTATTTCCCAAGGTACAACCAACCTGTTTTGTATTTTATATAATATGTATGATATAGTCCTGTATTTTTACTCTTTAGGAAACATATTTGCCATTTAAAGTGTCAATTATGAAGATATAAATGAGAAATAATAAGTTTGGTATTGTTAGGCTGTTATTCTCAATTTTTGAGTGACACAGTTGAATTGGCTGATTTATTCAAGAATCATATTAAATTGTTAAAATTCTCCTAGCTGAATTCAGTCACTTGTGAAATCTGATAATGCCATGAAATTTTTATTTCTTTAAAAATAACTAATCATTATAAATGCATGATGTTTATAAAAATAATTGGCTTAGGGTTATTTTAAATTTTATGATTATTACTATGTGTATTTTATTGCCCATTGGAATTTTAAACTTGGTGCTAACTAAATTATTTTCCAGCACTTCCATTTAAAACAACTTCTAATGCAACTTGGGAAATCTTCAACAATTTTTTTTTAATTTTAATACTAAGAGTCTTCTTTGATGAGTGATAATTCTTGCTGGGTATCAGACCCCATGTGTAACTCCCAAGCCTCATGGCAGTGGCAGTGAATAATCACATTGTAGTTTATTTCACATCTCTAGCTTGTGTATATTCTGCTTTTCAAAAGTCTTAATAAGGAAATATACATACTTATGTTTCTAGTACCACCTTACTGTGATATGAGCCTTAGGGTGAGAAGATAATAAGGTAGAAGTCTGGCTTTTATAGTTTTATTGTATTGAAATGAATCCTGATTGAGACATGTTTATGAAAATAATAAAATCTGAGCCAAGTTGTCTTATTACAAAACTTAAAACCGCCTTTTAAATTAAACAGCAACAACAAAAAAATTTGTGACCTCTGACATACAGCATCATGTCATTGTTAAGAGGGGGTAATAGAATGCAATAATCCATTCAGACATATTTAACCTATTTTATTAGTAGGTTAATTAAGGAACCATTGAAATTTGTCATCTGTCCTTGTAAGAATTATCTCAAGAAACAATTATTTGTCCTGACAATCTCATGTAACATCCTACTCTTCAAACTCACTTAATATAAATATTTAAAAAATTACTTGCTTTCTCTCATTGTCTGTTAGGCCTTGACAGCATTTTGATGTTTCAGCTTCAGTAAAAACCAATCAGCTTCTCTAAATAAACTCAGCCTTAAACATAAACCTTTACCTATAATAAATAGACCTTCACTAATTAAGCAACATGGAATAGCTACACTTCAGATGCTTTCAAAGGAGTGCATTTCTGAATTTCTTGTCACCTGATTTCCATTTAGAATTTATAGACAGAAGCAACATTTATGACAGAGTTCCTGGGGGATATGCAGTTCACATATTCTTCCAGAAATGCTAAAATGCAGAATACTAAAAGGCACTTTTGGCCTTTATATTACTGAAACGCAGTTTTCTACCATGTCATCAGCTTCTGTATAGGGTTACTTTAAAATAAGAATCAGCCATATGAAACTTGATTATAATAAGTTTTAAAGATATTGAAAAAGGTTTTCATCTTATTACACAGGGTCTTCTTTAATGAAAATATTATGAAGAGGTATCTTTCTTGTTTTAGGATCAGTTCTTCTTCTGAGCAATTGTTTGGCTTTTATTTTATGGAACCTGAATTTTGTAATGGCTGTTTCTCACCTTTTGCACTGACCATTAGAAAGTTTAAAACTGAAGAAATGACTCAAGCGCTCTAATTGTATTAGTGTCATTTCAGATTCACTATTACATCCCTGCCCTTTTATTCCCTTTACTGTATATTTTTACCTTTTAAAGATTTTATAAATTTTTATGTTTGGGTATTTTATTAGGATATTTTCAAACATTTTTTAAAATAAGGTAGCATATAAACATAGAAACACCTTTCAGGATTATTTACTTTAGCAATAAAGGGATCAGAGTTTTTGTTTTTTTTTCTTTCTATTGAGAAATTTGTCTCTTTCACCTTTAATAATCCTAATGAGATCCTGGTCTTTCCCTGATGTTTATAGTATTCCTGACCATTTCTTTAGATACTGAGCACTCCAGGGAACAATACTGTTATAAAGAATTCTGAAATGAACTTAATCATCTTAACTTGCTAAAAACATCTTCCATTGCCTTCTTTCAGTATATATTTGATAGATACAATCCATTCATTTTAAGTAACCAAGAGGATTATCCATTCATTTTCTACCTTCCTGACTCATTGATTCACAGCTTCTCTCATGTGCAAAAACACACTGATTTTATGTACTATTTCAATTGCTTTTTCTAAAATATTTGTCCTCAGATCCTGTGGTTAAATAAAGAATTGTGAGCCCTCTTGATTATTTTAGAATTAGTTTTAAAATTTATTTTTTCCTAAAAGAGACTGAAATTTTCTTCATTCAGTTCTTTATGTGAGTTCAACACATCATGTATGTTGGCATTTCCCAAGAGTTTTAACTGGCTCATATTTTGACCTGCTACTCTTATATAACTGAATTTTTTTGTGGTGGGGGAGGAGGACTTAAGTTCTTTCTAACCACAATCCAACACAATCCAAACTCACTCACTGTTGAAACTGGTCCTTTGTTTTACTCTTGCTCCTTTCAAAGGCTTTTAACAAATTATTTTTGTCCTTTTAGCCTATCCATTTCATCATACTTTCTTTAGGATTATGTTTGGAGAAATAATATTTGAGTCCAGAGGCAGGTCTTAAAAATAGTAACCAAGTTTAATAAGAGATCATTTCAACAACAAGGAGAACTTTCCTTGTTCAGAGCAAAATTTTTATTATTTCCTGCTTGTGAATTCTATTAAAAATTCAAGTAGTTCTTCATTGGATAAGTGCTATATACATGTAATATATTAGAAGACTTTCTAAGTTATAGACCTTCTCACCCACATTTATTCTAGGTTCTGTATGACAATGATTTGATTGCAAGTATCTAACTGTAAGTAATTTAAGCACATTTACTCAATTATAATGGTGATACCCTGGTGCCAGATTAAATTAAAAGTAGTGGAAATGTTATTTTTATGTGTCTGTATGAAGAATAACACAACAAAACTCTTTATCATCAGCAGAACACCAGTTAGAAGAGTAAAGTCCCAAAGTCAAAAATTTAATGTATTTTATTATTATAAGTAGTTAACATTTAACATAAACTTTTTAATGTTATTATACACATTTAAGCAATATTTGAGTGTTAATGACATCAGGAGCTTAAAAAGAAAAGAAAATTGCAGAGAAACAGGTTATTTTAATTTTAAAGCAAGTATTACTTCACTTTATGTCAATTTAATTTTGAGGGGAAGGACATGGGGTAAGAGGTTTGCTTTATCTAAAAGACAAACGGTCATCTTGTAGAAAGGTAAAGTTAGAATGTAAACTTGTTGACTCACTCTTTAGTCTCAAATCTAATCTAACATTGAACTTAAACTTTCTCCCAAATTTCCTTTTCTTTAACCTTTTATTTTTGCATACCTTGAACAGAATCTTCTCCATTCGTATTCCCTGCCTCATTAAGACCACTCCTGTCATGTATTCCATGTCTTTGTATGCATTCCTCTCTGACTTAAATATGGTCTTCACACACAACCTCAGTTCTCTCTCATTACTATTTAATGAGAACTCATTAATTGTTTAAGATTTACTGAGTAGTTATTATATTCTGGGCACTGTAGTAGGCACTGCATATATAAAAATGAATAATGCATAAACATTTCTCTCAAATAGTTCATAGCCAATAGAAGTCATAGTCATTCAAAGAAATAATTATTATATACAAATACATGAAATAATGAACAGAGTGATCAAGCCTAATTAATGTCACTTCATATTCAGAGTGCATTGTAGTACAGATTTGGAAACATCATTGGAAGAGGAGAGAAGACCTTTCACACACACATACACAAAGTGACATTTATTAGAATTGATTTTTACCTGGCAGAGAAGGGATATAGGCAAATCTATAGAAAAAAATATCTTAAGTATCAAGAACATGAAATGTCATGATAGGCTTAATGAACTGCAAAGAGTTAGGTAGATGGCTAGTGTGTAACTCTTGTTAGCTATTGGTGAGGTAGTAAAAGAACAGTCTTGGCAGGGAGATGCTTGTTTCCTGATAATTCTGTAGAAGATGGAAAATCATTACAGAATTGTAATTGGAATAAGGAAATCACTATATTTTCATTTATCAACATCATTTTGTTTATCGTGCAGATGACCAAAAGGATGAAGCTGAATAGGAGATGAGAAACCTGTTAGGAACCAATTGCCAAGTATAGGAGAAAGCTTTTGAAATGTGACCTAAAACACTGGGAATGGAAGAGAGTGAATGAGTGAGACGGGTGTCTAGAGTAAGGACTAGACAGGTCTTGAGTATTTTTTGCTTATGGAAGATAATATAGAAACATAATTTAGAAATAAATTTCAGGTTTCCAGCTATATAAGCAGTGATGCTAATAAGTTAAGATGGAGACTTTCATTGAAAAGATTGCTTCTCACTTAAACCTGTTTCTTTCTCTGCAATAAATTTATACCCCTGACCTGTTGATTCACTGATGGTCATGAGACTTCCTTGTGTAATAAAACATGACAAGGAATGAATGCCAAGTCTCTCTGCAAGGCAAAAGCTCTAAGAGCAGGCACCTGATTCACAATACTTTCTTTTCCTTCTACTATGAGACTGATGATGTTTCAGTGGACATTACTCCATCGACCTGGATCCCAGGATCAAGAACATATGCAGTGAAGCCCTAACTGGCCCAAAATATAACTGTTTCCTTTAAGTCACTGAGTTATCTGCATCATTTGTTACTATGCCATCACCTAATCTATCCTGACTGATATGGAGGAATATAATATAAAAAAAGAAGCTTTGAGGAGAAGATGATTAATTCAGTTTTGGACAAGTTAAGACTGAGTTTTGATGAGCCCCTTAGATTTATGGCATTAAAGAACTCACGAGGCATATTTCTATTTCTCTGCCTTCTCTATTAATTGACTATTCCTTTATTGGTGGTTTACTTGTTTCAAAGTGGCATTGCATAGTCATAAAAAGTGTGTGCTCCAAAACCACACTGCCTATGTTTGCATCCCAGATCTTTTATTTCAGCATTTTTGTATACTTCAGTTTCCTCGTCTGTAAAATAAGAATAACCAAATGAACAATGTACTTCATAAGGCTGCTGTGAGAGTTAAAGTAAAATGCATATCTGCACTTAGAAGAGTGCCTGGCTTACAGTAAGTGCTATGTAATATATCTGTTACTATGTTTGTATAAAGTGAATCTCTTCAAGAAGTAGATGAATATGAAGGTAGGCGTGCTTGTAAGATGTTTCACTTGGCCCTGAGTCTGTAAGAAAAAGAATAATGAAGGAAAATATTTACAGGCTTACCTTTAAAAAGTGCTGTGTTGAAAATATTTTTTAGCATTTTCTTTAAAGTGAGAGTACTTTAAATATAAAAAATGTGTCTTAAAATTTGATTTTCTCATTGACCTTAGTAATGTACATACCTAGGCTTTATGAGGTGTGGAAGAATGCAAGACTAAACGATTCTTTGAAAATGAAGTCTGATCCAAAAAATATAAATATGTAAAGTGATTGATTAAAGTAAGAAAGAAGTTTTGATAGAGCATACTTGGCAAAATTTTGAAAATTATTCTGTTACTCTTGGACGTCTTCTTCTTGAAGGACCCAGTGTTCTAAATTTCTGTCATTGCTCGTTGGTTTCTCACCTCTCTCTACAATGGCTACTTGTCCCTGGAAAGACACCTGGTCTGGCCTAGTGTAGGTAGTAACATCATTTCTGCTAAGTTTGAAACTTCCGCTACAGAGAGAACACCCAAAGCTGCAGGCTTGAGATCTTCTGCTTTAATTGGCAAAGTTCTTCATTTTTATATATTTGTTCCAAGTGTGATGGAAAATAGCATAGGAGTGCAGAGGACCAGAACCATGTTGGCTAGAGTCAAATTCACTCCACTACTAATCAGTCGTGTGCCCTGAATTTTTTAGGTAAAATATGATAATAAAAAATCTACATCTTAGGTTGTTGGGATTAAAGGAGTCAATATATAAAAAGCAATAGAACAGTTCCTGTCACAACAAAAGTACTCAAGAGTTAGCTGTTGATATTTGAAAATGGTTCTCCTGATAAAAATAATAATAATTTATCAAAAAGTATCTAAACCACAGGAGATATTTCTTTCGACATTTCTGTCTCCCCTTCTGATTATCCAAATTTAGAACCACCAGAAAACACTGCATGCATATATTTAATTTTTCTGTTCTAAAAAATAGTCCAGTTAAACATGTTAGTTGAAATGGTCACGAAGCAAGCAGGCGAGTGAAGGTGACATGAGTAGGCAGGTAACGTTGATAGCACCACACACATTAACTCAAGAAGGTGCTCAACTCCACTGGCTTCCTGAACACGGTTGTTAGCCGTAAGAAAATTATCTACGTTTCCTTTTTCTTCGTGATGAGAGGACATTTAAATTAAGTATTTATTAAGAGGTTATGATGATTGGGGTATTCTGCAAAGAATGATAAAAAATATTTCAGATACGGCCTTTGCTCTTTAAAAATGCAGGTTCTTCGGTCCACATAGTCTCTCCTTGCAGTTTCCTCTGAGCTTTGAGAAGGACCTGCTGCAGTCGTTAGTAGCTGTGGACAAAGTAGACAGTGTACCTTATCCAGATGAGTGATCAGAACATCAAGTTTAAAATAAAAGCACAAATGACTCCTCAATCCCATGCTCTGAACAAGAAAGGAAAACCCTTCATGTAATTTGGAGAAGTTTTTACTGGATAGAGAAATATAATTTTTAATTATTATAAAATATTATAGAGTATATAATCTCTATATCCCAATTTTCTATCTTTTTTCATTTCAAAGAAAGCTTTAACATTGTGGTTTTATTACAACTTACCTCTTTGTAATAATCCAGTTAGCTTACTTGTTACTTATGAGCATGATGAATAGAAATACCCTTTAATGATTTTTAAAAGATGAGATTCCTAAATGTCATATGTCAGGAAGTGCTCAGATTTTTTTCTTTGAATAGCATTTGTTTTTGATATGTTATAACATTAAATTTTTAGAAGGCAACTTTAGGTTACAATTTTTTACTATTAAAAATAACTGCAGTATTATAGTTCCCTCGCCAGAGACAAGGAAATTGTACAAGGGTATTAAACTGCAGGCAATCAGGTATAGCAATAACAGACAAACTAGAACATACTGAGCCCCAAAAGGCCTCAGTAGTCAAGCTGGCTTCTTGTCAGCTAGTATGTGTTATTATGGGAATTACAAAGGGTGACCTTCTAAAGGGCAAAATAAATGTTCAGAAAAATCAAACAGTTTCATCAAGTAACTGAATCTAATCCCTTAAATGACAGAGAAACACAGGCAGGGAGAAAAGACACTAGAGGCCAACAGGTCCAGGTTGAATCAGAAACTCTGCGGGCCCGCAGGCCCGGAGCTTAGTCGGGAAGGGTGTTAAAATCAGTCACAGAGGGAGAGGAAAGGGCGAGCAGAGACTGCTGCTCTCATTGATCGCGATTGATTGGCTACAGGATCATTAGCTGGCAATCACTGCTTTTATGATCTGTGGGGATGTGAAGCTTTGCTGGAGTGACCCTGCTAAAAGGGTCAGGACTAGAAGAAACACTTCTATAATTTCAGGGTCACCTTTCCAAGCTTTGGTGGGGTAACTGTTTCCTTGGATTTGCAATGTCAAGATCACATGTATTTTGTTTTGGTTTTGTTTCCTTTTTTTGAGTTCATATTCTATTACAGTTTTTCTTGTACTGTGACTTGACTCTTCTTTCACATATTCAATTCAATTTAAAAGAAAAGCACTGAAAATCTCAGTGGCTTCAAACAAAAGTTTATTTCTTGCTTATGGTGTATAGGTTAAGATATGAGCAGGACAGTACAGGCGGTTCTGCTTTATACGTCACCCAGGGATCCAGTATGGCCCAAGGTCTGCCACCTTGCAGACCTTAGTGCCTGAAACCGAGGCCTCTACTTCCCCTGTGGCAGAAGAAGAGATATAGGACTCCATACATGCACTGGACGCTGCAGTCGAATGGATGCATTTCACTGCAGCTCATATTTCATTGGCCATTTTAGTTATATGACTTCACTCAACTTCCAAAGGCCTAGCAAATATAGGGAACAAATGAAATATTTGGTGAAATTATTGTTCCTTGTAGCGAGGACAAGGTGTTGCTGGGCAGAGACTCTAACAACGTTTTATGTAATGAGATGGATCTGTTTGATGGAATACCTTGAAGAGGGCCATCACTGATGGCTTTACTCGCTTTAAATGGACTCAATTAGCCGTTGTTCTTTTTAGCCATATGTCAGTTCCCATTTAGATCATTTCCTGTGGTGGCTTTTTTATGATTTTTGTATTTTCTTTGGCACACTGGAGTCAGCAAGTCCAAGTGCTTGCTCTCATACATGACGGTGTAATACTTCACAATACCACACAGAGACTGCAGAGATAGAATGTGTTTTGTTCTTCACAAGTGGCATATTGTGACAGGTGGATGGAACGCTTGTCTTTCAAATGTACATTGATTTAGAAATACTTTTCCTGAATTTTCAACTGGTCATTAGCCTTCCAAGTAATGGCCAATGGTCAGGTGAATCTGGGAAAAAGCCTTCACACCCTGGTTAGGAATTTTGTTCTCTAGTGAAGAATAATGTATAGGTGAAAATTGTCTTAATGAAGAGTGATTTTGCCCTATTCCTCAAATGAGTGATGGTGCCCTAAAACCTATTATTCATAGGCAGGTAACATTTCCCAAACTTCTCTCTTGCTAACGATCAGAGGTGGGATTCATGAGGCCATAAATCTAGGTAGAACATTCTCACTCAGCGCATAGGGAGACACCCTCTCAAAAAGGTCAGTTTAAGTTACTAGTTCGGGTAAAGAGGCACTAAGGAAAGCTACTCGGGCAGCTCGCAGGATCTCAAAACAAGAATTTATTGACTCTGAGTCATGTACCCCACTAATAAAATGATATAGACACAAAGCTTATACTTTTATGTTTTTAAATTGCTTATTGAACAAAGTGCATCTCAAGCCATAGATTAATTTGCCTTGTCTTTCCCTGATCCAGTCAGTGGTGTTTGCAGGCTGTAGGGTAGTGTGGGGGCAACAGTCACACATAATTCTAACTGCCACCAGGACTAAGCTCACAGACAGCCTCTTTAAAGAGGTGTGGGTGTGGAGGTAAAATTTGTCACTGTTACTGTATATTCTGTTCCCTCAAGAAGTTATCATTTATCTGAAGCAGCTATAAAAACAAAGGATTATGGTATGTTATTTTAAGTACAATGGTATATGTACATCCTTGTTTTCCACAGGTAAAAAGCATCCACTGAATAGTGGAGTTATGAAAGAATAGTCTTTGTGACTCAACCTTTAAAGTTTCATTAATGAAGTTAATGTATACACCATTATGTTAGAAGTCTGTGTGTGCACGTGTGTGTGAGTGTGTGTATGTGATTTGTAAGTGTTCAAAACTTGATGGAAAAAATAAAATACAGTTAAATACATAATGACTTGTGTTTGAATTCTGAATGTGCTACTTATGATACCCTTAATTGCTGATAATGTTTTGACTAAATTATCTTAACTTATTGAGTCTGTTACTTGACTAAAGATTAAAAAAAATGAAGTATTGAAGGTCAAAGTCACGGCTTTTACCTATCTTATTACTCTAATCCTCCCACAACCACATAAAAATTACAACTAAACTATAGAACAACCATCATTCAGAAATGCCTAAGTTCTTTCTGAATGGAAGTCCCATAACTAAGGACATGAAGCAGAGGCCACACTGGGACTAGCAGAAGGGGTGGAGAGGCAGAATGGGCTGGTCCCACACCTGTGTGTAGTGGATACAAATTGGGAGGGACATCTTGAATGCAGAAGTCCTTCCTGAATAATCAGGGATCCCAGCCCCACACCAGGCCACCCAGCTCATGGTTCCAGTGCCACAAGGAGAAATTTGCATAACTTCTCACTGTAAAACAACTTAAATTGTGGCTGAGTGAGTTAAAGTTTTTCTGGGGTCTTAGGTGTTCCTCTTAAATGGCCCATGCAGAGACTTACTTGGACTAACTCACTCTAAGCTTCAGCACTGGGGCACCAGGGCTGTACAGGGAGGAATTGAGTTGTTTGACACCAGGGCAAGAGCTGGAAGGGCAGCTTTCTCCCAGACAGAAGTGCTGACAGAGCCCATTGTTCCTTTGCTGAGCTCCGCTTAACCCCAGAAAGCCAGCAGTCAGGAGCCATATCTGAGTCTCTATCAACCTGGTTACCATTGTTAGCCCTGTTCTGGTGATTTCCTTGAGACCATGTTCATCCAACTTGCAGGCCCACCCAATCTATTTCCATTGACTTTTACATGCAAATGGCCTGTCTTGGCTAATCCTTCAGATTTTCCTAAAATCTCTGAAACAAGCAGCACCTGTCCTCAGCATGCTGCATGCTTCCCTCTAAGTGGCCACATGCCCAGCTCTAGTGCTAACCAGCCTTAGTTCTCATTTAGCCTCTCCTGGGAACCTCCAAGCCCAGCACAAGTAGTAGTTATTTGCAGATTGCTTTGTAGCTTATGTTGGGTGGCCCCCAGCAGGGTGCAGGTGGCAGCGGACCTTGACCTGCAACTCCCAGGAGAACCCAGAAACAGCGCACCTGGTGGACAGCTTCAGACTACTTTGAAGCACCACCCAATAACCTCCATGAGTGACACACTCAAGGGGTGAACTCAGTGGCACCACAGTCCCTCTAAAGTAAGTCTTACTCTATAGCATTGGCTCCTAAATAGCTGATCCTCCATGGTGGTCACAGCCAATAGGCACAGGGGTAAATCCTTCCCATTGACATGCTGATATCAATCAAGGCTCAACTGCAACAGGAGGGCATACATGGCCCACACATGGTGGAGTAGGGAGCAAGAGAGAGGGGCACACCTAGAGTGCCCAGTTCAGGTGCTTGAGGAGATTGTACCACTGAACCCTACAGGACACCTACTACATAAGGGCACTCTACCAAGACATAGCAGCTCTATCTAATGCATAAAAACAAACACAGGGAGGCAGCCAAAATGAGGAGACAAAGAAACATACTCCAAATGAAAGAAAAGAACACATGTCCAGAAAAAGAACTGAACAAAATGGAGACAAACAACCTACTAGATTCAGAGTTCAAACACTTGTTATTAGGATGCTCAATGCATTTAAAGGAAGAGTAAATATACTTAACAAGAGCTGCAACAAAGAGATAGGAGACAATTAAAACTGGAGATAGAAAACATAAAAAAGAACAAGTCAAAAATGAAGACTACACTAACTAAAAGGAAGAACATGTTACAAGGAATCAACAGTGAATAAGGTGAAGCAGAGAATCAAATCAGAGATTTGGAAGTTAAGGGAGAAGAAAACACTCATCACAACAGCAAAAAGAAATAAGAATCCAAAAAAATGAGGATAGAGTTAAGGACCTCAGGGACAATTTCAAATGTACCAACATTCATATCATGGGGGTTCAAAAAGGAGAAGGGAGAGAGCAAAACTTTCCCTAACCTACTAGAGGAAGTAAATGTACAAGACCAGGAAGTGCAGAGAGTCCCAAACAAAATGAACACTAAGACACATCACAATTAAAATGCCAAAGGTTAAAGACAATGAGAGAATATTAAAAGGCAAGAGAAAAGCAGTTAGCTAACTAAAAGGGAGCTCTCATAAGAGCTGATTTCTTAAAAGAAACTTTGCAGGCTAGAGGGGATTGGCAAGAAACATTCAAAGTGATGAAAAGCAAGGATCTACAACCAAGATTACCCAGCAAAGTATAATTTAGAATCAAAGGATAGGTAAAGAGCTTCCTAGACAAGAAAAAGCTAAAGGATTTCATCACCACCAAGCCAATATTACAAGAAATGTTACAGGGTTCTTTAAGAAGAAGAAAAAAAGAAGATAAAAATATGAATAATAAAATGGCAATAAATGCATATCTAGCAACAATTAATTTAAATGCAAATGGATTAAATACTCTAATAAAAAATCATGTATGGAACTTGAGAATATAATACTAACTGAAATTAGTCAGTAAAAAACTAAGAATCATATGATTTCACTCATATGAGATATAAAACTGAAGCTCAGAGACACAGGCAGACAACAGTATGGTGGTTACTAGAGAGAAGGGGGTAGGGGTGGTAGAGGATAAAGAGGACCAAGTATATGGTGATAAAAGATGATTTGACTATGGGTGGTGGGTACACAATGCAATATACAGATCATGTATCATAGTAATATACACTTGAAACCTATATGACTCTATTAACCAGTGTTACCCCAATAAATTTAATTAAAGAAAAACATATGGAAGCTGAATGGATGACAAAAACAATATCCTCACATATGCTGTCTACAAGAGACTCACTTCAGATCCAATGACACACAAAGACTAAAAGTAAAAGAATGGAAAAAGATATTTCATGAAAATGGAAACAAACAAAGAAAAGCTGGGGTAACAATACTTACACCAGACATGCTAGATATAAAAAACAAAATAAATGAATATGCCAAACATAAGTAGACTCATAGATACAGAGAACATTTTGATGGTTGCCAGATGGGAGCAGGGTCATGGGGGAATGGATGGAAAATGTGAACTACAAATTGGCAGTAACAGAACAGTCATGGGGATGTAAAGTGTAGTATGGGAATATAGTCTATAATATTGTAGTAACTGTGTAAGGTGTCAGATGTGTACTAGATTTATCAGGGTTATCACTAAGTTATATAATGTTTAACCATTGGGTTGCACACCTGAAACTAAAATACTGTTGTATGTCAGCTGTAATTGAAAACTTAAATGGAAAATTTAAGTCAAAATAAAAGGAAATGCAACAGTAAAGAGCAAGATGAAGTGTTAAAATATATTTAATTATTCTATACTTTGTAAAATAAAAAATATAGAAAGTAAAATCTCACTTCTATTGATAAAGAAAACAAAGTGTTGAGTTTCTATAATAACCATAATTCTTTAGCTTAAAATTTTAGTTATTTTCAAAACAATATCAAGGTAAGGGAAGTTAGTATAATATTGACCTCCAAAGGTCTTCCAAGGAATGTCTTACTCTTAGTGGCCTTGAACTTAACTCTACCTCCAAACTCCAACATACTTATGCAGTGACTCATATAAGACATTACCATCTGTTGGTAATTACCATTTTTCATAGACTGAAAAATGGTCCCCCCAAAAAATATCCACCTCAAATCCCTGGGACCTATGACTGCTAACTTGTTTAGGAAAAGTCTTGGCATGTATAATTAAGTTAAAAACCTTGAGATGAGACCATCTTGATGGACCCTGAATCCAATGACAAGTGTTTTTATGGGAGACCTCCCCAGGAGAGCAGGCACGCAGAGACAGAATGACGTGACAGTGCAGGCAGTCATTGGAGTGATGTAGCCATAAAGTGAGGAAGCCAACAAATGCCTACAGCTGCCAGAAGCCAGAAAAGGCAAGGAAGAATTTTCCCTTAGAGTCTCCAGAGGCATATGACCCTGTCCTGCTGCTGTCTTGACTTTAGGCTCTTTCCTTCAGAACTGTGAGGAAATACATTTCAATTGTTTTAAGGCACCAAATTGTGATAATTTGCTACAGTAGCCACAGAAAACTAGCACACCTCTATGTCTTTGCTATTTTAATCCCCATCTCCCCTTTTCTGTGAAGACGCATTAGAATCCTCTCTAATTTCAAGGACCTATTTCAGTATCACTTCTTAGTTAACACCTTTGGGTTTTTCCCACCCTAAGCAATAATGATTAATCTCACCCTAAGCAATAATGATTAATGTTCTTTCTATGGCATTTTATTTCTATGCCTTTAAAACACATCTAATATTCCACTGTTTACATCCCTATTCTGCCTAAGTGAGTACCCGATTCCTGGAATAGAGTCAGCATTGCATCAATACTTCCTCTGTAATTACAGCAGCGTGACCACTAACGCTGGAATAGGACCATTCTTTGAAGAATCACATGTAATGCCAGTTCCTAACCTACTGCATATTTGGCTACTTACTTAGAAGCCACTTTACAGAGTCAGGGCCTTAAAACTAGGTGAATGGATGGCTTGATGGATTAAGAGTGACAGGAAAAGAGAGAAGGTTAAAAAGCAATTTTAAAACTGCAGTTACATTAATATCTTGTTAATTGTCTCTGAAACAATTGCTGCATTTTAAAATTTATTTACATCATACCTGAGTCATAAAAAGGGGGTGCCTGGGCTACATACAGAACGATTCCAACTATATGAAATTCTGGAAAAGGCAGAACTAAGGGAACATTAAAAAGATCAGTGGTCACCAGAGGCTGGTGTGGGGAAGGGATGAATAGGTGGAGCAGAGTATTTTTAAGGCAGTGAAAATAATCCGATACTACAATGCTGGGCACGCAATGATATGTTTGTCCAAAACCCTTAGAATGTACAATGACAAGCATCGACTGTAATGTAAACTGTGGCTTTTGGGTGATTATGCTATTTCCATGTACATTCATGATTGTAACAAATGTACCATTCTGGTGAGGGATGTATGTAGGCCTGAATGGGGCTAAGGGTATGTGGGGATCTCTGTGCCTTCTTCTCAATTTGGCTGTGACACCTAAAACTGTTTTAAAACATACAGTCCTTAATAATAATGAAAAATGGGGGTAGGTATGAGGAGATGTGAAACACCGAAGAATATATATCTCCTGTAGCAGAATTTGAGGCACCAGGGTAAGTAATTCAGTGGCCTATCTCCTTGAGCCCTTCGGTCAGTTTACAGAGGCTGTTGCCTAACGTAGTGCACATATGGATGGTAGATGAGATGGTCTTAGGTGCCAGAACTCAAACCCTCATGTATTCCAATGCTATGAAAAGAAACAAAACAAAACACAGGCAATTGTCCTTTCATAGATGGTGGAATTAAAGGTTGCAACCACATTCTTTTTGAGAGCGAATCACTTTACCTCACTGAGACTATTTCATCACCTGTAAAAGCAAGGGTCAATGTGCCTACTTGGGGAAACTGCCCACCCTAAATCATTTTTTTTTAAATGCCTCCTATTGTTATGTCATGCTTATACTAGAATACTATCTCCCTGATGACCTCTAAGGAAACTGGGAGAGAGGCACTATTGGACCACCCGAATATTAATTTTTATCATGTGGAAATTCTTTGCTGTATAATTATGCTGTAGCAGAGTTCCACATGCCTGGAATTATACCCATGTGCCATGGTATGTCAGTTATTGCATACTTGTACTTAAATATCTTCTTTAAGAACCTCTTTTTAAAATGGTGCCTAATTATCTTTACCCAGGGAAGAAAATGTTGTTTATAACTTAAGCTTTAGAAATTGTATTTGGAAAGCAAAAGATCAAAGTACTTCAAAAAGAAGAAAGTATATTTTGTACCTATAAAAAATACTCCACCTGAGACAAGCATTAAAAATATATTTAATTCCCAATGGAACTTATTGAGAAAAACAAAAATACAAATGGAGTATGCTTAGGAGAGAACTTGTGTTTCAATCTAGTTTCTTTCTGAATGTGGTAATGTATGTTTTTTAAAGGGATAACAGGCATGACAGAAGAGCAGGGATGGTCACATGGGTTGTCTGACTTTATCCACACAGAGTAGATACTGCTTACAGTGTACCTAAATGCTCACACCACATGGATGCCTGGAGTTAATGCTCCCTGGGAAAATCATCATTAATCCCAGGATTGAAACATAGGAATAAAATTACTGAGATAATACAGGCTTCTTCAAGATCTGCCATCATGGAGGAACTATAAGCTTGAGTCAGTTCCTAAGTTATTTAATCATTTAGTAAAATGTAGTGAGCAGTGAGCAGTCTTCTTAATAAAGATCTGTTTCAGGTTCCATAGGAGTTACAAAGATAAGTCAGATGGATCGTACAAGGATGAGGGAAGAGAAAAGAGGGACAGGAAAAATGGAGAGGGGGAGAAACCAATGGAGCTTGGGACAACATATGTAGCATGAGTTTGGCTCAAGTATAAACCAGGGAAGCTGAAGTTCCAAATGAAGAGACTGGTGTTAGTGATGGTATCTCTAAATTATGCCTCTAAGAGCCTTACTCTGAGCTCCATTGAGGAATCAAAATTTGAAAAGTTTTCTAAATAAATAACATGGATTCATATGGTATCATTAAGATGGATTCAATGCCTTGGCAATAATTCAACAACCTGAAGGTTAAGAATACACAAACACTTTTAATCTGCTACCTCATTTAACTTTAGAACAACCTCAAAGAATATCTGTTGTTATCTCGATTTTAGAGATGAGAAACATGAAATAGAATGATTAAATAACCAGATTCTCACTGCTGACAAGTAGTAGAACCAGGAATGAATATTCCTTCTATACTCATCATAAAAAGTCCCAAAGAGAGATGCAGTATTAAATTTTGTTATTGGGTTTTTTTTAAATTAAGGTTATGGTTAGATTAACGTGTGTAAGGTAACTCTGGTTTCACTGTCATTATTCATTGTCCCTTTGAACATGCCTCTGACAGGAAAACTTAGAGCCTCAGATCTGTGGATGATGTTCTCCTTTAATCAGAGTGTCAAATACTTGCACTTCATTCATTTGCTTAACAAATACTTACTGGGCTCTTTCTGTATGCTAGGTAAATATTCAGGTGCTTTATACATGTACAGGCATGAATAAAACTAACAAAAATGCCTGCTCTCAAGAAGCTTACCTTCTATTTAGGAAAAGGTGAGAAATTATTAAAAAACACAATAAAGAAGCAAAGTAAATAGCATATTGAAAATTTTAAAACAACATACGGGAAATAAATTCCAGGAAGATAGGGGGATCTAGAGTGCCAGGAGTAAGAGCAAGTTTCATGCTACATGAGTGGTCAAGGTAGGTGTCATTGAAAAGATGAAACCTGAGAGAACACCTGATGCAAGTGAGGGATTTGATAAAGCTGAGTCAGAGATAAAGGGGCCATTAGAATAAACACTCTGAGGCAAATGTGTCCAGATTCTTTGGATGTTAAGGAAGCTGGTATGACTGAGTCTACTGACTGAAGGGGAGGATAGGCAAAGATAAGGCCAAGCTGAATGGGGGAGGAACTGATCATAAAACACATTCCGGGTCGTTGCCTAGACTTTGACTTTTACTCTGAGTTAAATGGTGAGATAATGCAGAACTTTGAGAAAAAAATGTGATATGACAAGTTTTTAAAAGATTATATTGTCTACCCTGTTGACAAAATATGTAGGAGTCAAGATAAGATTGAAGTACAAAGACCTAATTTGTTGACTCTCACAACAAGTGAGAGGTGCAGTGGCTCAAACCAGTGTGGCAGTAGCGAAACGAAGGGGAACTGATTACATTCTGGATATTTTATAGACATTGATTCAACAAATTTGAAATAGATTTTATATACGGATTTGAGAGGAAAAAAGATATGATAATGACTCTAGGTTTTCTTCACCTGAAAAACTGGAAGAATGAATTTTCCGTTAAAACAATGAAAAGGTCGGAATTTGTTTTTCCAACATGTTGAGTTTGAAATACTTATTAGTTTCTGTATTAGTTGTCTATTGATGCATGACAAAGTTCCACAAACTTAGCATCTTAAAATAATACCCAATTATTACCTCACATTCTTTTTAAGTCCAGATGGTTTCTCTGTTTAGGGTTTCACAGTAGGCAAATCAAGACCTCTTCCAAACTGGCTATTATCCGTAGGCTCTGGGAAAGAATCCATTTCCAGTTTCATTCAGGTCATTGGCAAAATTCAGTACCTTGCTGTTGTAGGACTGAGTTCCCTGTTTCCTTGCTAGCTGTTACCAGAGAGGTCACTCTCTAGTCATTGTTCATGATCCCTCTATCTGCAAACATAGTCATGTTCCATCAAATTCTTCTCTTGCCTCAAATCTCTCTGATTTCCCCATCTGCTTTTCCCTTCTGCTGCCCAGTTTGAGAAAGCTCTCTGCTTTTAAAGATCTATTGTGATTATATTACTTTTACTTGGATAATCTGTCTTTTTAGAATAAAAGAACATAACCACAGGAGTAGCATTGGTGGTGGGAGAGGATGAAATAATGAAAACCATGGGGGTCATTGTAAAGTGCTTACTAGCATCCATGTGTAGCTATTAAGTAAACAGTTGGACATATGAGCCTGGAGTTTGGGACAAGGTGTCAGCTAGACTTTGTAGATGGTGCTAAAGCCTTGGTATCTATGTTCTTCACATTCTTCTTAAGCAATTAGAAGTGGGTTGTTACATGAAACTCAGCCAGGGGTATAGACAGAGCTACTGACACAAGGTTAGACCTTTCTAGTACCTAAAATTAGCTAAAAGAAACATTTCAGTGGTTCATTTTACTAGGTATATTTGATTGAAGTGTCATCAATGCAATGATATAGGCTTTTTTGCCTAGAAAGTTTATTTGCCATTGTTGATAGGAAATCTGCTCTAGCCCCAGTAGCAGACTGTGGCTGCTCCTTGAAATGCCTATGTGTTCAATCCTAAATGGGGCCCACTTTTCTTACCATGTTAAATAGGCCTATAGCAAAGAAAAGTTACATTCAATATACATTATTACAAGAAAAAAATGATCATATCTGTGCTAAAATTCAGCACCTACAAAAGCAGAAACTAGGCTGCTCAGGGAGACACATATTGAGCACATCTGGAGGGAATAGCAAGTAGTTAAGAAGAAAGCAGTAAGACTTATATCACTCATCATCTGGTGAATTAATTAACCTGAAGCTTGACTAATGGGAAGCTATTTTGCTGTTAAGGGTGATTAATTAACAAATTCTCCCACTTAGGAATTAGTGCTTATATATGCATATATGTATATTAATACACTAATGTTGTGTATGTCATTTGCACAGTTAGAAATAATTATTTAAAATATTATTTTCAGGTTGTTTTAAAATGTTTAAATTATTTAAGATAAAAGCAAAGACACTACCTCTTCCTGGAAGTTTCAGAGGCTAATAATGAATAGTCCCCATAGAAATGTTAAATTGACATCCAACAGAAAAGGAAATAGAGACAGGAGACTCTTTTCTTGTCAAAATTATTAGGCTTAATGCTAGAGTTCACAGGACGAATGAACTGTAGAAGCAACTGTGAGCCATGCTTTTGTCATATGACATTCTTCCCATCTAAGCAATGGGGATGAGGTAGATGGAAATAGGAAGGGAGAGGGCATTGTGAACAGCTGCTAGATCATTTCTTTTATGCTTAGTTCAGGTTGAATTAGGAAGAAAGGAGGCTGAAGAATGTTTTATGCTTTAGGATGAATAAATATTGTTGAATCAGATGTTAAGATTGACTTTAACATACTTAATAGCACCCTGAAATCCAAAGAAAAATTACTTAGATGATAATGAATCTCAAATTTGTTTTCAAGGGAAGCCAATTACTTAGCCTGACGGTAATTGTGGGGTGAGACTCAAGGAAGAAAAGCAGCTATTTTCTAATATTCAAAAAACTGTCCTAAGGAAGAAAGAAAATATTGGTTTACTGTTATGTAAAAGGGTAGGGTTATAATGAATGATTGGAAATTAAGAGCATCTAAAGCATTTGAGATAAATTCAAGAATGGTGTTTCTAAAAAAAAAATCAGAATATTTACTTGAAGTATTTAATCAAAAGCTAAGAAACTGCTGGTGAGGACTATTTGCCCTTTGTGCCTTATAAACAAGGTGATTTTGCTTTTGTTGTTCAGTTTTTTCTTTCATAACCATAAATTTAGCTCTGCAATTCAGCTGGACTTAGAGGGGTAAAACCAGGTCATTTGTTCAGACTGATCTGACTCTGAGCTTCTATGAGCCTATTAAATAAGCTAGTTTTATTATAGATTGATCTAATTACATATGATTCTTCAATATTCTAAAGCAGTAAGGGTCACTGTGTTAGTAGATAAAAGTTACTACTAAAGATTTTTTTTAAGATCTATCATGATATTCCATGTCAGTGACTGCTAGCTTTTCCCAAAACTTATTCTCCCATTTCCTCAGAGGAATGGAGCCCAAAATGTTAGCTGGTCTCATGGCTACTCAGAATAAATGATTCATTTTGCAGCTTCCTTTATAGCTAGTTTAAACAAAAATATGGCTAATGTATTGTAAGCAAAGTGACATGTGGCAATCTTGCTGAGAGTCAGCTGCCTCTGCCTGTCATTTTTTTCTTTTTATTTTGTCCTTCCTGCTGACATGATGTCAGCAGATGGAGAGAACCTCTTGGATCATGAGTTGCCTTAAAATTGAAGACCATCCCTGATAAAGAAACAAGATGGAGAGTAGCTCTTGTGTCCTACACACACACACACACACACACACACACACACACACACACACACACAGGTATCTATGTGAGGTGAAGGGTATGTTAATTAGCTTGCTTGTGGTGAATATTTTACAATGTGTACATATATCAAATCAAGTTTTACACCTTAAATTTATTCCATTTTAGCTGTCAGTGATACCTGAGTAAAACTGGAGAAAGAAAAATAGAAAAAGTAATCTGAATCTCTCAGAACTTTGTGAAGCGAAACTCAACTGCCTTTATCCAGACATTTTTGTGAAAGGAAAATAAATTATTTTTATATTATTGTTATTTTTTGTCTTTAACACTTAAAACTTAACTCTGCACTGATATATAACCATATAGTAAAACTGCACCTTTTTCTATAGCAATTTCTAATCGATAATAAGAATTCATCATAGGTGGTAGTTAGACATTGCAAAAAACCCCTCAGTTTTACATTTCTTAAATATTACTATTAATCTTTAAAATTTATACTATTTTACAGCTTGTAAATGATCTGAAAATTGTAGTTTATCTGCCTTTTTCAAAAAAGAGCAGTTGGCCATGTGGTTGTATCAAGCATTTTCAACATTTACAATATGGACATTTTCCTTGGGAAATTTACCACTTAACTAGAAACTGAACCAAAATTATAGACTTCCTGTGGTCTCAAGAACATTCTGGGGAGAACGAGAGCAGATTCAGCCATATATATTAATAAATACTCTGCAAACATCCTCAAGGGACTCTGCAACATCACAATTTAGTGACTTTCTAGCTATCCAGCTAGAAAGACTATTCAGATTTTATATCTTTGTGAGGAAGAATATCTTACATTAGAGTAAATTTAGTATAAAATATTAAAAAAGAAATGATATCTCTTTAATAAGCATCCTATTGATATCTCCCATAGCCATGAAACGTTATGCAATTGATGTAGCACAGCCAACAGCCACGGCAGGCTTTCTCGCATTGTCCTTTAAACGAACTCCGCATAAGCAACACGAAATATCTCAGATGGAGAAAATATATGTTTCATAGGTTCGGGTAAGTTTGACTAGATTCTCAGGCTTATTCTCTGGGAAATCAGTGGGACTTCTCTCCAGGACACATATTCTGCCTTCTTTACAGAGAAATTATGTAATCATTTGCATCTTAGGTTAAATATAAATTGCCATGAGCCAAAAGTTAACTAAAAATTTCACATGAAATTCCAAACATACTAAGTTTCATTGAAAGATTTTTAAACTTGACTCTAATTATATCCATATGAACATAATGGACTAGGTGTTATATAGCAAACCCAGTTAAAATCTTACACTTTCAAGATATTTGCTGAACTCTGGACTAAGGGTGCATATCAGAGATTCATGGAGGAAATTTTTTCAGAAACACCTGTACCAAGCTCCATGCATATGACTTGTTGAATCAAAGGAATGGAACTACCAAATTTTAGTTGGTCACATGGCTACCCTGAGTGAAGACGCAGTTTTACAGCTTCCTTTGTAGCTAGCTTTGGCCATATAATGTCTCCCAGCAATGCAAATGGATGCATCAACATTTAGAATCACTTTTCATAGTTTTCAATTAGCCTAAATCTAAGTGCTGATGGAGATCCTCCCCTCTGGGACATTGGCAGGTCTTGGTGCACCCTCAACTACTGGGAACTATTAAAAAATAAATATAGAATCTCCCTTCAAAACAAGCTTAGCTTATGGGGAGCAAAACATCAGGCCTCCTTGCTTACTGGAAGTTTAAATTTTTAAAATATTTTTCAGTTATAGTTGACATACATTACTATATTAGTTTCAGGTGTACACCCCATTGATTAGACATTATATAACTTACTAAGTGATCATCCTGATAAATCTTGCACCCATCTGACACCATTCATAGTTATCTTAATATTATTGACTATATTCCCTGTGCTGTATTTTATATTCCTGTGACTGTTCTGTAACAACTAATTCATACTCCTTTTCAAAGCATATTATGAAGTAAAATCACAAGTAGGACCCTCAAATAAAGCTATATAAGTTTCCTTTTGACTTCTTATAATGCAAAGTGAAAACATAACAAATAAAAAAGCAATATTAAGAGTTCATTTGAAAGTTCACCTTACCAGTTTGTGCTGATCTTTACAGGTTCAGCTCTACCTTGTTACCCTCTGTAAATGCAGGCTAACGGGATGAGAAGCGACATCCCTGCCACCCAGTGACGCTTCTCTACTGCGAGGTCTTAAATCACAGGGCGTAAGGCATGTTCATTCTGTAGATATGACTGTTAAAAAGAAAAAGAAATGAAAATCTTTCAAAATATTTCTCAATAACAATGAAAACATGATTTTTTTTCTTTTAGTTAAGTAGCTATTTCAATTAACCAGTGTTCATTTTTCAGCCCTACTATAACTGAGATATTTATGTGGTACACATTTGACCTGGTACATAAGTCACTGTACCTACTTGACCTTTGAAATAAAATTAATGTATACTAGATGTTACCTTAACTTGTACAAAAGCTAGGGATATTTCTCTTATTTTGCTTCTGGAATGATTTGTACTTATAGTGGACTGAGATGGAATACATTCAATACCTCATTGTTGTTGTTTAAAGCAAACATAAAAACAAAGAAAAAATGCATTAAATGTGTTTTTAACATGACATCAGAACATTCGTATTTGTATTTTGGCTTACTTCATTGAAAAGAGAATGCTAAAGAATTAGGCAGGAAAAACAAAGTAATCAATGACAACTGTATGTATGTGTGTATGTATGCAAGTATTAATGAACTTACCTCTGGTACTTCAGGAGTCATCAAGCTAATACTCTGCCTGATTTACAACTTTCCCTGATTAAATCCCAGCTAAAATTTTATTCTGATGGATTATTATTGAGGTATATAAACTATATGTATAATAGTACACCCTATAGTTAGTAGAGAATAATCAATGCCAGGGGAAGTAGTTGGTGAACCAGACAGCTGAGTATGTCTTGGTGATTTTCTCTGGTGTTTTTAAGTAATGGAGGGGCACTGAGACTTTGTGGACAAGAATAATTTTTGCTAATATACAAATGTGTCACTGGGCCCCTTTCAGCACTCCAGACAAATCAATCTACCACTTCTTTGGCCTGGTGTAAGGTGTTCAGAAAAATGGATATTGTTCAGGTGAATTATAGTTGGAAAAACAGGGGACTTCCTTTAGCATAAGAATGCTTTAAATAAATAGGACATTTACACTGGTGTCATAGGAACACACTGTTAATAAGTGCTCTGTGGTTATCTTGTGAACTTGAGTCAAGACATTTTTTCAGCTGTACTTAGGTGTAATGGTGGCTAGAGGAATCATCATCTTGTGGCCAGACAAGCTGAGGATACCTCAGAGTTCCTCAGCTTTGGCACTAGTGACACTTTTGGCCAGGTTATTTTTTGTTGTGGGGACTGTCCTATGTGATATAGGATGTTTGGAAATTTCCCTGGCCTTTAGCCATTACACATGCTGGTAGCATCCCTCTCCCAACCCCCATTGTGACAACCAAAAAAATGTCTCCAGGCATTGCCAAATGCCCCCAATAGGAAACATATTATTGCCCTTGACAAAGAACCACCTAGTTACCTAATGACCAAATTCACAGAATTTTCAGAAAAAGGATTGGCTCAGTTTTCAACCACAGTTCATGAAGTGAGTGTAAACTGTGAATTAAAAAATATATTGATACAAAAATCAACTAATTAGTTTCAAATGCTTAGCAACATTTTTGGTTGTAAACTAATAATGGGGGGTTTATTTTGTATATTTTCAGTCATTAAAAACATAGCAGAGTAGCTCATGTGACATTATTATTACCTGGTATTAGTGAGATTAGTGAGATTATATTCTTGTTAAGAAAATAAACAAAAGATAGAATTTATTGTGCATAAAGGTAAGATGTTAGGGAGTGTCATTGGAGTAGAGTAAATAATGGTATTAGAATAAAAGTGAATAGAAATGCTAAGGTACCTAAATCTTGCTTAATGGTGTCAGAGTTGGAGCAAATGTCTGCAAGTCAGACAAAACCTAAGTGATGAAGACATATATAAAGAAGAGAATGGAAACACTGGAGCAGCGTTCCATTTCTCCCTGCATCTACTTGTCACCAAATTATTAAGTACATAAGCATCCTGGTGATTGGTTAAGTCCCTTTCTATTTATTCCCACTGTTTCTGTTCATTTTGCAAATATATCTTACTTGGGATATTGCTCCTTCTAAATGGAGTCTCTGCTTCCAGTTTCACTCTCTACCATAGTGAAGTCAAATATATTAAGAAAAAAAACCCCTCATTTTGGATCATGTCATTCCCTCAATTTAAACCCTCATTATTAATTCCATGTCACCAAGGAAAAAACCTAAGACCTTTGGCAGAAAGCATATTTAAAAATTTTAATCCTGTCACTGCCTACCATCGCTACCCCCATCTCCCACTACTCACCCATATGCTCAGATACCCCAGCCATGCTGGCTTCCTAGCAGTTCTTGGAAGGAGTCGGGCTTTCTTTTATCTCTGTGACCATGCTCATGTGGTTCCCTCAGCCTGGATTATCCTCTGCCTTCTGCCTGATTTGAATTTGTCTTAAAATATATATACATTGCTTGATTTTTAGTCAAAAGGCCATCTTCTGTGCCTGGAATGTTCTACCTGTACCAGGTCATTCTCCTATTTTTCAATGTACTTTGTTTTATTAAGTATCACCTGCACGGTACTCATTCTCTTGTCTTCTTAACAATTTTGTATGACCTACGTTAAACCATTTAGTATGTTTTATTGTAACTGTCCGTAAGTCAGATCTCACTGAGGATTTTCCTTTGCCTCTGTTTTCCTTTGAGAACATGCAGGTGGTGAAGTTTATTCTCACTGCCTCTTTCAGGGGCTCTCTCTGGTACCACCTTTGTCCTGTAGCTCCCTGCAGCTGCAACCAGTGAAAGTTTCCATGTCACAGATACCAAAAGAGCCCCTCCCCCAAATCTCTTACTCTTTCAACTTTCCTAGAGCCCGGTCTGGTTTCCCCAGATCCCTGCACCAGACTCTGGAAAGCGGAATGAGGAAGACAAACACTGAGGGCACACAGGATTCAAATCCTGGCTCTGTCATTTACCCACTATATGATATTAAATGAGTAATGATCTGTAAAATATGAAGAGCAATGGATTCATCTCAAAAGGTTTTGATGAAGATGAAAAAACAAAAATATGTAAAGCAATTAAAACCTGGCACATATTGAATATGTGATCATTATTTGTCATTCTTTTATATAAAGGTGTTACTTAAGAGCAAGTTAGCAGGTTGCTAGAGGGGAGGGGGGTTGGGGGGCTGGGTGAAAAATGTGAAGGGATTAAGAAGTGCAAATTGGTAGTTAGAAAATAGTCACAGGGATGTAAAGTACAGCACAGGGAATAGAGTCAATAATATTGTAATAACTACATATAGTGACAGGTGGGTACTTGAATTATCAGGGAGATCACTTTGTAAAAAATATAATTGTTGAACCCCTATCTGCACACCTGAAACCAATATAAAATAATATTGAATATCAACTGTAATAGAAACATAAAATAAAATAAATAAATATATTGCCTCACAAATAATAGAGCAAGGTGCTTAGAAGGGTTAAGAGTACAGAAAGAACAGTTTAGCAGAGATTTGTAAAGGCTCACTCAGAGCTGAGCTATTTAAGTTCAAAATAACTGTATGACCTTGAGTAAGTGACTTATACTCTCTGTGCCTCAGTTTCTCAATTCAGTAAATGGAGATTGTTATTCTTACTTCATTGGGTTTTTGTAAGGATTAAATGAGTTAATCCATGTTAAGTACTTAGAATTTTTAATGTTACCTAATTTATTATTATTACATTAGGAGGAAAGGCATTTCTACACTCATACCTGTGCAGAAATATGTCTCATATGGACTCCCCAGTCAACCTCATTCTGGGAAGTCCCTTTAGAAATGTTTGACATCCCTGCCAACATCCCTTTATCATGCTTAAATCTATTTGTCATTTTTCTGTTCCACTAAAGTCCCAGGTAATTACAAAAAAGAACTCACTCATATGAAAGACTGCGTCCTAGAGCAATGGAGTGAGTAGATAGTAAATACGTTTGGATCTAGAATCTTCCTCAGAATGTGATGGTGAGGGAGTTGACCAATTCATTTTACCAACTTCTCTTTGCATGCTTTTGAGGAGGGAGGAAAAAGATTAGGTAAAAAAGATGAAGAATAGCAGAGAGAAAATAGAATTCTGAGTTAAATTTGAACTTACAATTTTAAAGTTAGACATAAAATTTTAAATTCACTACTTATAAAATCAGCATCACGTGAACTTTTCTCACTTTATTAATGTTTTCAAATTAAAAGTTGACTATAAATTGATTATTTTTTCCTAACTAAGGGATAATCTGTGAGTTTGTTTCATGTATCTCATTAATATCTTTGATAAACATTATTTTCTATATATATATACAAATTAATAACTGTCTACTAGAATTTAATGCAGTTTATCTCACCAAGATAAATTATTCTTCTAAAAGTACCTCTTTCAATAAGATGATTTGAAAAAAGCAATTTATCCCATTTTGAAAGGGGTAACATTGTAAATTTGGTGGTTATCATTATATAGCAATATATTACTTTAAAGTACATAAATGCATAATTCATGCATTGTGGCTCACTGATTAAAGGGATAAGTGACCATGTAGATAATACTAAGATGTAGACAGGTTTCAAATAATGGTCAGAATGCTTCAGTCATACTAATTTCCTTCAGGCAGTAAGAGACCAAACAACTTTGATTTGACTTGCTTCCACCCACCTCCTCTCAGCCCAGGGGCAGTCTTGTACCCAGATGTTAATTATAACCACACCTTGTGGTCAGTCATGTTTTCATAAATATAATTGCAAAAGATTGACTTTGAGAGCTCTTTGTATTTTCATGGTGATATACACAAACAAATAAAAAAATGTGCTTCCCTGAGTGTGTGAGCAGCATAGTCCTAGGAGAGTCTGTGTTGGTATGCAGAAGTTTGCTTGCAGCGTTCATGGCAGGTTCACTCAGGTGACAGAAATACCCAAATAAGCTGACTTCAATACAGAAGAGAACTGCAGTTACTGAAAATTTGCCCTGCCTGTTTTATTGTTGGGGATAAAAAATCATATACTTAGTGTTGTTCTTCTAATAAATATTTCAGACCCTTTTATGAATAATTAGTACAGACACAATCCCCTTTTAATGTCATGAGGTGAAATAAAAGGAGAATAAAATACCTTTTAAGGTCTGTGTCTTTCCCTACTACATTGCTGGAATCCTCCTCTAGCCACACAATAGATTAACTACCCTCTGTGCATACTCTGTTTTCCTCAGCCCTTAACATTCTAAAGCGGGACTGAAGCAGTCGTTATCTGTCGTGGTTCCTGGGCGATTTTCAAGCCCAGTACTACCCACCCAAGTGGCAGTGACACCGGCTTTCACTGAAGCCTTATTACTCTTAAAAGAGCAATTTGGTTGGTTGCACGGCTATTAGGATCACACAGCAGCCTGAAAGCTGTCAGTACAACTGCTGCTCATCTTTTTCACACAATCCTGACATCTTTCCTCTTTTCTGCTGGACACAGACATTACCGTTTTATCATTTTCAATCAAGCTCACCCAGAACGCTGAGGAATAGATTCCCACGGAAAGCCAGGTGGAGATCGAAACTATTTCCTAGCTCGTGGAGCAGCAGCAGTGCTGACTGCGCCCTGAAAGCAGCCGGATCCGTGAGAAATGTAGCTTGGCTCAGGGCTACTCCAGGGAGCTGCTACTTCAGCTGCTAAAGATGGCAAAGCAACGCCTACCTCAGGTTTTTCAATGATTAATGCTATTTCAATAACCGGGAGGGAAGGGGATGTGAGAAATTTTGTGAAATTAACTTGTGGAAATGTTATCATCGGAGAAAGTGGGGAAAATTACTAGACTTGAACTTCTCCTCGTTTTGATGATCTTTTTCTCTGGACCAACTCTGAGCAAGCTGACCCGGACTCCCTGGAAAGGAAAACCTTGGAAAGGGGGTAAGTGATGAAAGTTTGTGTTAAAGGTCTAAATGGAGTTAGCGAGGCTAATCAGTGGACAGCTGAAGGTAGAGGAGCTGTTCTGTTTGAAATCAGGTTCTTATTTCAAGAAAGAGATTCTGTGTTGCAGGTGGCTAGAAAGAAGACTTTTTCTGCTACTGATATAAATATATTCTTGTAATTTTTGGTTTTCTGGGCTATCAAAGCATTATAACAATCCCGCCCCCCGCCCGCCCTCCCCCCGAACCCCCCCAGTGGAAGGATATAGGGCCAGATGCATGCTGCTCTAGTTCAAGGATATGTTTGGTATTCTTAAGAAGCTTCGCTATTTTAAAAAAGAAATGAGTCCCGAATATGTTAGATCTTTGAATTGTTAGCAGATTTTGTGAAATGATCAGAGGGATGTGTGAGAAGGAGAATGTTATGAAACGCAGTGCCATCAACACTGATTTTCTGGCTGACTATATCAGTGTTGATGTGCTAATAAAGATAAATTGCATTAACTTTATTGAAGGAAAAATCTGTTAAAATGAGACCAAGCCTTTCAGTACTTTGGAGTGCTATATCCATTTCTTCTGATGTCGAAAAATTACTATGAGAGAGAATTTTTGGTACTTTGCAACTGCCTTTTTAGAAAGTTCAGTTGATGCTGCTTTTCCTTAATGCCGCTTGTTTCTACTAAACACAAGTTGTCAGGGTATCCGTTTTGTGCATGCTAGAAGCCAAAATGATGCTGCAGAAATACCCATAAGAGACTTTCTGGACAGTATTTGTCTGTTTGGGAAAAAATCTTGATTGGAGCTATCTGAGAATTTTCCTTTTCAGAAGCATTCTTTTCACCTAATATATTTTTTCCTCAGCTCTAAAAAGCTTTCCTGGGTGTCTCCACCTTTTCTTTACTGTCAATGTTGTGATGTGAGGTTAAAGAGAAGCATGCACATCAACAAGAAGTTTTAATAATTTATCACAGCATCTCAGCAGGATTTTCTAAACACACGAGCTCCTTCAATTTGATCTTTCTGTTTTTTTCCTTTTGTTGCCTTTAAGATATTACAAATCTTCCACCTACTGTACCTTCAAGGGGAAAGTTCCAACAGGCACTTAGCTTAGATGTTTGGTGTAGATGTACCCCCAAGGAGTGAAGCTGCAAATTATTTTTGGGCCTTGTAAATTGTATCGCCACATTACTGTCTTTCCTAGTGTTATCAGTGATTTTTTTCTTGCAAACTGCAAGCTGTTATTTATGTTAGCCTGCATGGCAGCATTTTGGTAGCTTGGGATCTAGAAATATATGGTGTTATTGACTCTAGGGGATGTCAGGAGTCTTAACTTGTACTTCCTGTATAAATTTTTAAAAGACAGTCAGCACTTCTAGTATGTGAAGTATTATTTCCTGTGATAAACTTTAGCAGTAGACTTTGGAGCTCTGGCTACCCAGTGAGAAAGTTACATAGCTGCAGAATTTTAGAAAAATTGTTAACCTAGTCAGAAGGTTTATTTCAAAATGCTTGCATGTGTTCCTAGGCATTTATTCATTCCGCACAGCTTTAAATACAGATGCACTGGGTTTTATTTGTACATCAGTTCTGAAATGTTTCGTCTTTGAACACATGACTACTTTTTCCAATGTACTCTAACTAGCTCAGCTAGAAATTTGCTAGCTCTGCTGTATAACGATGATATGACTCAGTCAAGTTCAGGAATAGGCAATTATGGCAACATATTTCATTTATTGTTAAAAAAAGTCTTGTGTATTTTAGAAAGGTCAGGTGAGTTATTGGAAAACTTTAAATGTGTTGACTGTGACTTTACTTTTAAATTATTCTCAGTTTAGTACCCGTTTTGTCAATGTGTATGCATTGAATAAATCTTTCCCACAGATTCTGAGTTCCTGCAAAGTAGCACAACCTTGATATGCATATGTATATGTTTGAGTATTTATTTATTCATGAGCTTGGCTATTTGATAGTTGTGTGTTAAGTTTCAGATGGGTTGTAAAATGCTGTTACTTTTTTCTTGGCATATTATGCAGTCTTTTTAAACGTACTTTTATAATTTTTCAACATTATTTTATCTTTTGGGGAAATGGGAGTCTTTTTTATTATTTTGTAGAATACCTGGCAGAAGTAAATGTATGTATGGTATGGTGTGGAGGTAGTGAATATGGCTACTTAAACACAAGGACCAGAGGCAAAGAGGACTAAGGTTTAAAACACAAAATTTTAAAGGTTTCTTTAACTATTTTTAATTTGCTTTAAAACTGATGCTCTATTTCTAAATACCCTGGAAAAAATAATAATAACAAAACAAGAAAAGTTTTCTTATGAAGTCATTTTTTTGAACTCACATTGCCGGTGTGCATTTGTCTTAGCCTGACTGAGCAGCTGTCAACCTGCATATGGCAACCTGCCCACATTGGCAATTTCCATTTCTGTTATTTTAGCAGAAATCACTATTCTGAGAGAAGGAGTTATTGGGATGGGGCCGGGGAGTGGTAGCATCATAGATCAGTGAGTAGCTGGGGCCCGTGAGGAGCGACACGCACGGTATGGGGCCAGGCAGTTCAAAACAAGTCTTTGTAAGCTGACTTGTTAGAACATTTGGGGAAAATGCTGATTATTGTTGGGTACCAAGGGATTTTTAAGCTCATCAATGAACACGAATCACAAATATAGGTTAATAGGCCTGCAAGTTTTCCCTCAGGCACATGCTTTTCGATTTAATCACAATATATGAACTCCTTAAGGGAAGGCAGGTGCCTCATCTGATTAGTTCAGAACAGTGTAAGTGACCCTAAGTTTGTATTCATGATGAACTAACCAGAAACCCTGACTATGCTGCTGAAATCATCTTCATCAGGATTAATGGACCTAATTGTTTGGCATTCAATTACTCTCACTGGGAAGAATGTCTAAAAGACATAAACAGCTCCATTCCAATGAGCATAACTTTATCAAGGTTTACGTTTCACATGGCCAAAATATGTAACTAAAAAGGGGTTTAAAATATGTATATTTTTAAGTTACTCATATTAGAAATTAGAATTTAAGATAAATTTTGATATTTATAACTGCTATATAGCTACTATTAAAAGTGGAAATAGGAGGTAAATAAAGTATAAATAGAAAAGTAGGCATCAATGATTTAAAAGGGTAATGGTAGTACTAAGGGTGATAGTCAAAACATTAGGCACCTTGTGCAATACCAAGTGACCAATCAGAGCAGGCACTGATCACACTAAGGGGAGGGACCAGTCCTGACTGTCAATAACACGTCACCCACTCTTCCAGTTGACCTTGACTCTATTTAAATGCCCTGGAAGAGTCTTTTGAGTTCATTCAAACTTCTAAGTTATGACATGAGTTAAACTATGTCAATAGAGCATGAGGTTATCAAAACTTTTAATGATTCAGAAAATACTTTAACACTCAGACTTGCTTCCTTTTATAAATTATAGCAGCCAGTTTTCCATGTCTGTCTTTACTAAACAAAGAAAACCTCTCTGACAGTTATCTCACCCCCTCTCTCTGAATAGTCAGAACATACTATGATCACATACTATCACTTTATATTATTTCGTGGTGCACTGACTCCCTGACATGCAGTACTCAGAGTGGCATTTTGGGTTTTATGTAATAATTTGTATGGTCCCATATAATATGTTGAAAATTATTTAGATTTTTTTTTTGTTTTGAAATTTGCACTTTTTTTTTTCACTTTAAAAGTTAACAAAAATCTTAACCATGTACTGGCATCTGCTACCTATAAGACCATTTTACCCTATTGCTTCTGACATCTTTTCTAGTTATATGAGCTAGTAAAAATTTTAGTTTTAGTATGTACTTCACACAACCCAGCATCATACATCCTTTGTTATTGCATAAGAGTTTTTAATTAATAAAAGTTGAATACTGAAGATTTAGTCTTTCATAAACAACAAAAATGTTAAAAATTTTTTGGTTTGAAGAAACATAAATGTATCATTTTTGTCTTTGTTGCTTTTCCTGGAATGTCCCTTTACTGCTACACTAAGCCAGACCACCAGATCAAATGCCCCTCAACCATATTCTGAAAGCCACATTCCACCCTTTCAATGACTAGGGCATTTCATTTAGATCAGGAGACATTTATCAGCCTTTATTGTTATGTGGATCTATTTTTTATTTGTTTACTACTTAGTTATTTAGAGAGAAATTTTGTCTTTGATTCATATAGGTTGGCATTCAGTCTTATGCCTAATAGATGCTCAATAATTTGATGAATAAGTGAAATATTTACACACTAGAATGGTTAGAAAATATTCTATGAATTTAGGTGTTAATTACATATTTATTCTAAGTTCTATAACTTACCTCTCTAATGTTGGGAATTGATTTTCATCACTATACTTTACTATATTATTTAAATTTCAGGCTTAGTTACAGAAAATATGAATGTATTTATAGTATTATAAAATGAGAAATTCTGGCAGACTTATATAGGGAGTAGTGCAGTAAGGATAAAAAGCAACGTTTTTCAAAAGTAATTTATAATGTGAGATTGTGAATCTGTAACTAAATTATATGAATATTCATGCAAAATGTAGCATGTTCTTTGTGGTGTGTATAATTACTATTTCTGTTTTTCATTTTTAAAAATTATTTAATCCTTATCTGTATGCAATAAGTAGATTTAAACTTTATTTTTCTGACAACTGAGTGAATTCTAAAGTCAAGTTTGAAATGAGTGTGTCCTTTCTATGGTCAAAAAATTGAGTATTATTTAGCTGCAGAAAGCAGGGAGTATGCTTAATGATTATATGAAAACTTGTTGTAAAATTTGCTCATGTTCTCTAGTATTATTGAAAAAAGAGCATTTGATAAATTCAGCAAAATGCATGTGGAATTTTGATAAGAAAAAATAGTTTTTGAGAATAATGGACTTTTCTTAGTCTCAGAAATTATGTTTCGAATATATCTCACTCACAGTCATTTTGTTTTTTATTCAAATTCATTGTTTTTTTTTAACTTCAAAGTTGCATTTTAGTTGTCTATTTATTATTAATATAAAGTATTTGCTCTCATGTGACCAAAACACCCCAAGATTTTATGTAATTTTTACCTAAAATGCATTTTTTATTGGATGAGAAAAGGAGGAAAAATTGAAGAGATTCGAAGTGTTCTTTATATTAAAAAATAGGTAAAATGGGTTTTTTGATTTTAACTTACAAATAGAATAATACTTTGATCAAAAAAAAGGGGAAATGATTGCCCAGGAAGCAGAGTGCTGCTCCATTGTAACAAATACAATTTGGGGATTCGTAGATCCTTCATCAAGTCAGATTGTGCCCGTGAAAAGTATGACATGAGAATGTATGAATGCACACCACCCTCAGCAGGGAGGGCTGCACATTCTATAGGTGTGTCCTTCAGCTTCACCCCTCTCCTCTTCAGAGAGAGGATTCAAACCAAATCACACACACAAATAACTTTGCTCAGAAGCACAAAAAGAAATGAAGATTTTTGAAGAAGTTATTTACTTTTAAAAGGTGAAATAAATTGACAGTAATGAAATGCCCAGGGTCCGTGTTGGGGTCCATGAATCCTTGGGTAAGACTGTGTCAGCACTTCCATTATAAGCTGTATTTTCAAAGGCTTTCCAACTGAGCCAGAACATTTTTGCTTCAGGGTGGATCATGGCTAACATTTTCTTTCTTTTCTTTTTTTTTAAATTTAACCTTCAACCTTGAAAGTTATTTGAGTGTTTAAAAAAAAAAGAAAAGTAAAATATAGTTCTGTTCCCAGGCTTTGTTATTTGAAAAAGAAGTAAATTTTTAAAATAAAAATTTAAGAAGTAATGAGAGTTTATAAGAAGGTCTGTTTAAGTCAATTGAAGATTATGTGAATTAAATAGTGACCTTGATCAGTAAAGAAGGGGGATCTTTTATCTGTTGCAGATTTTTTTTCATTAAGAAACCAAAGTCATTCAAGCAAGAGGTAATATTTTTCTGAAAAGGGAAGAAAATAAGCACATTCCATTAGAGGACCATTATCTTTTCAGAGACCAGACTTTCATCAAAACCTATGGCTTCATCTAAAGTTGTCTGTCAGCCATTTAACCACACTGGTTCTTAGGATTACCTTTACCCAGGAGTAGGATTTAAGAAAAGTAACCGAAGAATCACAATTTTATAGTTATAATGTTAAAAATCAAATCAAAGTTCAGAAGTACTTAACTAGTAACTAAAAATTCTATACAACTTCACAAAAGAAAATGATTTTTTTTACTGATTTCACATTGGGTTTTTTAAAGCCATTTACTGAATAGGTATTTAAATATAATCTATCAAAGACACTAAAAAATACTATTATATATACAGATTTCTACTCTGTAGGAACTTTTGACCCATATATAATTCTGAGGACTTTTATTTTGGTAGGGGTGGGGAGAAAAGAGATATTTCTTCCCTTTAACTGGCAGGTCTCCAACTAAGTAAGTGACCATAATGTTCAAAACAAAACAAAACAAAACAGAAGTTAGCCTTGATACTATTTCATTATTGCTAATGAACAAATATCCAAATTATATTCTGAAGGTGCGCTCATATAAACTTTACCTCAATTTAGGGTAAAATTGGGTAAGCTCCATTTAATCTGCTTTACAAGTCACTTATTAACTTCTGGATGGTTTATAATGATTTTTATGATTGTTTGTCTTGTCTTTCCTATTTGCTCACTTTTTTAAAAAAATGAGACAACTGTCTTTTAAAGTACAAGTAGCATTCCTATTTCTGTTTATGTGGTATCTCAAAGTAACTTTAGCTATTGGATAGCTGTTTCAATCCACTTTAAAATATGAATTTCAAATAATCTGTTTGGGATCTTTGGTTTGTGGAGTAGCATAATAATATATATGGTCTAGCAAACAGCCTATATCCCAGGGTAAGACGGAAATGTAGCTGTTCTTGATCATAGGGAGAAAATAGTTGTGAACCAATTACTTTCTAAGCAGGATGTGGTTTATACTTAGCAGATTAAGTCGGAAATATAGTGCTGTTTGCTGTTAAAACATTCTCCTATACATCAAATTGAGCCTACCATGTGTGCTTCAGCTTCCATTTTGTAATAGAATTCTTTTGTTGATATTAATGGTGTATTATCCAATTAACGGTAGTATGCAGACACAACAATAAAAACTTTGTATACATTTGCTAATAATATTTATTGAAATGGCTCCATTTTAAATTCCACCTTTGTACAAAATGCTAAATTATTAAGTCTATATTCTCACAGAGAGAAAATATTTGCCTGGTATTATTTAGGACAATATAAAAGTTTAACGAGTTAATTCAGCCCTGCCAATTTAGAGCTCTTCATATGTTGCCAGAATAAGTATAGAAATTAATTCCTTCTGTCAATTTACAAAGAGTTCACCACATAGACTATTAGGATAGACCTTACATATGCTTGGTAGAATCCCTGTCATATCAGTGTAAAAGCTCTGCCATCAAAGAAGTAGTTTATCAACCTGGGCAAAGTCCAAGATTATGTTCTGGAGACAGGGGCACATCACAAAATCTCTAATGTAATAGTTGGCAGCTAATAAAGAATTTATTTTAGGGCAATCTAGAATGTAACTGAAGTGCCTTCCATAATCCACAGGGACCGGAGAATTGCTTCTGGCTAACTAGTACAGATTTTTATTTATCCAACAGAATGCTCCACTCCTGTTTAGGGACTACATGGACCAGTGCAGAGACACATGCAGGGATTTGGGACTGAGGTTGTTGATTGCCAAGTGTGATGAGTTAAACTTGTTGCACTGTTAGGTAGAGAACTTTACTAATCATGTATTTCTACTCAGGGTCTTCAAAGGGTTATAACAGTGATTTTTACATGCAAAGTGAAGCAACATGTACTGTATCATTAGAAAAAAATTTGTATGTACATCAACTATATCCCCACACTCTGCTTATACAATAGGAAACCTACCATATATACATTCATTTATTCAAATAAGTATTTATTGAATGCCCCCCCAGAGAAACATAATTTAAATGGTAAAGATACATGTGGAAAAATAACTAGTACAGTATATGAACGGAAAATTATGTCTAGTTTTTTTAATGCTCTAGATAGGTAAATATTTAAATATATTTCAAATCATAGTAACTATAATAAACAAGGACGAGGTAATATGGAGCTATATGCTGAATAGGGCCCTCCCCTCCCCTGGCCTCCACTCCCCTCCCCTCCCCTTCCCTTCCCTTCCCTTCCCTGTTTCTTAAGCACATACTCTGCACTAGGCTTTGCATTCTGTCATTTCTTTAAATTGTGTGGCATAATGCTTGCATCAACCCTACCTGAAAGGTACTATTATTTTTATCATCCCCATTTGTCATAGGAGAGTAAGGAGTTGACTGCAGTTACCAAGTTGAATATTTTTGAGCTAGATACCCAACCCAGGCAATCAGTGTGATACAGTTGGGGGATTGTCAAGTAATCAGCCTGATGCTGATGAGCAGCATGTTGAGAATTAATGGGAAAAAGCAGAACCAGTTAAGGATAGCTTTGAAAATCAGGCAGAGAGAACTGAAATTTATAGAATTGGAAACAACGGGCCATTGTAGGACTTAGTAAGACAAGTCTTATGTGATGACTAACTGCAATATTTTAGAACAACACACAGTGTCGATTACCTGGGTATTTTGCAGATAACCATCACCCTGTGGAAGGCTTGCCTCATTACATTTGCAAGATATACACTTTAATCACTTAAAAAACAAAAACAGTGACACAGAATCATCCACTAGAATAAAAGTTCAGGTTACAATGTTGGTCTTCTCACTGTGAAGAGTTTAATGTATAATGTCACTGTTATTGAAATTTTTCACTGAGAACTATTTGCCTTATATCAATTATCATGTGTGTTGTGCAAATCAAATCACCTAAGTGGCTTATTTGATAAACATAGAAAGTTTAAAAACTTTCTATCAGAATTGTTAAGTGATTTTGTATTGCAACTATAATAATTAGTCTCTGTAAGTACATGCATATATAATATATATTATGTAGGTAAATATATATGACCATATCCTATATATAAATAGTTCATTTTTTATAATTATTACATTTAATTATGTGAGTGTAAATTATGTGTTCATGTAACTTATACCTTTCAAAATAAGCTTTATAGAGATACAAAAATGTAGCTTGAAGCCTCAGTATACACTTTCTGAAAAGAGGTCTTCATATCATAATTAAATTATTGGACAATCTTTAAGATTTACTTTTATCATTTTAAATGCCTTGTGCATGTATATATAAGCATTATTTTGTTCATCTGTTTGAAGGATCTCAGCAAGTGAATGGATATACTAGTTAAGTACATAATTTTGAGAGTGACAGCTTATTTTTCAAAAGAAAAAAATTAACTTGTAATAATTTTAAAGGCATGATATGAAGATACTGAAAGTCAGTTTTACTTTTGTCACCTACTTTCAATTAGATCTAACTAGGTTATCGAGAACTAAATGATCAATAAAACTGAGAAGACCCAGCCTTATATACCCTATTGTAGCTTAGATTCTTGTAATTTTGATTACAAAAATCTTTACTTTAATATCCTGTAGATACATTTAAACATAACTTTATGGTGTGGTAGCTCACATTTGCTAAATTTATTTGACAATGTCATAAAGGAATAGCAGAGAAATCAAATTTCTGCCCACTCCGCCATTTATTAGCTGTATGCTCTAAGGGGAGTTATTGTACTCCTATAGTTTCCAGTATTCTCACAGTATTATTTTGTATGTAACAAATAAGACAGGATGCCTAAAGTTACTAAAATTGGCTTGTAGTGAATATCTTGCCATTTATTCAATTATTTTATTTATTATTACCAACACACACACAAAAGCTGAAGGGTAATTGCAAACATTTCCTGAGTACTACTTGTGTGCCTGCACTGTGTAAATGCTTTCCATGCATAATCTTATTTAATCCTATCTCTATATATTAGGCCCTACTTTTTCTCTTACTTTACAACTCAAAGAGCCAAATCTGTTTTTTCCCTCCTCACTCCTCATTTGAATTCATCAATCTGTATTTTAGGCTTATTAAATATGTAAAAATCTTAGATCTCTGTGTGTGTGTGTATACACACACACACACACACACACACATACATATATATGTATACATGTATTAGTTTTAGTCAAATAAAATACAACCATTATTCAATATGTCAATAAATAAAAAACTAATATTGCATCTGGTTTAAAATAAAGACAAATGTGTCCATGATTAAGAAGGAATTTGGGGAATAGTGATAGCAAGAAAAAAAACGCAAAATTATATATTTAGGAAATCCAAGAAAATATGCTTAGGTGGCATGTAGATGATCATTCCCATGTAGTATATATAAAATTGGAGTATTTACAAGGGCAAAACTGGAATTGAATGAGCCAGGTCCAAAACCAGATGGCAAGAAAAAGTTTCAAGCTGTTTCATTTGGAAATTGATTTTTAGGTTTCCATGTGCCGCATTACATTATAAGTTCAAATTAATTTTAAACTTTTAATTTTTCATATATATATGTCTTTATGATGCCTTGTATGTACTTTGTTGTCTGTCTTGTTGCCAGTGAATCTAAAATCAGCACCAGACGGCTTTTCACTCTACAATAAATGCACAAGGAATAGCACTTAACTGTGTGCATTTTGTACTCCTCTCAATAAAAGTTTTAAGAGACATGAAGGTTTTTCTACCTCACAGTCTCTGTGAGTCTGAATAATACATACACATGGAGAAACAGGAAAAGTTCTACTGAGGATTGCCACATAGCTTTAATAAAATTATCTGTCATTTTCACAATTGATAAGTTTGGTCTATCATTAAACCTCATATCATACTAAATATGTCTTATTTATTTCCTCCCGTCAGAATATAATTTAAAGGGAGAAACTGAAGGAGAAAACATGGCTAGTGCTTTGAGGTGTTAAGAGTCAAACAATAAGAGGAAAAAAAAGGGTACCACTCTAGCTTCAAAAACCACAAGGGATAAATAAAAATGCTATCAAGACATAATACAATGATCTTCTTGAAATGAAGCTATGTGTTTTTTTCCACTCAGGACTCAGTTAATAGGGTTGCTTATATATACCTTAAAATTCATTATTTAAAAAAATGTACAACTACTAAATGGATGCTTTCTAAATGTCACTGTAAATGGGTATGATTAGAAATTTGATAGAGCAGAAAAATAAATAGGATTTTCTCTCTCATTTAACCAATTGACAATTGCTTCAATCCTTTAAATTGACTAACGGCATGTTTGCTATAGCTTGATTATTTGAGGCAGAGAGCTTTAAGTAATTTACATAGTTTGCACATTTAAAATCCTGCCTCAGTGTCCAGGTGAGTCTGGACATTTTAAAGTACATGCAAATAAGAGTCTTCAATTAACAAAATAAAATTGGTTTGATTACAAGTGAGACTTTTCTTCTTCTAAAATGTTCTCCCCTCTCCCCCATCTATTTAAGGAGAAAAAAAAACAACACTTGCAAATGTAATTTTTCTGTTATCTGCTATGGTCTGAGAATGTGGTTTTCTGATAAATGACTTTTTAATGGGAATAGAAATATCACAAAAGATCAATCACTCTAAATACAAAAGCCTGTGAAATAATATCAAATACTCCTAAATGCAACATTTTATTTAATATTATACTGCAAACTATTGTGTATTTTTATATTTCAGGATATCACTGTGGCTCAAGGTCTTCATTATGAATATCAACTATTATGATACCAAAGCTGCAAAAAAAACAGCAGAATTTCGCAGTCATTATATTGTAGAGTAAACTGAATTTGCTCTTTTTTATATATGCATTTTTAGACATGTAAATAATTAATGATATCATGAATATATTGAGTATGAAGTCTGAGTATGCCATTTTTCCCACTATGCCCCTTAGTTTGAATTACATAGTAATATAAATACTACCTTCCAAATGTGCGGAGTGTCAGGTGTCAGACTGTAATAGTAAATGGAGGTTGACTGTAGCCTAGATAACAAACACCTTTGTCTGTATTTCAGTCCATAGGCCAAATCAGTTAATGTTGAGCATTTCTCACCTGCTTATTCATGAAAGCCACTTAAGGCATAAAGATGTTACTATAAAAATGTTTGAAAATTCTTTGTTTTAATATTGTTAATAATCATGTTCCTATGAGATTATTTAATATTACAACATTTGAGAAGATGTTGGGAAGGAAGTATTATTGTTCCGTGGTCAAAAAGGAATGGTACTAGCTTGAAAAACTACACTAATAAAATCTGCGTAGCTTTAAAGCATGATCAACCAGAGTACTATTTGGGATTCAGTTATTCTGAGCTGAGAATGCTGTAGAAAACGTATTTCTAACAAGTTGAGAAATGAACACTGAGTCTTTAAAGATAATTTCAGAAATATTGGGTAACTAAGAACAAAATATGTTGAAAAATGTGAAAAAATACTTTGGTACTGAAGTTTTGGTGATACTGAATATTTTTTTCTGCATTTTCTGGAAATTCCTGATCTTGGCAAATAAGAGTTCTTTCTGAGTTTTAGTAGTTATCATAGAATTTTAGCAGAGGTTAGTTCTTATGTAAACTTAAGGCTCAGATTAATTTATTTTTCATTTAAACAGTAACACATGGTCAATGTGGAAATGCTGGAAATGAAGGGGAAAGCATTTGAGAGAGCCCAAATTACTATAAACCCTCCCTCTAAGAATAATCACTTTAATTCTGCCCAGTTCTATTGAATACCAAGAAAAATATATAAATTATATATGTACCCACATATGCATAAGCATAGTGGTAAACAGATACATTATATTGCATAATAAAATTTATATGTATATCTATGCTTGATGCAGAATATATATACAGAATTGTTATCCTAAATGTATATTTTGTATCATATTTTCCTTCACTTAAATTTAGATTATATCCAATTTGCACTGTTATTCTGCTGTAAATATCTTTGAGCATTAATCTTATCATTCCCCTGGCAGAGTTTCTAGAAATAGGGTTATTATCTCAAAAAGTATGATTGTTTTAAGGCTCTTGACTCACAATGCTGAGGAGCATAGCATGAAAGAGTACAACTTACACGCTGAATGAAATTGTATTTGCATGACTAATGAGATGCACTTGTAATAGTATAAAAACATTGTTCTTTTCAATTTTATATACAAATATGGTATTCCCTTATTAATAAAAATATGTTTTATTAGTATTATATTTGAATTATATGTGTATATGTTAATTAGATATACATATCTTACATTTTATGAATTTCCATTCAATTTACTATTAGAAGCACATATTTTTGTCAATTTTCTCTTCCATTTATGTACATGAAAAAACATGCTTTTAAATTTAAGAATGATGGTCAGCAGTGTCACAGTTCAATATCATAAAAAGCAGAAATTTGTTGAAAATCATTCCTTGATTCTTCTAACCAGTATTTAATATACATTTTTTATGTATCTGAAGTAGATGATGATGGCCAGAGCACAACATGAGAAAACAAAATCTAGCTTGTATAAACAAACACTTTAGATTAATTTTGAATGGCTTAACCATCACTAGCATCATTTTAGGCATAAAATATCCTAATTTAACCAGGCAATGTGATGTGAAGGTTAAGTAAAATGTCACTCCATATTTTGACTATATTCATATATGTAGATTTCATGAAGGAAATAGTCTGGATGTCATGTTGTTTGAAAAAGTGGAATAAGGAACATATAGACAGTAGTAAATAGGGTGTCGAAAAGTCAGCAAAACTTTTTAAATGAAGAATTGTTTTAAAAAATTATAAGCTGATTAGCCTGGAAAATGAGAAATAAGCTAACTTTTCTTCAGAGTTACATGGAAGGATGGAAGAAAAGGTTGTCTGATACTTCAAAGAGAAGGGGAAAAGATGCCCTAGATGCATAAATTTGTGTTCCAAAAACAAAGAGAAAGGGAAAGAATAAAGAAAGGAAAATAAAATTTAATTAATTGATGCTTTAAGAAGTCCCTTATTTCAGATCAATATAAAAAATAATGCCCACGAGATTATAATAATCTGAAAATGATAAGTCTGCCGTTTGGACATTGATATATATTGTCACTAGAAGTTAGAGGGGAGCATGCAGTGCTACCTATTAATAGGAATTATCTCTTTTCCCATCCAACTCTTAGGTTGTATGATTATACAATATGGAAATAACACATCATTTTGCTGAATATACTGTTAAATCATTTGAAGATATTCCCAAAAGAATTAATTGTAGTAATTGGAAAATTTACTAACAATTGAGCATTATACTTTCGAAATTATCTTTTGAGAGATTTCCTCTAAACTAGGATGTTTTCTGCTATAAAGTGTATCATTTTATTTTAATAAAATATGCCATCAATTGTCATAGAATATCCCCAACTTTATAAAGAATGGCACTGAGTAAAAGCCCCCGAAGGAGATGACTGAGCCAGCATGCAGATTAGTTTGCCAGAATGCCCCAGGTCCCCAAAGCAGAAAAAAGACTCTGGGTCAGAGCAAGCCAGCTAACAAACTATACGTGCACAGCACAGCACAGGAGACATCAAGAGCCTGGGTGAGATGGCTCTATTTCCCCCACCTGCAAGCCCTACGGAGTGACACAACAGGGCCAGATGATACTGTAGCAAAGGGACCCAGGTCTGGGGACTCAGCACCTTTTAAAGCAAACAGCAAATATGCTGCTCTCCTACCAAGGGAAATAAGTCCTTGTACGGTAGTCATCTATTTTTTTTAATTGTTGACACTATTACAAATGTCCCCATCCCCCACCTCTGCCTGGCTCAACCCAGTTTCCACACATCCTCTCACCCGCCCTGTTTGCTCTAGCTGTTGCCAACACTGCTGTCTGTGTCTATGGAATTTGCAGGCTATGCATGCACGTTCTTTGGCTAATCCCTCCACCTTCTTTCATCCTGTTCCTCCCTCTCCCCTCTCCCCTGACACAGTCAGTCTGCACCACATGTCCATGCCTCTGTTTCTATTTTGTTCATCAGTTTATCCCGTTAATGAGGTTACACGTAAAAACGAGATCATAAGTAAGGTAGTCGTCTTGACCTGCTTTTGCTTATGCAACCTGCTGCAGGAGCAGCTCAGAGTCAGGAAATGATTTGCTTTGTGCTTTGCCAGACTTAGCAAGGACTAACAAGAAATGGGGTTCATGGTAGACTATTGTCTAAAAATTAGTAGAAACTTTTAATCCAGTGGAAAAAAACAAAGACCAACCGACCAAACAAACAAAACATTTCCTCATGTTGAACACTTAATCCTAATTGGGGTGGAAAAAATTTCTACTCTGGGGTCCTTTCCAAATCCTCTTCAAATTTCTTTTGATTTGCTTTTGTGGGAACAGTGATGCATTTTTTTCTTTAAAAAAAATTTATTTAGTTGTTTATTTATTTATTTATTTATTTATTGTTCTTCAACTGCAGTTGTCCCCACCATTACCACCCTGCCCCAGTCGTCTCCAAATCCCACCCTTGAACCCACCCTTCTTTGGCTTTGTCTGTGAGTCTTTTATACATGTTCCTTGACTGCCCTTCCCTTGTTTTCTCCCATTATCCCTCTCCCCTTCCCCTCCGGTTACTATCAGTTTGTTCTTTATTTCAATGTCTCTGGTTATATTTTGCTTGCTTGTTTGTTTTGTTGATTAGGTTCCACTTATAGGTGAGATCATATTGTATCTGTCTTTCACTGCCTGGCTTATTTCACTTAGCATACTGCTCCCCAATTCCAACCATGCTGTCCAGAAGGGTAGGAACTCCTTCTTTCTTTCTGCTGCCTAAGGACCGTCAACAAAGCCAAATGGGAGAAGGATTAAGGGTGGGAGGTGCAGGTAGGTGGGACTGCGGAAAGTGGTGGCAAGAAATTGCTGACCAAGAAAAAAAAAAGACAGGGGGAGGCTAAGAATAGTACAGGAAATTCAGAAGCCAAAGAACCAATATATACAACCCATAAACATGAACTAAGAGTTGTGGGGATGATGCAGAGTGCAGGGTAGAGGGAATAAAGGGTAGGAAAAAAATGGGACAACTGTGATGCATTTCTTTAAGACTTCTTGTTCAGAGTTCCTTGTAACTACACTGGGCCATTTTCAAAGGTCTAACTAGCAAGAGAACCTGGCTTTCAGGAATCCAATTTTTCATGCAAAATATACATACTTAGAAAACATTTATCTAAATACTAAATATAAAAAGATAGTACTTTAAACAATGTTAGTATCAACATTTTCATGTATCAGTAGAGGATTTTGTTTTGTTTTATTATCCTCACCCAAGGACTTGCTTTTTGATTTTGGAGAGAGGGGAAGGGAGGGAGAGAGAAACATCGAACCATTGTCTCTCATATGCACCCTGACTGGGGACAGAACCCAAAACTTAGGCATGTGCTCTGTGTGGGGATTGAACTCCCAAACTTCCCGTTTACCACTTGATGCTTCAACCAGCTGAGCCACACTGGCGAGGGCTCTGTGTAGGTTTGTTAAAGCCCATGTTTGAAAGATGATTGTACAGAAATAGAACACATAAAAGGATTGTACATCCCACTGAGAATGACACTATGGAATAGAAACAAAATGTGTAAGGTTGTATATATTTCAAGCACGTTATAGCCTAAGGAAGAATATAAAGTAAAACAGAATTATGCATATTTTCAGAAGAGAGAAATAAGCCCAATTAATTGCAGAGATAAACGAAGTTCATAACTAATCAACATGGCAAGAATAATCAATGTGACAGAGAACTAAAGGGGATTCATCAATATTAGAAAGGTAGGCTTGATTATGAATTTTTTGCGAGAAGTACTTTTTCATAGCACAAAGAAACATTTCTTGATAGTGTAATTATCATGCCTGTATGAGTATATAAGCATTCAACTATGCTATTTTTATTTTTGTTCTTTTTGTGGTGTCATTTGGGAATATCTTAATACTTACTTTTATAACACATGTGAGTGGAAATGATACTTTCCTTCTATTCTGCTTAAATAAAAACATATTTTTAAAAATAATAATGTTGACTTTTTTAGCTTCAGAATCTAAATACAATCCTCATTCTTATAACATTTAAAAAATATAATAAAAGACCATTAGTGTAAAGAAACTAAGGTCTGCATTTCAATGGCTCATCCTCATAGAAATTCTATTTTGGATGACTAGATTCTATCGATTCATTTTGATAATACATATAAATGAAAATACCAAATGTCTTTAGCTTTGTCAGTGAAAAAGTAGTTTGGGCTTAACAAATGGTCCAGTGATGTGTATTTGGAAGCTTCATGACATATTAAAGCAGTTGATGAGGTACAATTTGTTGTGGGGTCGCATCTGATTGATGGTTTACTATCTACCACAGCCTCATCTGCTGTGATATTCCCATAATAAATGTTCATCGCTAGACAGTGCTAAATGTGTTCTATCTAAATCATTCGTTACGTACAACAAGTTTCAGTATATATGAATCAAATTTTGTTTATAGTTGCCTTCAATAGTATTTATCATTTTGAAGCTTTTCTACCACTTCAAATGGAATAACTAAGGTACAGGTTTTGGAATAAGTGTTTTGAGTCCATGGGTGGTAATGTAGTAAGAATTTAGTCACAACATAAATATTAAGCAAGTTATCTTAAAGAATAAGCTTAAAATGTGATTTTGTAAATTTTTTGTTTCTAAACATAGAGGTAATATATTTTTATAGTAGGCTTTTTTAGAAAAACAATTAAAGGGAAATATTAAATATTATTTCTTAAAATTACATTAGGAACCTTGCTTCCAGCTATCAGGAATAACATTTACATATACATATATGTAGTCACTCCAGCGGCTTTGACACTGAAACTGTCTTTCAAGCACAAACTTCTATTTTTTACATCTCACCTCCTTTTGTTGCTACTAAATCCAGCCTTGATCCCTTCTTGTTTTATTTCTTGAGGTCTTTCACCCCCATCTGACTCTTATTTTCTTTATGGCTCTAGATTCTTTGTTGCTTAGTTTTAACCCCATGATTTGACATTATCAGCCCCTGATCAATATTTATTGACATCCAAGATCTCTGCACCAACTGCCCTATGTCAAAATCCTGTCTGCATTCTCACATCTAGGGAAATGCATCCAATATTTTTGTTTATTTAAATAATATCTGGACTTTTTAAACAAAGAGAACATTTGATTTCTTTTGAACATTGTCTAAACCAGGAAAACTCTTGACAGTATCTCAATCACTACAAAAATAGGAAAAGAAAGCATAGGTTTATATTTGGACTCATTCATTTCTAATGTAAATGGCAAAATTGGAAGTTATCTTTGTGTTTCATGAATGAAGAAATTTTGAGACAAATTACTCCTTTGTCCCTTGCCTAGAGTCACTTCATAAGAGGGACTTCAGATTTCAGCTAGAGAGAGAAAGAACCTGTGATAATGCTACATAATACTGATTTGGTTCACATTTTCTACAAATTGTCTGTGTGTGTGTGTGTATAAAATAGATATCTCAAGGTGTTTTATGACACCAAATTAAGACCATCTCACACCTGTTCACTTATTTTGAGCAAAACAGCATTTTAAAAAATAGTATAAATTAAAATTTTTGATTAGTGATAAAAATTTTAAGGAGAATATTACCAAAAATTTCAGGTGGGTTGGCCCTCTTGTATTTTCAAGCTGCTAAATTCCACTTAATCACAATTTATTTAGTCTTCTGTGATTTATCTCTTGTGCAGAATTTAAGAAATATATTTCCTGTTGTCTTTTCTTATAGACATTATAATCTTGATGGGTAAAATCTATTTATAAGTTTCTGAAACTGTCACATTAATTTGATCTTTGAATGGGATGGGTGGAACAATCTTTACCCTCTAGTCAAGGAGTATAATTTAATACTTTCCACCTCTTTATGCCACATTAAAAATATATTTTTTTTCTCTTGAGAATATATTTAGTGCACGTCAGGTGAAATTTACGTAATGAACATAGTAAAGCATTACACTAGATGTCGAAATAAATTATATGATAGAAGGGAGTTGTGAGCTGAGTAGAATTTTATGTACTTTTTTTTGTAGAGTAAAATGGTTTTCCAATTTTGGTGTATATTCAGATCACTTGGAGGGCTTGTTAAAACACAGCGCTGGGCCTCATTCCTATAGTTTCTGATTCAGCAGGTCTGAAGTGACACCCAAGAGCTTGCTTTTATTGAATATAACAAATTTGTAGGTGATGTTGATGCTGTTGGGCCTGGGGCCACATTTTAAGAAACTAATGGTATATTAGAGTTGATCTTTGAGAAAAAAAGAGTCTTTTTAAAAACCCTGGCATTATCACGTAAGATCCCTATGACCTTGGATAGGTGACATAGCCTCTCTGGAACCAGTGTTTCAAAATTTGTAAAATGGGAATTGTGCTACCTGCCTGAGAAGGTGGTTGTGATAATTGAGATCCTGTAGATAGATTGCCAACAGCAATGTCTGGCACATATTAGCTTTGCGATGATTCTTAACTGTCTTTCCCATCTGCAGATGCCCTGCTGTCATGATTTTCATGCTGAGTAAATGAGTAGAAAAAAAGAAGAAAAAAGCTCAATTTTCTCTGTCTAGAACTCAGTAATTAAAAAATGTAAATACTCATATATGATGCATGCAATAAACCTTATTGATTATCTCATATGTAGTAAATACTGTTCTTGTTGTTGAGAATATAATAATGAAAAGACCTGGTAACTTATCTTGAGAAGCTTGAAGTCTAGTTCATAATTGTTCTAATGAGTTGTTTACAGAAGAAGGCATTCAATCAGAATGGCTTCTTTTGTTACTCAGTTTTTAGCCCAAATATTACCTCCTCAAAGAGAAATCTCTCTCCACTAAACACAAAGTTTAAAGAAACCTGCTCCCTCACCCTCCTCTCCATTTTTGTTTTTAATATAAAAATCTTTTTTATACTTCTGTTATTTAGTTTGTTCAAATCTGTGTGTGTGTATGTGTGTGTGTGTTTAATGAAAAAGTACTTGACTATGAGAGAGCAACGCTCTGCTTTCTTTTATTTATCACCGAATTTCAGCCCTCTTAAATGTTGGAATGTAGATGGCGGTCAATATAATTTTATTGAACAAATAAATGAATTGAAGTCTGTTCAGGAAAATCTACTTATGTTTCACAGGGAGAAAGACTTTTAAACAACCACCCAAGTGGGAGAAAAACGTCTTAAAGTTAAGGAAAACACTAAGTGTTAAGACATTGAGAAGAAAGTATAATAATAGCTTTTGTTTAATGTTCTGCAAAAAAACCTGGTTATTTTGAGAGATACAAAAGGAAGTGTGAGCGAGAGTTACACCAGCATTACTGGAAGAATGTATTAACCTCTACCCAATAGAGAAAATTGAAGAATAAAGGAAAATGATCAGTAGACATCCTAGCATAGATATTTCTAGTAACTGTAGGATTGTTGAATTAAGTTATATAATGCTTATATAGCATGTGGAAGCTCACTTTGATGACACTAAAGATAAAGAAGTCAACTTGACAATCTTGTTGCCATGTTAGGAGAATTAATGACATAATAAAGGTGAGAGCTACCTGAGAAAAAAGATGTCATTTTTAAAGGTTAATTTTTCTAATTATTGAAATAATTTCTGCTTATTATTTGTTGGGGTTATTTGGAATATATAATCTAAAACATTAACATAAAAATATATGGATGATTTTTTGGATGTTTTTCTTCTACACCTTTTTTCTATGCATTGAATCCCATGTAAATATAGTATATATTTGTATTAGGTAGATTACTTGATTGTATCTAACAGAGACACTGAATGGAGCAGCTTAAATAAAATACTTACATCTCTTTCATTAAAATGTTTGAAAGAGTAATTGGCTGTATTCTGGAAGCCATCATGGGTTCAGTCTCCTTCAGTGTTACTGGTAAATAGTAACCTAGGATGTTGCCTTCATGGACCTGGTACAAAATGGTACATGATAGTTCAGGATTACTATGAAAGTAATGGCTTAATGCAGAAATTCTGCACATTTCCATTCATTTCCTGTATGAGTATTCATATAACCACCCTAGTAGGTCAAGTGGAGAAATGTAGTCTCTTCTGGGGAGGTGGGAATAAGGGGATCAAGTGTCCAGCTAAAATGCTATGGAACAGAGACCAAATGAATAGTGATAGGTAGATAAATAGCAGTTTGTACTATGCCTAGTCAAGTTTCCCACTCCAATAATGACAATTTTCCGGAAATAGCTTATGGAAAACATTGAATTAAAGGAACTATTAAATTTACTTTTGAATAACATATGATGATCTTATTCAAAATGTATCTTTTATTTTTTTAAAATATTTAGTTAGTTATTTATTTCTTGACTTGTAGAAAGTTCAATGAGAGACATAATATTTAAGAAAAAATTCCGGACTGTAGCATTGTTTAAATTATTTTAAGCCAGAACTGCTTTGAGATTAGAGACTAATTTAAATTCATGATATAAGTACATTAATGTAGTCTAGAAGATTCTTTTTTCTTTTGGATCATTTTAACAGAAAAAAATATTTAACAATATTTTTCTTTAATCAATTACATATAAATTTAATTGGCAATTAATTAAAATATAAGTCAAATTCTTAAAATTAATGTTCGGGATTACAGTTCCTTAAAATAGACTGAGAAGAAGTTAGTGGATATAATTAAATAATACAATAGTACACAGTCACTCTTTTCTGGGGCTTGATAGAGGATAAAAAATGCAATTTTGTATATCAAGCATGTTCCTAGCTGTATCATTTAAAAATTGAGCAACAGATGTTTTATTTTTAGGAGGATCCTGTCTAATTTGGGGGATATAAAGTGGATCTTTCATTGTGTAATACTTTTTTAAGAGTAGTTTTATTTTCACAGTCATATTGAGATGTACAGAGATTTCCCATATACTCTCTGCCCCCACACATGCATAACATTCCTCATGATCAACATCATTCACCAGAGTGGTACTTTTGTTAAAATTAATGGACCTATATCCACAGATCATTGTAAACAAAAGTCCATTGGGATTCACTCTTCCTATTAATATAACATTCTATGGCATAGGTCCCCAAACTTTTTGGTACCACCAATGGTTTTGTGGAGGATGGGGGTAGGGGTTGTGGGGGTGAGTGGAAGGGGGATGGGGACAGGGTAGGGACAGGAGGTGAAGCTCAGGTGAGCTTGCTAGCCCCACTTTGGAAGGGGTGGGGAGCAGAAGTAGAGCTCATGTGAGCTTCACTCCCCTGTTGTGGACGGGGCCGGGAGACAGGAGTTGGAGCTGGAGCTCAGGCAAGCTTTCCTTGCAGCACTGGGGTTGGAGACCCCTGTTCTATGGGTTAAATAAATGCATAATGACAAGTATCAATCATTAAAGTATAATACAGAGTATTTTCGTTTCTCTGAAAATTAAAAATCCTCTATACTACATCTATCTGCCCCTCCTACATCCCCAAACCTTGGCAACCACTGACCTATTTATTGTCACTATTGTTTTACCTTGTCCAGAATATCACATAGTTGGAATCATACAGTTTGTAGCCTTTTCAGATTGACTTCTTTCACTTACTAGTATGAATCTAAAGTCCCTCCATGTCCTTTCAGGTCTTTCAGTTTTAAACCTTGGCCTTTATGAGGTTGTTAGCTTCTGTAAGTATGGTCAATACCTGTCATCTCCCCTAGTCCAACTCCCTTGTCCCACCACACATTCTTTATAATGCAGGTGGTGGAATCTCGAGTTAAACAGAGGAAACACTTCTGCATGTACCAGAAAACATTTAAGAACTGTTCCCTGATGTAGCAATGTGAAAAAAATTTTGGAGTCATTTTGAATTCAATTGCTAGATCCACAGAGGTTGTAAAAAAAAACCAACAACAATGGGCTACAGCTAAAAATGGGGATAGTTAACAGATTAAAAAAAATTAATCTTTCTTTAAGTGCTTAGTGAAAATCTCCCATCAATACCAAAAAACCTTGTCTGTTCTTTTATTTGTTTGTGGCATAGTTGGGCATCACACTCATTTGTATCAGTTTTGTAAAATTATCCCTAGAATAGGAAAACCTCAGTGAGTGCTCCATAGAAAGTTGTGGCCATAATGGTTAGATTGTGGGAGAAAATGGTAAAATCAGAAAAGATGAAAAAATAAGAAGGAAAACTAACAATAATGGCTGGGAAGGGTGGAGGTGAAGAACAAAATCCATTCCATATTTCTAAAAAGATAGTGTTATTTGGGGTAGTTTTGATTGATTTTTTTATTATGTATATATGGAGAAATCCTTTTGGATCTAATTTGCTATATTAACCCCAATATCAGTATGTTGTCCTATGTATAAAATATTATTTACAAAAAGCACAAAGCTTAAAAATTATTAAATAATAAGGTTTGAGGGGGCGCTTAACCATAGGAGATTTCTTTGACTTATTATTAAACCTCTGTAAAACTGGGAATAGTGCTATTCTATCAGCAAAATATGAGAATATTATTCTCTGATCACATATTGCCTGTACTTTCCTTCACATGCTAAAATGCTGGTTACAATTCATTCACAGTATCTCAAGAGGAAGATGACCAGGGAGGAAAAAAGCCTAAGTGTTTTCTGGATATATCTGAGCCCTTATGCATATAGCTGTAGTGAGCTGAGGTACCACTTCAGCCCTTTACTAAACTTCACTCCACCCACTGGATAGAATTGAGTGTGGGTTCATGTCTTTTTTCCTTTCTCACATACAACCAACTAAGCAACCATTATCCCCTACATTTTTTTGCATCCCCTGGAGTTTTAATTTTATGTTCAAGTTCCTTCCTTTAATTTTTTGCTCATTTAAATACATGTATTTTGGCTAGTCCTTACACAGTTTGACAAACAAAATTGATTTTTATTTCTGATTCATACATACAACACAATTTCACCAAAGTAGGAGTGCTCTACTAAAAATCTGGAAAGTTGAAGAGAAAATTAAGACAGTGAATAGTAAATACTGATGAATCAGATAGGGATTACTGTTGCAAAGTAGCTATTTAGGCAGTAGATAAAATCGATATCTTATAAATGCTTCCTATTACCCACAGAATACATTTAGAATTTATTACACATACTCTAGTGAAACATTATCGTTAAGTTAGTTACATTTGAAGCCATATACTATTCCTTGATACATCAGCTGTTCTGAACATGGGACATATTATCAACCAATAGACTGATTGACCTGGGAGTTCATCCTTCATTTTGAAGAACTCTGAACTTCGGAAAGACATTTAATGTCTGTATGTTAATTTATTCATCCTAATAATATATTTTTAAAGTTTACTCATCATGATTATTCTTTTTAACAAATTGCATTCTGTGTTATTTTATCTGAAATTACAGACCCCTCCTAAACTCATCAGAGTATATGACATGCTATGTACGGCATCACTCTTAACGTGAGTTTGATGAGGGCTATTATGATCTCCTTTTTGGGGTGCATATATTTGTTAAAAGTCATGATAATCTTGTTCATATCTCCAAAGTTGTTAACTTAAAGCACACTCAAAGTTTTTAATGTTTGTGTATGTTATGCATAAGTCAATGTATGCATGTTTTTCCTACTCTGTATGATCTAGGGGACATTTGCCAAAGTTTAGTGTATGGATAATATTCAACTTCATAATAATATAATGCCACCAAAGTTTTTCTTCAAACTCTACTGTATAAACTACTAGATGCAAATTTTAACAAAAGTCAACTGATTTCAAGGGAAAAGAAGAAAACAAAAGTTGTATGTAGAAACGTGATTGTGTGATCAAAAGCTAGGTAATTACACTGACTATCAATTTTGCTAGTTAGGACACAGACACAATTCAAAATACAAAGATGAGTTCAAAGCAGTTTCATATCATTCAAATGAGAAGATTCATGCTGGCAAGCTGTCCTTTTGCTCTCCCTCAACCTTCAGTCAAGATAATTTAATTTATCTTCCAAGTTAGCATAACCTTGTGGGATAGAACAATACCCAAACATTTCACCTCTTTGGTCATGTTCAAGAAACCTTGTTTGTCTTGGGCATAATGTTTTAACCTATCCTGCATGTCAGCCTATCATTCTAATTGATTTCTTTCCAACCAGAATAATATGAGTATAAAAGTATATGTAATGTGAAGTCTGAATTACTGAAGCTCTGAATAGATTTAAACTGCTTTACAGTATATGTAATTTAAAGTTATTGGAGCATCTTGATATTTTATAAGTGTTTAATTTTTAGAGAAAACACATCCTAGATCACAAAGATTATTATTATACATGAATATTATATGGTGTCCCATTTTTAGAAGGACATTGTTAATAGCTAGGAGGGCCAGGCAACTAATAATTATTAAAAGCCATTCTTACCTTTAGCTGATCTATAGAAAAATATGTCAATATTTCAAAAAATTGATATTTTTAGTTCTAAAAGCACACATTGATCATATTCTGAACACTAAAGAAGTGACTATCAGAGCTAATATATCCTGACACATATATTATGCTAGTAATTCACTTAGAGAAACAACTTAAAAAAAATACTTGAAGACCAATCTGCCACCAGGGAACTGTCAGTAAAATAAAGAAAGTCAGAGAAACAATTGTCTGGGTTGCATTATGAATCTTTTAGGTGTTTTCCATCTCCTCAAAGGTCATTACCTATTCTTTATCTGGTATTGCTATATTTTCTAAAGGTCAGAATTATTGTAATTTTAATTTATGTTCCCCTTTTAGTAAGCAAATTATTCATGATCTAAGGAAATTTGTCATTAGATTTAGCATGTTAGAAGTATCATAACAGTATTAGGTAGTCTATTGTAAGAAAAAATAGTGACAAAATATTAAGGAATCACCTGATTACATCAATCTTATTGCTGAAGATGGCCTGACATATAACGAGCTAGTCTCTGTCATATTTAAAATGTGACATCGAAAAGTAACCACTGGCAAGAGATGATGCAGTGCTAATATTTTGGGGAGGAATGTTTTATTATGGTGAACATCTGTAGTCTGTGTTGTTCTCTCTTTCCAGTCACCCAGGAGAATGATAGTTCCCAGTCTTCTTACACCGAGTCATGGACATGCGATGAAGATCAACAGTTTGATGCAGTTTTTAACAACTGTCTTTGAAAATACTCCACTATCCTAGGACTAGTACCACCTCCACTGCCTCTTTGTTTACAGGCAATAAAATAAAAGACTATTTATTGCTTGTTTGACCACATAATTGAGTCAACACTGTTAAAAGATAAACTGAAGCATAGTAAAATATTTAAGAGTTTATTTGAGCAAAAATAGATTCAAATTGGGCAGAACCAAACTGGAAATTGTTCAGGGTACTTTGCCAGCAGGAGCCACAGGGAAGAAAAAAAAAACATATAAAAAGTGGAAGCAAAGATAGGAAATCATTTGATTGTCTACAATTTAAAGCCTACTTTTCTGTAATTGGCTGTGCCTAGAATATTGAGTTTGTAACTTTGAGGAGTTTACAGGCTTAAGTTTTGATTTGCTTATGTAGGCCCATAACATCAGAACCAAATCAGTCTAATGGCCTTCTTTGTTTGATTAATTTAAAAACATTTTCACAACTAACATGTCTGGACTTCTCTTAAGTCTTGTTATTCAGCCTTGAGGTTCTTTTTTTTAAGATAGGTCTCCGTCAGCCTTCCAATCCCATCCCAAAAGATCCCTTGATCTATGAAAGGTCTTAGATTTTATTCATCTTGCGAACTAACACGTAAGTCTGTCACAGATTAATGGATCCTAGCAGAAGACATGTGACTCTTGGGTCAGAAAACAAAAACTTTATTGCTCACAGCAGAGCAAACATTACAAAAATGTACATGTTTGCATGGATTCCCCTTGAAGGTAGGTCCTCTGGGGATGACACAGATGGACCCAGATAAATGATTGCACAAACGGTGGGTGGCATTTCAGGAGAACTGAGAGCTTAGGTAAACTAATTCTTCTATAAATGGCAGTAAGCATGCTTGTTCTTGGTTTTGGAGGGAAACAGTCCATGAGAAAACATACATTTTATACTGGAGGGAAACCTTGTCTCTGTATTCTAAGGCTGTTTGCTCCACATTGATCCTCATGAATATTGTCTATCATGAAGGACAGCCGGTGCCACACCCACCACCAAGACAGGGGAAATCACAACAGACTCACTCATAGAGAACTTTGCCCCAGCATTATTGTCACTGGATTACACATTTTCAAAATTTGTCCAGTAAATATGTAAGTCTGCATTGGAGACAACATTTCATAGAGGGTTTAGATAAACTAATTAAAATATATAATTGCTGTTTACGGGAGAAAACTGAAATCATGTTTCTAGTAGTGACACAGTTGTTTTCCAGGCCAACTGTATGTAAATGCAGAATGATTAAATTTCATTAAAATTGATTTTTATGTAGGTTTAACATGTAATTATGTTGTTTGCCTTATAAACAGCCATAGCTGTGACTCAAATTTTATTAAATGGTATTCAAGCTTTATTATCCCAGAGGTGAGCACATAAAAATTTTTCTCAGTAAATATAATTTGTAATCAATTATCAGGAACTTTTCTCTAGAATTCTGACTTGTGGACGTGTTCCATCTGGAATTCAACTAAGATTGCAAATCATTACTCATGGTAACTCTTCAATAAAATTCTCACATACCAAATGACCTGTATCAGTGTTCTCTATCCAAGAGGCAGCAAAATGAAAAAAAAAACAAAAAACCCTACGGGATATGTCACAAGCATAAATCTGCCATTTGTCTTTGCTTTAAGTGATAAAAGTGCTCAATGTCTTTATTGTAGCAGGACATTCCCAGCTGAGCGCAATGAGGAATTCAATTTTTGTCTGATAAATGAGTGATTGGAAACACACAGGTGGCCATCTGCATAAGCTGATTTGCACATGGGATGGAAACCGTCTAAAATGAGGCTTTGTTTGTGAGAACTCGCAGAATATAACCTAGAAATCTGAGAGAGAGAGAGAGGGAAAGAGAGAGAGACACTTTAGGAAGATAGGCATTGTGATTCCTGTCTAGTCCCTTTTTAAGTTCATTGGAAACAGTTGGCATGCATATAGTTGAAGAGCTATTTAAGTGGCAAAGCAAGGCATAGACTGGGAAATGGTATCACACAACATTGGTGTGGTGAGATCTTACAGGCTGGAAACTGCTGCGTCTATCAGTGCAGTGGAGAGCCAGTGGAAGTAGTTTATTTATTTATTTTTTAATTTTATAAGTACAATGAAAAAGCCCTTGAGATCTCCAGAGATATTTGAGGAATGTGCAGTTTTATATCATTCACTTAAAAAAATGAGAATGCAAAACCTGAACAATACTTCTGTTATGATCTTATTGTGTCCAAAGGTTGTTTTAATCTGCACCAATTTGGGTTTTACTTCTTAGCATTTTGATGTACTTGAAATAGTTTTCAGGGTTAGGCTTTTCATCTCTTTCTAGCTATTTTTTTTTTATAAGAATAGTAAGTGAATTCTATTAATGTTAGCTATATATGTGAGTTCATATATTTTTTAAATCTTACCAATCTTTTAAGATAATCATTTTGTAAAATAATTGATTTGTTATACTTAAAACAAGTGACTATAAGAAAAGAACTTTTCAAAAAATTATAGACTAGTATTACAGGTTACTTTTACATCCAGGTGTGCTCATAATTCATCTGTTTACGATAGAATTTAATTCACCAGAAATTATCACAAATAAACACATTATATAATGAAGTTGTGATACAAATAAGTTAAGAAAAGTGAGGAAGTGATTCTATCTGCTTAGAGCATGAGAAAAGATTTCATGAAAACCTTAAAGATGTGGATGACATTCCATTTTGTTCAAATTCGGTGGTCATTGTGGTCATTAGAATTTTCAGTGAGGGTAGTAATATTCTTTGAGCTATACTTTCACTCAATCCAGGTAGTAATACTCTTTGAGATTTTCTCCTGAAGATTAAAAGTCAAGGAATCCCCCAAATGTGAAGTGTAGGTTGGAAGTACTTATAGTAGTCTATGTGAAATGTGGACTTGCTTCAGTAAGTGCTCTATTACTTGATCACTGAATGAATAGTAAGAATGAAGGATATGGGGAAGGTAAAAAGATGCTTTCAAAGTATGTGAAACCAGAAAATAAGAAAGTGAATGTTGTTTAGGAAATGATATATTCAATTCAAGTTAAAACGTCTACCCAGTGATTAGAAATGGTTGAGAGAAAGATTAAAGTCAATAATGTGAGAAATATGTAGCTGTGTTAATAACTGCAGCTATTTATTCAACACATATTTTAGATTCTATGAAAGATGCTTAATACAGTCAGCCCTTCGTATCTGTGGATTTCGTATCCATGTATACAACCAACTATAGATTAGAGATAGTCAGGAAAAAAAAACTTGAAATTTCCAAAAAGTAAAACTTGAATTTGCCACTCATTGAATATCCCAAATGAAGTGATGTGTAGTCATGCCCTGCTATAGCCTATATGTAAATACTACACCATTTTATACAAGGGACTTGAGCATCTGTGGATTTGGTATTCATGGTGGTTTTGAAATCAATTTCATGTGGATGCTGAGGGGCAGCAATATTCATTATTATACTTAATCTTTTAATTATATTGTAGGCATTCATATATATTCATATATACATTCATATCATACATATCTATGCTTATATATAACATTAATAAGTTTTAAACATAAATAATTTAATGACAATTACTCAGTTATTTCTAGTCTTGAATTTCAGTCCATATTTTTATAACTGGGATGTCTGCATGCTCTTGGTCCCCAAGTTTTAACATCTCTCATGATGATAGTTTCAAGTTTGAATGTAGCAGAAATCAGAAAAGGCTTGGAGGAAAATAAGAGAAAGGAACTTCAGATATAAGGAGATATGTGGCGAAGGGCATGTCCATGAGTATAAGGCCAAGACAGAAATTCAAGCAGGGCCAAACTCAGGCTTGAATCTGAGGTGAACCAAGTCATAGAAAGGTCTGTGTGAAGCCCAGGAAAGGCACAATTTTCTTCAGTCTCTGTCAAGAGACTCTCCAAAATGTGTGAGCGTATATGTGAGGGGGGTGCATGTGTGCGTAGAAGTGAACGAGTGTGTATCAAAGGTAGGCAGAGTTTCATTTTTCAGCACAGGGAAAATATTCCAATAAGAAAATTAAGTCCCAATTGAATTACAGTGACACTATTAAAATTTGCTAAAACTTGCATTGGACTCCCTAGATGAGCTCAGATTTAATTTTTTTCAAAAACATTTACCATAAAATATATCTGAAGTATAAGATGTATTTCAACCTTCCTAATTTGTGTGAGAAAAATAAACTTCCATGGAATAAAAAAATTGCCCTAAGGTTAATACCAAAAATAGTTTCTGGAGTCTCAGAGAACAACATCACAGAAAGAAAATGGCAGTGGTAGGAAAAAAAAAAGTTTTTCAGTCCATGTCTCCTTTACCTACTTGAAATTATTTAATTGCTGAAAGTTTTATGAAATTTCCTTTCATACAGTTATTTTTCTGTAATGCTTTGTGATTCAATTTTACTTGCTTTAACATTTCTGCTTCAAAGCATGCACAAATCTAAGTGTGTATTGTTAGGTACCTTATTATTTTAAATGTAAAAGTGCTCCTTTTAGGCAGTCATTCTCTATTCCCAAGTGATCTCAGTTTCTCTTTAATCTCTTCACTCCCCCCTCCCTCCATAAGGCAGGCTCTATGGGGGTCCTAAAATGGATCAGGCTTTGTCTTTATTGGTCAATTAGCTCAGGCTTTGATCACACAAAGGGAGAAACACAGGAAAGATCAACCTTGTCCTTCTGGAAGCTTCTCTCTTGGGACCTCTATAAGAAGCATTCTTTGTTTCCTTGTTTTTGAAAAGCATTTAGCAATCTCTGAAGTAAAGAATGCTAGTTCCTTCAATTTACTAACACTAACATTCTTTTATAATTTACTGTGAATTTTTTTTAAATTAAGAAACAAAAAATATGGGCAATAAATCTTAATGGAAACACTGGGGAATAAGTCTAAGCTATTTCTTTTATTTCTTTGAAAACTGAAGTCAAGACTTTTTTTCAGGGTGGCAATCATTGACTTTTAAATTGCTTTTTGTTTTTTATTCCATGAAATATTACACTTTTGGCTTTCCAAATCTTGTCTAATGACATGTAGTTGACAGATGCATAATATAGCAGTTAGAAATATGGGCAACGTGTATCAAAAAGGCATATTTTATTGGCTAGGGCTACTAGATGACTTAGAAACCATTTCGTGTTTCACAGACACTTATTCATCATATCTTTTTTCCACTGGGGTTTGAAGATAAGTTTTTCAAGTCAATAATATTATGATAATTTAACCTACATTTTACATTCTCCTATAGGAGCTAATAAATTTGATTTCCCCCCCCATCTCTTCACCAATCAGAAAGGCAAAATTTTGCCTGATATACTCGAAGAATGACAACATGAAAGCAAAAGAAATCACTTTGTTAACTCCTTTTGTGACCTTCTGTTGCTACAGAGCCACTTTGCATCAATTGGAAATAAAAGTATAATGATATACTCCATAATGTGAGGATGATGCAGTAGATAGTTCCAAACACAGCTTGAAGAGGCTATGACTGCATTAGAAGCCAAGGTTCATAGATTTTTGTGGCTGTACACCTATGGAGAGATAGCATTCAGACAAAAGAACAGAAATGAATTATGTATTTACACGATTAGCAGTCCTTGCTGGGAATTAGATTTGTTTTCAGTAAAATGTGGAAGATAGACTACACAAGTACTGATTCATAGTCTAATTTCACTGTGACCACCTTTTTATCACCTTCTATGTTTCTAAATTCTAAGACATAGGTTCTTTTCTTTTACCTCAGGATTTATTACTGCCTTAGATACTGAAGGACAGACAGAAACATTGTGATGAGAGCATTTTTACTTAATGACAAATAATTATTTATTCTATTCATGTTAACCCTAAGGTATTTAGAAAATTTCTGTTGAAATTTTATGTTAGTCATTAGTGGATGTGTAGAAGTGGATGTGAAGAGGTGGATGCGCATTCTAGTTTTTTAATAATGGAAAGGTAGATGTATTTAACATTTACAAATTTTAAAATGTTTTGAATGTAATGCAATAATTCCAAACAAAGGAACTGTGTGCTTGAAACTAATGTGTTATGGTCAGATCTGCTGTTATAATCTGAAACATCAATAGGATTTTTAAAATTTAATTTATTTTACCAAAAATAATTTTATAATTTTTAAAGAGTTGTGGATTTAAAACAACAAAAGTCACCAACAGCAACAGAAAATAGTAACCATGTTAAGTGAGAAATTTGTTAACTACTCTATTGTAGTAATCATTTCACAATATAAGTATATCAAATCTCTGTGTGTGTCTTAAATTCAAATAATGCTAAATACCAATTATATCTCAAGAAAGCTGGGAAAAATGGAAAAATATTTACATTTGGCATAAAGACTAAGTTATAGATTTAAAATGCTTATCATAGCTCTCTGGGCATAATAAATGCTAATAAATGTGCTATTGTTGCTATTAAAAATAAATAAAATGGCAGTAAGAAAACAAGAAAAAACAGTATGTTGGTTATGCCCCACCCTGTGCATAGGGACCAAGTAGGGAAGGACAGTGCAAAAATAGGTCATTGATTGTGCAAAAAGTCTTGGAAATTAACAATATTAGGAAATCATTTCACAGTATAACATTTTGTGGATTTATATTTTTTCGTAAGTAGGCACAAACATCATACTATTTATTAAATAATATAATTTTTTAAATATTCTTTATTATATTACTAATATGGTACAATCGTAAGAGAATGTTTAGTTGGACTCTTTCAACTGTTCAAGAATGACAAGTGAAGAAGAAAAGTGAAACCAAAAGGTGTTACACTACCTACATGCTACAAATTGCTGTCCTTGAGACTTAGACATCTGCAGAAAATGCTCAAACACTGTTCACCATCACTCTATAGTACTCCACATAGTCAATATGAGTCTATAAGAAGGCTGGGGAAGAAAGAAAATTAAATTCACCTTGTGGGGAGGACAGTAATTGAGGGAAAGGGCTACCTTTCTGGTCAGAAGTGCTCTGGGCAAGTTAGAATGGGAGGCTGGAAGCTGTTTTTGAAGAACTGCTCTTAGATTTTGCCTTAAATAGGGAAAAAAATGTGACATCTGAATTAACATCTCAAGTACATAGATTAAAATGCAGAAATCGTCAGACCTCACCACCACTATGCACAAAGGCGAATTGGCGACCTGTACTAATGGAAATAATGAAGGGAAATTAGTCTACTTATTTTTAAGAGGGTTCATCAGCAGCAGGAAAAGCTAGGGTAAAGCTTAAGATTACCCCAGGACCACCATTCCCACAGCCAGTTAGTATAAGGGAACCCATTAGTATGAGTGTAAACTGGACTAAATTAGAGAGCAGGGGCACGTACTATATCTACAGATAACCAATTTATGTACTATATCTGACTCTTTATTATTCCCACCTGCTTTTACTGCCAAAGAAATTTGTCTCTAAAGAAAGTGTAGTGTAGCCCTGGCTGGTGTGGCTCAGTGGACTGAGTACCTGCTTGAAAACCGAAGGGTCACTGGTTCGATTCCCTGTCAGGGAACATGCCTGGGTTGCGGGCCAGTTCCCCAGTAAGAGGGTGTGTGAGAGGCAACCACACATTAATGTTTCTCTCCCTCTCTTTCTCCCTCCCTTCCCCTCTATCTAAAAATAAATAAATAAAATCTTTTAAAAAAAAGTATAGTGCAGCTCAACTCCTTCTAACCACAAATCTATTCAATAAATTGCTATGAAGTGTGGATAGTGAAGACTTTCAATCACTATATGATTGAGCAATTTTATTTATTGAAAATGTGCAAAAACTTATAAAGTCTGGTAAATCATCACCAAAGCATACAAAAGGAGATTTGTTATACCCTGATTAAAAGCAGCTTACGTCACTGCTTTGCGTTTATACCACAAAGAGTTGAGATTTCTTGATAAACCAGGTACACAGGGAATCTTTATCAAAATATCTAGTTCTTTGAAACCATCCTGATGATATGACCTTCTGTATAAGATCTCTTCCATTTGTAAGGGGTGTAAGCCAGGGTTCCTTGAAATGAAATGACCCTACAAAAAACCTATATGATCACATTTTTAAATATTTTATTTGAGAAGTGTTTCTAAATATACTAATATTGTGAAAATAAATATAAAAACAAATGCAAAAATGTACCAAAGAATAACAACATATAGAATTAATGGTGCACTTATGAATATTGTCTTTTTACATCACTATTCCTTCAATTTTATAAAAATAATAAATAGTAATGGCAATTATTATACATCTAGTAAACATGAAACACTATTCTAAGTACTTTACATATACTCACTTAACTCATCACAACCATCTTAAGAGATAGGAAAAAAAGATTATTAGACCTCTTTAACAGATAATATAACTGAGTCTTGGTGAAATTATATGACAGTTCCAAGACTATACAGCTATAACTGGCAAAGACTGAAGATAAACTTAGAAACTTTTACCTCAGAAGTGTGTGCTTCAAGTTATTTTTTAAACTGTGCTTTAGATATCCAGTTTCTTGTCTGGAAAACGTGTGAAGTACTGGGAAGGTTCTGAGCTTTTACCCTACTGAGCTGTCAAGTTAGCTTGCCACAGTTTCATGGCAGAAGGCACGAAGCTCCGAGGTCAGAAACAAAGGACATTTTCTTACTCTCATCAATAGCTGTTGTAAGGACAACATCATTTTTCTTGTGTCAGTTTTCTTGGACCCCAGTTTCCCCAGAGCAATATGAAGAGATTTGGGGAACACCTGCACGTTCGATGGTTTACTTTATAGAAGAGGAATTATGTGCTTATACTAGATAATAAGTGTGCTTGCTTATTGCTCCAGAGGGAGAGACTATATAACTTCAAAGGCTGTCAGCAAACCTGTCCTTTGTTCAGAGCAGTGGGCCATTTCTTCTTTCCTAGGCTGTTCACTATACAAACATTTTGGAAAGATTCTGAAACAATATCAGTGCCTCCTTATTCACATGCAGAAACATGAGAAGGCATGGAGAACAGTCTCCCCATAAAGCCTCATAAACCCTATTATCAATGGGAATGTCATGAAAATAATAAGGATTTGCCTGTGTATATATATGAATGTGTGTGTATATATATTTATATCTGTTTTCCACAGTTGATATGTCTTTACTTTCTTTTCTCCTTTTTGACACATAGAGAATGTCACATTTTCCTCATTGGATATCTAGGCTTTGTACTTGGAAATATATCTTTAGTAATAGCTGACATTTTCTTCCTTTAAGAAAGACTACTCCATTTGCATCATAAACTATGTGATATTTTATATTAAGACTTGTACTAGCAGTGCTCTGTTTCAGTTAACTTTATAAATTCAAATTGGATTTCTCTGCCTTTTTTAATATTTCCTATAAATATTAATATTAAAATATGATATTTAGCATAATCATTAATGATTTGGAAGTTGGTAGATATCATAGAAGCCTTAAGGCTTTAACTATTTTAATGGAAGCTTGTGTTTTACCACATATTTAAGATATGTTTAAATATAAAAAGTTTTGCAAATAATGACTTGCAGTTCAAAGACAAAGAGAAATAAGACAAGACTTAAGCAAATAGGGTCACTGTTGAGATAGCATTCACCATCTCCTTATTTTTGTTTAATTTTATAGAAATTTATTTATGAAAACAAACTATCATTGTTATCAGAAGAAACCTGTATTCTTATCTTAGTCCTCTTATAAAAGGACCCTAGAAGGAGATGATTAAGGCATATAAGGACATATCCTGGAAATTTCATTATTTTATTATGAATCAGTAGTCATAATTTTTTATTATTGCACAGGGATTTCAGTTTTACCAAGCATAGTCACAAGAATTTTTCCTTAGTCCTTACAATGAAATAGTGATATGTGTATTATGAGCAGTCTTTGATAGGTAAAAAAAAATGCGGTATCGAAATTTTATATATTTGTACTAATATTGCATATGGCTGAACAGCAGTCATGGGATGCATCTCTATGTAATCTGAAGAAAAAAAGAGGAGTAATATATAAATGACTATATATATATATATAGAGAGAGAGAGAGAGAGAAAGAGAGAGAAAGAGAGAGAGAGAGAGAGTGAGCGAGTGAGCATGTGTACTGTGTTGCCATCACATTCAAAATGACTGAGTAGAGCAACGGATCTGCATCAGATTTTCCATTAAGCTTCAACATTCTTCTGCGGAAACTATTCAAATGATTCAGGAACCTACAGCTATGGACAACTGGTGATTGACGGCTTCATCACAACAATGTGCCCTCTCATGCATTATGTCTTGTGCAGAGTTTTATGGTGAAACATCGGATTACCCAGGTGACTCAGCCACCCTACAGCCCAGATTTGGCACTCTGCGACTTCTAGCTTTTCCCAGGACTAAGATCCCCTTTGAAAGGGAAGAGATTTCAGACCCTCGATGAAATTCAGGAAAATATGATGAGGCAGCTGATAGTGATTGGGAGGATTGTGTGAGCTCCCAAGGTGCCTACTTTGAAGGGGACTGAAGTGTCATTGTCCTTTGTGAAATGTTTCTTGTGTCTTGTATCATCTTCAATAAATGTCTCTGTTTTTCATATGATGTGACTGGATACCTTCTGGACAGAATATGTATACACGTGTGTTTTATGTATGTATGTGGATATGTATATTCTCCCTGATTTATGAATTTTTACAGTGATATTAAATGATTGCATACATTTATAACTTTTGCACATTACTCTCTCCCCAAATGACTGGCAAGTAGAATTTTTTTTCTTAATTTTACCCAAGTTCGGAGATTAATATTGTAGTCTCACATAATATGAGAACCAGGGGATCTAGCAGACTTCTGAGACTTTATGCCAAAGTCATTCGCCAACAAGATTGGACATCAGAATCACCTGAACTCTAAAAAATGTCAGGCCTGCCCTTTGGCTATTTTGATTCATTGTACATGGAATGGGGGCTCTTGAATTTTAGTCTTTAATTTTTTTTTTCTTTAACTTCATAAGGATTCTGATGTAGGAAGCACCTTCCCCAATGTAACATACTTAGGATTTGTCTCCATTACCTGTCTCTATGTTATAATATTTTGTTTTTTTAATTGTATAAACTGAGAACACCAAAATTTCACAAACTTATGTTTCTGCATTATGTCTTTATTATTTGCCATGTTCTTATAAACATACATACATATGTAACACCTCATGTGCATGTAGGAAGAACTAACCTACCTAATATTAGCTATGCTATTTTGAGTAAATTATGTACCTTATAAAGCTCTCAGTTTCACCAATTTTTAAAGGGGGTACAGCTAGCAACCCCACAGGGTTGTTTGAAGTCTGAGTCTGAAATATAACTTATGTTCAATAAATTTTAATAATAATTTTATCATGCTATGTGTACGGTTGATCAAAAATACCATGTTAATAATCAGACAAAGAGTGTTAAAAATGTCTATAAAAATAACATCTCATTGTCAATAGTTATATTGAATTTTTATGGATATATCTGTTCATTGAGTAAATGGAACCTGTTGGCTAATTTACCTGAGTAAATCATTACCTGTTGGCTAATTTGCTCCTAAAGTTAAAAGCATATTTAAGCCCAGGCTGGTGTGGCTCAGTGGATTGAGTGCCGGCCTATGAACTGAAGGGTCACTGCTTTGATTCCCAGTCAGGGCACATGCCTGGGTTGCAGACCGGGTCCCCAGTAGGGGGCACATGAGAGGCAACCACACATTGATGTTTCTCTCCCTTTCTTTCTCCCTCACTTCCCCATTCTCTAAAAATAAATAAATAAAACCTTTTTATAAAAAAGCATATATCAATCTCTTGAACTATATTTATAGATTAATTGGTATCTGCAGAATTAAAGATATGGCTAAGCTTCCATCTTGGGAGAAAACTATCCCCTCAAATTGGTGAAGTGGCTATTACTACTTGCAGTGAGGCAAGTTTGTTACACACTTCCTTGTTCCTACTGGTATTTCTCCATTATTCTGCTTTTTCTCCTTGCTTCTGCTCATTCTAATGTGCTCTTTTGTTTTACCGAGTGGTAGAATCTTAGCTTAGATTAGATTAAAATTTTGATGAAACAATCTGAAAACGTTTTTCTCATACGTGGAATAATTAAATTATATGGAGCTTTTTATAAGACACTCCAGTTTGATATTTAATTCCCGCTCCAAATTTGGAAGCAAAGGAGGTAAACTGACCTCTTTAGCATAGTATTTGTGACTATCACTTTATTAAATGACTTTAAAAAATTGGTATTGAAAATTTGGGTCTTTCTCTTATGCTCAGGAATGTTTGATGAAGCAGCCTTTCTGTGCAACATGTACTGTGGATTTTGCAGAGACAACAACTTTGGTCCTTCATTAGACCGAACTTTACTACTGAGCTTCCCATAAATACCACGTTATAAATAAAACGTGCCTCTCAAGTGCTTCAACCTGATTCTAGGCTGCTCTCTAACTGGCCTACCACACATGACTATGACCAAATAACTAAGAATTAGATTGTCCCATTGTCACAAATTTACTCTGAAAATAGCAAGACCCATATGCCTTTGGACAGGAGGCTACATAAGAAAGGTATAGAACAACTTGGCAAATATTAAACAATTTTTGAACTCAAAAGCATTGCTTTTCCTCTCTTGAATACAGTTCTTAATAGCCTCTGTCAGCATGTGGCGTGCTACGATATTGTATAGTAATAAGAACTATACTGTAGGTGTTAACCAGGAGTGAGTAAATATACTTTTGTTGAGAAAAGAAAAACTTGAAAAGATTAAAGAAACAATACATGTTAATATCCTATTTCTTCAGCCTGTGGGTTGGAAAATAGTTCTGGTAAATCTGTAGAAAGAAAGTCTCCTGCAATCAGCATTGAGTATTTAATTAACTACATTGCACATTCAGCCACGCCCACTATATTACCTAACATTTCTCACGTGTCCTGGACCCCTGTTCTTTACCTAAGTTAACACAGGTATCAAAGGGTGTTTGCAGAAAATAAAGACTATCTCTTCCTTTTCATTCATGAAATCCATATATCAAACATGGAAATAAAGCCAAAAACATAGCCTGGGTCTCCCACATTTTCAACCTGTTTTAGAAGAGCACCGCATTGTATTATTTGATGTCTTCAGGAAAAGTTCCTCTGGGAACTGTGTTCTCTTAGAATTTAGAGAACTCTCAAGCACACTCCTAATTAACACCTAAATTCTTTCTTTTAGGCGAGACAAAGACTTTCTTTGCATAACAACGTCTAGGGTATTTGCAAGTCTCAGCTTGCTTCACATTTTTTAGGGGTTGCAGTTCTTGTGACCAGAAATGCATGTGAAAGCAAATTTATTGCAGTAAGAGAGGAGGAACAGTTAAACTAAAAATGATCTCTGATTGAGAATAGAAACATTAGATGTCTGACATCTGTTTCTCTACTTGTTTTAAAACTCGATATAGACGAAGCATTTTAAATGATAATGAATAGCATACTCTCAATTCAAGACATATGATTATCAAAAATTCAGTAGCTTCGTTTTACAAGTAACTAATTTTTAAATAGACAATCATAAAAAAATACTTGACAAAAACTGAGCAGTTCATGTATGTTAAGATATGCTTCTAAATGTTTTGAATTCCAGCTGTTTCTTTTTCTGTTCTTCAGGAGGAGAATGTGCCAAAACCTCGATACATTCGCATATTTTTATAAATTAAAAAAAAACATTTTGGGTATGCCTTCATGAATTTTGAAACAATAACTTCTACATTTGCTGAAGTCCTTACCAAAATAAATTTCTTCTGATAGTGTACTTTTGATTAATTAGAACTTCATTATGTTTTTATAAATTATTAAAATGCTAATAGTGAAGATGGTCACTACTATTTACAATTACTTAGAGCCCCCATTGCTTGCTATTCCTGTCCAGTAATATATTACTGCTTTGTTTGTGGGAAGTTATGTAGAAAACCAGTTATATATTAAACCCTAATTTCTATTCTAATAGGAAGTGAAAAAATAATCTGAAGATGATGAATTTTTGGTGGCTCCAATCACTGTCACACACTCTAGGCAAGTGATATTTTTAGAGAGGTTTTGAGAAATGTAATAAAAAAATGCTGGAGGAAAGTCATTTTCCTCATAGAGGAAAAACTGCTGGGTATAATTAGGAGAACAGATAACTCTCCACAGAGAGTCTGTTTACATGTCCGCTATCTGCCATTGATTTCTCATGAGATTTTTAGTAAATACTAAACTATGATGTGCCTCCAATTATTCATTGAAAAATAATTTCATAAATTCAGCTTTTCTAGTTTGCAGAGCTCTTAGTATTAAATGAGATATTTTGTTAGACATTTGAATGTACTATACCAGTTTCTGTGTATATTGGGGGGGTGTGTGCATGGATGTATATGTATGTTTGCTGGTGATTTATGTTATTTAACTACTTAAGAATGTGATATAATTTCTAACTTATTTAAGTAAATTTTCAAACATTGGGTATTGAAATTATAACTGATAACATTGGTGTTTTAAAAATGTGGCAATGTAATAGGTGCATTATATTTATTATGAATATATAATAGAGAGGATTAAATTAACACAAGTAGTTATATATAACTACTGTATATATATATATACACATTGCTTGACAAAAGCCAAGATTTTAATAATATTTGCTATTATCATGTGATTTAATTAGTAAACCAATGCAATGGAATAGGCAGCAATAATCCTCATTTTCCGCTGAGGCAAGTGAGGTTTAGGAGGTGTTAAAGAAGTTCTCTGAGATCAAGTTGTTAATATCAGGATAGAAATTGACTGACTGTAGAGTACATCCTCTCAACTGTTATATTTTGCTAACACTCTAACGCGTATATGCACTTCCTCGTTAAAATTTACATGTGATAAAATTATCTAAGACTGCCTTTGGGATTCTGTTTATTCACTTAGAATACCTATATAACAATCTAATGTGATTGGATAAAAAGAAAGTTAAATAAAATTTTCTAAAATGAATGACACATCATTGTAAAAAATATCTACTGTGGGGTTATCTTTTGCATTTGTTAGGGAACATTTAGGTGAACTTGAGGACCGCATTTATTTATTTATTTTGGGGGGGTGAATTGCAATTTTTTTTTTTTTGGTGCCCTTAAGTATATTTTATCCAGGAAGTATTCTTCAGAGGTTCATTTTGGTTTTTAGAATTAATATTTGGTGCAGAGTGAAATCTAGCTAAAGCTACAACAGAGCACAGAAGTGGTACAACCCCAGATTAGATTGATTTGCCCCCTGACATTGACAGCAACCTGACAGGAGGACACACCCTTCCTTGGGATACAATGAGCTGTGTTGTTTATTGTATGAGCAGAAGTAAAATACGAGATTTCTAGAGCACACCGGGATGAAACTGGAAAAATAGAAGTATGCTGTTGATCATGTGTATTCTAATAATAATTAAAGGTATATTTTGATAAATTAAAGATACATATAGTGCCTTTTATAACAGCACATAAAAAACATGAGATTATAGTTAAAATGTAGAAACAATAAAAGAAAAAAAACCCAAAATATTTGAGTCATCCAAAAGGTAACAGGAAAGGAAAAACAGAAAAGTAAAGAACATGTGGAATAAATAGAAAAATATATAAAATGGTAGAACTAAAAATAACCATATCAATAATTACACTAATTGGAAATAGAATAAACATGCCTATTAAGAGAGAAATGTCAGACTAGGTTAAAAAAAAAGATGCAAGATTTAGCTCTGTGCTATGTATAAGTAATAAAATTTTACTATAGATACATGAAGGGATTTAAATTAAAGAGTGAAAAACTATATCATACAAAGGTGAGTATAATAAAGCCATTGTGACTATATGAATTTCGAGTAAGATATACTTCAAGCAGAATACATACTAGCAGAGATGAGGGACTTTTTTTTTTTTAATTATATTTTTCCATTACCATTTAGCTCCCTTATACCCTCTTCCACTGCTGCAACCCCCCACCCCTCCAATCACCACACTGTTGTGCATATCCATGAGTCCTTTTTCTTTTTCACCAGATCCTTCCACCTCTTAACCACTCCCCAGAGCTGTCAGCCTGCTCTGTACCTATCAGTCTGTCTCTATTTTGCTTGTTAGTTCAGTTTATTAGATTCCACATATGAGTGAAATCATATGGTAGTTTTCTTTCTCTGACTGGCATTTCATAATGATAAAAGGATCAAGTCATCAAGAATTCATAACAATTCTAAGTATAGTTGTACATGATAGAATTTCATCCAAATGAAGCAAAAGTTGACAGAAATAAAGGAAAAAATATACAAAACCATAACAGTTGGAGATTTTAAAACACCTCTCTTGTAATGCATAGAACAAATAGATCCTCCCCCCCCAAAAAAAAATCAGCTTGACTTCTTTGGTATTTACATATCACACCATTGTACATCTGCAGAATGCATGTTTTTAACATCACAGAAAGTGTTCACCCAGATCGATTATATTCTTATCTATAAAATATGACTCATAAATTGCAAGAAATCAAATTATATAGAACATATCTAAACATGATTATTATGTTATAAACCACTTGGCTACAGTGTTATATTTTATATTTAATTTACAATAATTTTGAAAACCTAAATCTTTAAGGATAAATTTAACAAAAATGACTGAAAATTAAATAAAATGGAAATAAATGGAGATTTAAATAGTCATGGATTGGAATAGTCAATATTGTTAATGTACTTTCTCCATAACTTAATATATGAATTCAACAGAACACTGATCAAAATCCCAGTTGGACTTTTTTAAAGAAATTGATAACTTCATTCTAAAACTTACATGGAAAAACAATTTAGAAAATAAACATGTGGAAGACAAGACCTGTACTACCTGATTTCAAGAATTCTAGTGAAGCTACAGAAGTAAGAACAAGAAAGGGATCAATGCAACAGATGAAGAGTTCAGAAATAGACCTATGCATGTCCAGTCAGTTAATTTTGACTAAGGTACCAAATCAATTCAATGAAGGAAAGGAAAGTCTTTCTAACAGATGATGCTGGATAAAGGAAATACCCATATAGAAGTAGGAAGTTTGATCGTACTTCAGCCTTTGCACAAAAAAATATCTTCCAATTGACCATGGATATACTTAAAAGACTAACACCATAAAGCTTCTAGAAGAAACCATAAAAATATCTACATATCACTTTGGGGTAGACAAAGATTTCTAGGTAAAATTCAAAGATTACTGCCCAAAACAGTGATAAATAAATGTTTATGAAAACTTTAAGTTTTTGCTCACCTAAACAACATTAAAAAATGTAAGTCACATATTAGGGGAAAATATTAGCCATAGGTATATCTGAAAAAGCACTAATTCCAAAACATAAAGCCCCTATAAATCAGTTAGGAAGAGTTGAACAGCCCAACAAAGGAATGAAAAATTGCTCAATATTATTAATCATGAGGACAATGAAAATTGAAGCCACAATGACCTATCATTTTTTTTCTTTTATTCACTAACAGTGAAATAGTTAAGGTGTAGAGCAACTGGAATTTTGATACATTGCTGACAGGAAGTGTGAAATGTGTAACTGCTTTGGAGAACAGTTTGCAATCTTTCATAAATAAAATATATGTTAACTCTAGCACCAAGCAATTCTATCCCTAGGTATTTACTAAGGAAAATTAAAAGTACGTATATGTCCTCAGTAAGATTTATAAGCAATGTTTATAGTAACTTTTTTTTATGACTGCCCTTAACAGGAAACAATGCACATCTCCATCAATAAGAGGATAGATGAACAAATTGTAGTGGAATACTGCTCGACAATACAAAAACAATTAGTTTCTGAAATATGCAACAACATATATGAATCCCAAAAACATAACATTAAGCAAGAGACAAAAGAATCAAAAGAGGACATGCTGTATGATTTATATGAATTCTGAAAACAGACCAAACAAATAATGTAGCAATGCAAATTTGAACAAGTCGTGCCTCAGGGGAGATGGGGTTGACAAGAAGGTTGCAAAATGGAAATCTCTGGATTGGTGAAAATTTTCTTCATTTTACCATGTGCAATGGTTACTTGTATATAATTAGCAAAACCCATTGTACTAAAGTAAAACTGTATTTATTCATATATGACATAGTTGCAAATAAAGAAATCTCAATGGGATCTACCCAAAAATTCAACCAGAATTAATAAGTGAATTTATCAAAGTTTCAGGATATAAAAATCAGTAAACAAATGCAATTCTATTTATATAATCCAATAATATATAATTAGAAAATAGAATTATTAAAAATGCAATTTGAATACATTAAAAACTACTGATAAAAACAAGTTATTTATTTATATATAATATCCAAATTTTTAAAAATACATCGAAGTTAAAATGTGTTCACCCCCAAAAAGAAACAATCGTGTCTCCCCATATATTTTAGGTGATTATTTTATGAAATAACCTTATATAGCTTATTTTCTCAGTGTTCTGAACAAAATGATTGTCTGGGATTAAAAGTGTGTCTTGCCTGTAGCTATAAAATTTCCTGAGGTTCATGTCAAAGCCCTCTGAATATGTAGTTCAGTAGCCCACCTCCCTGAAAGGCTAGTTATCCATAAGCACTCTTTTCCCTCTGCCATAGGCATCTGCTTTGTCTACCTGAGAGCCCTCTCCATACTTGGGGTTTTGCAGGGTTGTCACTCTGGAGATTTCCTTCCATCTTCCCCACTCCAAAAAGACACCAGCTGTCTTCTCAATTAATTTCCTTCTTTCCTGGTCTCCTATTCTTCCAGGTAATAAACTGTGCAGTAATCTGAAACTTTTCAACCTTTTTTGTCTAATCCTGTGAATTGCCAAGGAATTTGTTCTCTCCTCCATTCTAGTACTGCATGTTTTACCTTTTCATTGTAGTACTTAAGTTAATACTACATAATATTCAGGTTCATTCACTCACTAGAGCATAAGCTTCTAGATGTCAGAAACAAGTTCTTCTCATTGTCATAGAAGGTACAATAAATATATATGTACATGCTTATTTATATTAGAAATAGAGCATATTATGATAATCATCCATTCCAACTTAGAGATTAAGTTACTTAGCTTTTCTTTAGATTTAAATTATGGTTATCTGGAACGAGACAACAGAGGAATCTATAATGAGTACTTACATTTGCCCAATATATATTCCTCAAAATCATGAAACCGTTAGGTTCAGAAAATATGCTTGAGCATTTGCAGTCTGAGATGAAAGTCAATGCTGTTTAAATATTGAATGAGCCCTTTTAGCTAGGAATAATGCTTTAAAATTGAAAGAGACTTTCATCTGAGATGTAATAAGGAATGAGTTTCATTTGTGCAAGTATGTTTCTTGCTATGAATTACCAGCACCTATTATGTGGTCTTGTGTTAGGTATTTCATATTATCCTAGTCCTATAATAGCAAATACAAGTGAATGGCTGAAAGCGTATTATGGCTGTTTGGTTCATACAATAAAATGTTCTGCCGAAGCTTTTCATTGTTCACACACATGACCCTCTTCTTGAGATGCACAATGATAAGACACCCAAGCATGCTTTCCCCATGGATTTCTTAGGCACACATTGTTTTGTCTTAAACAAGAAAGATATTTTCCACATTATTTACTGCTCTGTGGTAGTTATATGTTTCCTTTGATAACACTTATTGGTAAACATCATTTTCCTTTATTTCCCAACTATCTTTAGTTTTCTCTGGACTACTTGTTCCTTTTAAACAGATTAGTGTTGCTTCGATAAAAGGATTTACTGATAATACGTGCTTTTCAATTGCTTGTCTGACTTTATTCATAATACTTAAAAAATCATTAAAATATATTTAAGAGAATAATGTCAAAAATAATATTTAATGTCATTTCCAAAACTCATTTCTATTAAATATAGATAAACCCTGGAAGACAGTGATTTTTTATTCCCTTACAGTTTAGTTTTTTTTTAATGCTGACAACCATTTATTTACTTTTTTTAATTTAAAGATTTTATTTATTTATTTTTAGAGGGGGGGGAGGGAGGGAACAGGAAAAGGAGAGGGGGGAGAGAAACATCAGTTGGTTGCCTCACATGCCCCCAACTGGGGACCTGACCCACAACCCAGGCACGTGCCCTGACAGGGAATCCAATGGGCAATCTTTCTGTTCACAGGCTGGCACTTAATCCACTGGGCCACACCAGCCAGGGCAGGCAACCATTTATTGAGCATGTAATCAACTCAGTGCTTCGAGCATTTATGTTTATTATTTTATTCGAGTTTCAAAACAATCTTGTGAGACGTGACATTATGTCAGTCTAAAAATTAGGAAACCTGACCTATCAAAAGTTTGCACTGACTGAAGCAGGCAAGTCTAAAATTAAACTCAGTTCTGAATGACTTCGGTGACCCTCCTCAACCATATTCCTTAATATGTTATATCTGAGACTTTTCTATAAAATATCCTCAATATATTGATGAGGATACATTGGCATGTTAATGTCAGTAAGTCCTGAAAATTCCCACATTTCACAAAAAACATATTAAGAAGTCAATGTACTATAGAGACAAGAATATCTAAAGTTATGATTTTATATTCAGACTAAATGTGATCAAGAAACATATTAAATATAGTAAGCCCAACTTTCAATTTTAAGCAAGAGCAAGTCATGCTTCTTGTAAGTATATGGCTATCCATGTTTGACCTGAAATGGTTGAGAAGTTTTCTTTGGTTAATCCCCACCTATGACCAGGACAGTTCTGTATGAAGTTGCATGTGTGTAATTGGGATGGGAACTTGCATATTCTGTCACTCACTGAGGAACTACTTAGCTTCCTGATAAGAAACTGATGAATAATACTTCTGAAGTTGGCCCAACCATGTGGTTGGCCATGGTTTGAATCCTTCTCTCTTTTTTTCAGGCTTAACATACAGTTGTGGGTATGTGAAACAGTTTATTCTTTTATTATTATTTATTAGTTAATTATTGCATCTTTCATAGGAACAACTATAAACCTGTCTTCCCCCCACCCTGTATTGACCCAAACAGAGAAAACATAATAATCCCCTTTCTTCATTTCACCTTAGTGGATGTATTCCTATACTCCATCTTGAAATCGAGAATATTATTGAGCAGTTTTATTTAAGGTGTATGGGTGCCCTTGTCTGTAGACACGGAGAAATGGAGAAAGGAATATACTAAGGAGTCCTCGGTAAAATATTTGACTTTTGATTTGAAAAAGTCTGCTAAGCACTATATCTGTAGGAATATTAAAAACTTCTATAACAAAGAAGTTAACAAACTTTTAAACAAAATAAACATTTCCTTAGTGAGGAAGGGAAGGCAAATTCTAATGGTCTGTCAATATCATTGGTCCCATTTCACTTTGCTAAGAAAAAATTTTTTCAGATTGGCCCTGTACTCAGCTTAGAAGTTCACCTTCTTAAACATTTTTGAAACTAGGCATAGTCATATGATCTGATTTCGGCCAACAATATATAGGTAGATGCCGCTTGGTGGACCGTTGTGTAAAGCCTTTGAAAGGAGAAAGAATTGTCTGGAATCTTCTCTCCACCTTTCACCCTTGTTCTTTTCCCCCTACCTCTGTAATGCTTGGAGATAGAGCAACCAACTTGAGAGCATGAGGATAAATGCCAAACTCTAGAGGGAGTGAGGTTGAAAGTAAAGAAGACATTGTGATGACATTGTGGAGTTCCTATATCAGGTCTAAATTTCTTCTTCTAAGACTCTTTTTAGCTTGAGTAAAAAATTCCTCTTTGGTCAATAGAGTACAGCTGACACATCTCAACAGAAGCAAGGAAGGGATAACTTTTTTTCATGAACTGTATCGACGCATTGAAAACATTGTACTACTTCCATAAATTCTAGGGCTATAATTAATCTTGATGAAGGAACCTCAAAGGCTGTAACAAGAAGTGAGCCCTGACACTGCATGTGAAGCTTTTGCACTGTTATCCAGCAACTGCAGCATTGTTGACTTCCATGAGTCTAGTCCTGGAGCAGCACTCCTCGTGGCAGATTCCCGAAGGCCTCTTGGGCGCCACATGTGCTTTTCCAGCTTTGATGATTTCACAATATTGAGCACAGTTTCAGTAGGACATTACAGAGGAAATAACAGAATTTACTATTTATCCCCAAATAGCTGTTGCTGTACCTTAGCATTCTCTATTCATGGAGATCTAAACTGTTCTATAGACGATGACATTTTCATTGTATTTGTACCTGGAAATGCTAGGGGAAATAAAATACAAGTGGAAATCAAGTTGGAAATAAAGTGGGGGAAAAAGGAAAGCTGAATGCATTTTCTTTAGAAAGCAAACATTTTGAAAAATGCCTATGACTGTAATTTTGAGGCAATATATCAAAATTAATAATTATCCAATTAATTCATTATTAAGTACCAGAATATGGCAAGAGAAATGCATACTGTTTATATAGCTAACATATTAAGAGCCTGACTTCTAATTTAATATCTCTGTAAGAAAGTCATTATTCTATCTTGAAATTCAAAATATATACAAAGAAAGTATATTTGCTAATATTGGTAACATTGCAAAAGAAAACTGTCTTTATATGAAAAGATTGTCAATTCATAACATTTAAGTATGAATAGAATGAGAAAATTAGAAGCCTAATACTTTTAAAAACTAAGTGTTAGAATTATTACTGTTTATGTGTAGACATTCAAACATTTTAAATAACTGTCTCCTATTTGCTAAAAATCAAAGATATGTATTCTCTTTTAATGTATTAAAGTACTTTATGTGTATAAGTGTACAAAATAAGTTAAATACCACAATAAACACACTATATAAACTTAAGGAAGTAAATATTTTAGACGCCTTATTTTATTGATTCTAAGGTTGCTTAAGGTAGTTTAAGCAATATTTTATTAACTTGAAGTCAAGAGATCCAGGTATCACTAACCAGATGTGTTAGCTTAGGTAAGGTAAATAACCTTTCTAGCTTTTAGTTTACTAATTTGTAAAGGAAAAACAAAGCTAAAGTACACATCACTCTCTATTAATTGATGGTACATGCATTAAATGTATTGCTTTGGGCACATTCCAGATCTAATACTTTGTAGATGTTACTTAAGAATCATAGGTCGAAGATGATGGGCATCCGTTTCAGAGTCCGGACCATAGTCCTCGAAGCAGCATAGCCCGGTGATTAGGATTTCTTTCTTTTTGGTTGCTGCTAGGGAGAGATTTTAATATGCATCCAGACTGCATATTTAAAGGGTAGCTCCCTTCAGCCACCCCAGACCTCCTTCTCTGTTGTCTGAGGGATGCTTCTGTTAACTCCTTCAACGGATATTTATCGTGCCAGTCGGTCTTTTGTATGCTGATGCTTTCTTGCCCTTGTTCCCATTACAGTATAAGGAAGGTCAGAAGACGACACAGTAGCGACCTTTATTTGGCTATCTTGGTTTTCAAAAATCTGAAATTTGAATAGAAACTACACTAAATAATATCTTTGACCTTGGGCTGGCAGATATGTTTGCTATCTGTGTAAACTGTCTCATTCTGATCAAACGATATAAGTAGGTGAAGAAATAGTACACTGGGATATCACTTGGTAAAATCTCGAAGAGCCTCCTTCCTTTTTGTCTCACCTGCCAGCTCATGTGTGTGCATGAACACACACACACAGAATCAGGATCATGGTCTCCTTTGAATTTATGGTCCTACTCCTTGGCCTCATCTTGAACTCCTAACACAATGGCTCCTTGCCATTTATCATGAGCGAGGCTATTAGAAAGTGATGGATGAATTGGCCTAAATCTATCACTACTAATAGAAAACAATTCAAAAATTAAGATGCTTAACACTTTAAAACAGCACTTTTATTCTCCCATCTAAAAGATACTATAACAGCATCTTCATTAATCATTATCATCATCATCATAAGGTTCTTAACTATTACTGAAGATAAAGTCAAGGACAGGTAACTGTAATTTTCACATCATACTGTGAACATGTTTTGCTCCTAGTTTTCAGGTCTCTATCTAAGTAACTCTAATAGATAATGTTCATTACAAGATTATTCTCTTATGTTTGGCACATTTGCTTGTAAAAAGCACTAACCAGTGTGTCTAATAGAAAACCAATTCATTTTAATAATACAAATATTTGCTTAATAAGACTCCTTAGGAAGCCAATATTAATCAAAAGCTCAGAATAATCTGTAATTAGCACATCAACAGTACATGTGTTAGGAATGATTCAAAGTGCTTAAATGTTCTTCAAATACTTATTCTTTATTACGGTAAAAATGTTTTCTCCTGGCACTTCATTTAAATTTCTTGGCCCAAGACATCATTGTCATTTTTCTGGACTGTGTCACTAACCTTCTAACTTCTTCTATTTCAACCTTAGTCACACAGAGTTGAAACAGAGTAAATTTTAAATAATATATATCAAATCAGATCTTGCCTCCTATTAAATCCCTCCAATAACTGCACATCACACTAAAATAAAATAAAAGTTTGGATCCCTGCATACATTTTCTGATTCAGGTCCTACCATTGACTCTATAATATTCTGTGTTCCAGCTGCAACTGCCTTGTTCAGGCTTCAAGCATTATCTCTCCTTAGATCTTTGCATTTGCAGGTATCCTCTGCCTAAAATATTCCCTGATGACTTCGTCCTGTCCTCTTATAGTTTCAATTGAACTGAAATCTCACAAATACCTTCACCGACTCCTGAATCTAAAGTATGACCTAACTGAACATATAACTCTCAACCACTTTTCCCTATTATTACTTTATTTGTAGTATTCATTGCTTCTGAAATCTTCACCAATTTGCTTAATTGTTTATAATCTGTCTTTCTACATTAGATGAGTAAGCTTCATGAAAGCAAGAGCTTCTTGTTCAAAGCTATATTCCTGAAAAAGAAAAATTCCTTTCAAATAATAGGTGTCAGTATATATGTATGTATTTTTATGTTAGGTAAATTGAAAAGTCGGTCTTTAGGGAGCCTTTCTTCATTTCACATTCTCTAACTTATAAGGCTATGATAATTAAGTTTTAAAAAAATTCTGCCTGGGCTTTTATTATTTGTTTTATTATTTTGTGATAGTGTATAATTTTATTAATGGATACCTGATTGTTCATATTCAAGGTAGAATTTTACATTCATTCCACCAAAAACTTTGAGGGAAATGAGCAAATAACAGTGACTATTCTGAGGCCTGTACAACATCTTTTTTTCTTTAAGAATTTTTATACTTTTGTAGATAGTTGGGCTTAATAATACTTTCCCCTTTCAGAATAGCTTTTTAAAGAACTATCAGATTTGAAATTCTAATAGGGAGTACAACCTACTGTGTAAATTGTATTTCGTTTGCATTTCATCTGATTCTAAAGCATCTCTACCTTTTTATTATGAATTTGCTTGGCTTTATTTTTCTCCCAACTCATTTGCTGTTCCATTGTCAGCCTGGATGCCACTCTGTTGTTTTCTTTGTGAACCAACTCTAAGAGAGATTAAAGTAAGCCAGCTGAGAGATTTTCCAATAAGAAACCACAATTCATTCTAATTATTTTGGAACTGAAGCATATCACAGTGTCACAAATGAGTAAAGAAAAGAGTCTGCGGTTTGGCTCCTTGTGTTTTCTACCAGGTGAACCTGTACTCTAAAGTAAATGTATCTTGTGCTCTATGGTGTTCTCTGACAGCTCATAAAAGAGAGCACCTTACTCCTTTTTTATTTATAAGTTTCTCTTACATTTTTATGTGATGAAACCTCCAGCAATACAGAAAGAAAAATATTTGTCCTCCTTCCTTTGAACCTTTAATATGGTAACAATCATGTTTTGAAATTCTGTAAGAGATATGATGTAAGCTAATTGACATTCAATTAGTACATCACATGCTTTTTGCCATGCAGATGCTAACCGGGGATCTATTAGAAATTACTCATAGCTGGATGAGAGCTAGAGGAATAGTAATTTAGACCTTGAAAGACATGCTAGACTATAAATGGAAGTAAAAGTGAGGCTAATGGAAGATCACCCAAGAACTTTTCAAAATTCCCTGATGAGAAATTTCAATTTTTATATTTGACATCAGGGCTTATAATAATGATGAAACCTCAAGATTGAGAACAATTAGATCCATAAAATGCATTGCAAATATCTTGAAAACTACCTATTAAATTGAACCTTTGAGCCAAATTTGTCTTACTCTCTTATAATGATTCATAACATGAGAAATTCTAGATTTACATTTCTTTGTTACTTATAACCATTACAATTTTGTATTATGTATCTAATTATATACATAACAGCCAAAGTGATCTTTTCAAAACCAAAGACAAAATGTCACAACTCTGATCAAAACACTGAGATGGCTTCCCATCTTTCTGAGAATTAATTACAGTGTTTGCCCTGGCCTTCTACGTACTGTAAAATCTTCACCCACCCCACCCCTACTCTTCACCTTTATCAGTTTTTAATATCTCCCTTTGATTGGCTCTACCTTTATGTTTCATGACCATGATATATGGCCTTCCCCCTTAACAGGTGCTTTGTATATTCCATTCTCCTGGTAGGGAATATCTTTATTATAGATATCTACATGATACCCGCTCTTGTCTCATTCTGCTCTGCTGATGGACCAGCCTTCTAGAATCCTCTCTGATGAAACTGCCTAAACTAGGATCCATCAGCTCTGTATCCCTTTTCCTGCTTTATTATTTTTAGTACTCATAACCTGACACATTATAATTTGTTTATTTTATTATGTATTTTTGCATTTAGAGTGTGAGCTTCCCAAGGGCAAAAACTTTGAGTTTTTGTTCATGACTCTATCTCTGGTACATGCTGGCACTCAATAAATATCTGGTCACTGAGTAATCTATTATCCTTTATCTTTGTGATTTTTCAAAATCGGTTAATTGTGCATTCACTAATTAAAGGGAGGATAGTAGCAATTTTTACATGAATTATTAGAGATTAGCCTACATTTTATAATAATGCTATTGTCAAAATTACTTGCATAATACAAAATTTTAATGAAATATCCTTATGTCATATAATCCCTTGATACTCAATATTTATTTCACTGTACACATGTGTTATAAAACATTTGTCTGTTTTTTCATTTTACATTGTTTTGTCTTTATTGAAATACAAATATGTTTTTATTTTTTATTTTTTTATTTATTGTTGTTCAGTTACAGTTGTCCCACCTTTTACCCCCTTGCTCACCCAAACCCCATTCCCCCACTTCCACAGGCAGAATTTTTTTTTTTAGCTAATCATATACTAAGAGATTAGTATATCTGATCTCTTACCTGATATTTTATATAAGAATTTTCTTCAAATAGTATTTCATAACAATTAGTTTTAATCCTTTACAAGCTTACTTTATGTAGCATTACTTTTTTAGCATTTTCAAATTGTGGCCCAAGCAATGAAAATTACAATAAAAAGCATACTTTATTTTAAGCTGTAGTAAATGGAATAATAGCATCAGATATTATCAACAAAATTTGTATGCAGCCAATATAGGAGTTAAGTAGAAATGTATGCCATAAGCAATTTTACATGATTTTCTTTCTTTAAACATTTAATTCCTTAAAGTAGTTCTTTTTAAAAATTGTTGTTCTATTATAGTTGTCCCAATATTCCCCCATCGCCGCCCCCTCACCCCCACAGTTGATCCCCACCCTGTTGTCCTTGTCCATGGGTCATTTATACCTGTTCCTTGACTAGATCCTTGACCTTCTTTCTCCCTTTATTCCCCTCCCTTCTCCCCTTTGCTTCCTACCAGCCTTTTCCTTGTTTCCATGCCTCTGGTTCCATTTTGCTAGTTTGTTTTATTTATTAGCTTCCTCTTATAGGTGAGATCATATAGTATTTGTCTTTCACTTTCAAAATAACTGTCTTTGATCTTAGAAAATAGTTGCATAGATATTATTTACTCTATATTAATTATGTCTCATATAAAATAATCAGTTAACCTGCCACCAATATCATAGTTTATATAACACTCTGAACAGTTGTGGAAAGGGAATATTCTACCCATCTATCTACCTACCTACCTACCTACCTATCTACCTGTAAGGAGATATTTATAAAACCCTTACTTGTACTTAATACACCTAAATTTTCCATCATGAATGGGTGTAAGGAAGAGGGAACAATTTGAATGTATTACACACACACACACACACACACACACACACATGCACACATATGGTTTTGCTTCTTTCCTTAAAAGAATTTATGCCAGTAGCAGTATGAGTTCAAACACATTGCAGGATGTGAGAGGTAACACTGACTCAATGGGGAATATTCCATTTACTGCATCACTAGTTCCTGTGGTTTGTGCCTGAATTTGCCACAGTGAAAATGCTCACATTCAACATTATTTAATTCATAAAACAATTGACTATTATAGTCTGTGAAAACCATGCAAAATGAAAGAAAAAGGACTCCATGGAGCCTCTTATATAACTTACATCGTTCAAGTGGTTTCAGTTTCCATCAGGGAAAAAATATCTAAATAACCTACCTTGAATATCAAGGCTCTTATCTAGATTCTTTTCTAACTGAGTATTGTGTGAAAAGCATTATTTGGAAGCTGTAATAAGGTTTCACTATGGTTTTGTGCAACATTATCAGTCCTTTTCTATCAGTCTACTTGGAGTTTGCATTATCAACAATGGATAATATTTACTGATGCCCAGTGATATGTATTTATTATTTTTTATTAAGGAGTATTACTTAAAAGAGTAGATAATAGGTTTTAAAAATAGCATTAATGTTGTGATCATGACTGTTTTTCTTTTGGTGTCATATCTAAATATAGTAAAGATTAGCTTTTGACACTTTTAATAATATTATCATGTATCATTCTTGAATGAAGCAAAATCAATCTTGAAAGTTTCTATTGTGTTTTCCCTCAAGTGGCATATAAAAAAAGAAGTTAAGATTAATATTTTGCCAAAAATATTTGAGAGATGAATGGGACATATTTTATGTAGCTGTTTATATATTTAAAAAATAAAATTAGTTAATTCTAGTCACTTGTGAAAGTGTGCAATAGAATAATCTTTTAAAATAGCCTTTCAGGTACTTATTGCTGCATAAAAAATTATCCCATAATTTAGCAGCTTGAAACAAGAACAATTATATTTCATAATTTGGTGGATCAGGGTTCATCTAGGTGATTCTACTCCACTTGTCAATTCCTAAGGTCAGCACAGTTATTCAGCAGCGTGGTGAGCTTACACAGAAAGTCAAAGCAGTTTTAGTCATATGTCTTATGCTTTAGCTGCAACGCTTGGAAGGTAGGGATCAGCTAGGTCAGTTGACCCCAGTGGCTATACTTGACCACTCCAGCCGTGGTGGTTGAACTTCAAACTTGGCAACAAAAAAGTTCCTACACAGACTGTGCCAAGAGACAGGAAGTTGAAGCTTCCTGTTTCTTAAGATCTAGATTAATAAACTGGCATAGTTTCTCTTTTACCATGCTAGACTGCTTAAAGAACTCCCAGAGTTCATTCAGACTAAAAGGAGAACAACATAGGCCATACACTTTGATGAGAAGAATAAGAAAAGACTTATGTCCATCTTTAATTTGTCATGTTTATTTTCCCTAATTTCATAATGTGTCTTAACTTAAGTCAGGAATTTAGTTAATACTAAAATTTTCTTGAAGGTATTCATAAGATGTAGAGGAATATATAATTTGTTATGTAAAAATGACTCTCAAGCATTCTTATTCCCTTTCCCAATATACTGCCAAAACTCTTAGTCTACCATTAACAAAAATGAAAACAATAAAGGCTATCAAAAAATATAAGAACTCTCCCTTGATTCCGTATTACTGTATTATTACGTCTAGTTATTTTTATTTTCCCTTTATCTACAAACTTGCAAGAGTGCTGTGCAGTGATTCTATGCCTGGCTGTCTATCAACAGCAATGTGGCTTCTTTTTCATGTGTTTTACAGAAATGTCCCCAACTCTTTTCATCAACAGCCTTTTAATTCCAGATACAATGAACAGTCACTGTGCAAGTTGATGGACTTCTATGCTGACTTTAACACTGTCAATCAATTCTTACATCTGAAAAATACTCACTAGCTTTCCGGTCATCACAAACTCTGGTTCTCCAAGTTTCACTCTGTCTTCCCTTAAGACTCCTTGCTGTCTACCCTGTAGATGTTAGTTCTCTCCAGAGTTCTGCCACTGGGTTCTGCCATTTTCATTCTACCATCTCTCTCTAGGTAATTTCACCTTTGTTCACTCCTGGAAATATTCACTATATAGTGATGATTTACATAGTTGTATCTCTTTTTCAAACCTGTTATCAGAACTTCAGTACTAACATCTAAAAGCCATCTAGAACTCTCTAAATAGATGTCCTAGAGCTACTTCAAATTCAACATGTCTAACCTTGATCATCTGCTAATATTTACTCTATTTTTTAGACAGCTGCAGCAACATTCATTAAGTCAATCTTACTGTAAAATGAGTTTATTGCTGTTTTTTCTCCCTTCCTATGCTTTCCAAACCTCCAACTTCTCTTAGTCCTTAAATTTGAAAGTCCTGTTGATTCAAACTTCTAAATAGTTTCTGTGTTTTAATTTTTAAAAAATTTCTAGTAACACTACCCTAATTTGGATAACATTATTATTTTTTATAGGAACAATGCCACCGACTCCTATGTGTTTCTTAGTCTTGTCTTATGTCCACTCAGGTACTAGAATGAACACTACAAGCCTAACACATTTAATATCTCTCTATTATTATAAAAATATTTTATTTATTTTTTAATTGAATTTATTGGGGTAACATTGATTAATATAATTATATAGGTTTCAGGGGCATAATACTATAACACATCATCTCTATATTTTATTGTGTGTTCACTACCTCAAGCTAAGTCTCCTTCCATCACCATTTACCCCCTCTTTACCTTCTCCTACTTCCTCACATACCACTTTCCTTTTCGTAATCACCATACTGTTGTCTGTTCATGAGGGTTTTTTTAAATCCCTTCACCTTTTTCACCGAGCTTTCCAGCCTCCTGTCCTCTGACAGCTGCTCAACTGTTCTCTGTATTTGTTAGTTTATTTTGTTCATTAGATTTCACACATAAGTGAAAACATATGGTATTTGTCTTTCTCTGACTGGCTTTCTTTACTTAGACTACTACTTTCCAGGTCAGCCATGCTGTCACAAAACTTAGGGTTTTCTTTTTTTTTCTTTATTTATTTTTGTAGCAGTGTTTTTTTCTGATATCTCCTTGGGTAAAGGAAACAAAGACAAAAAATAAACAAATGGGACTACTGCAAACTAAAAAAGCTTTTGTACAGCAAAGGAAATCATCAATAAAATGAAAACACAACCAACCCACTGAATGAGTGAACATGTTTACTAGTGATACACCTGAAAAGGAATTAATATCCTAAATTTATTTTAAAAACTTACAAAACTCTACACAAAAAAACAAACATCTCAATTAAAAATGGACAAAGGTCCTGAAGAGATACTTCTTCAAGTAGGACATACACATGGCCAATAGATATGTGAAAGGATACTCAACATAAGTAATCATCAGAGAAATGCAAATTAAAGCCACAACGAGATATCACCTCACACCTGTCAGAATGGCCATCATCAATAAAGCAACAAATAACAAATGCTGACAAGGATATGGAGAAAGGGGAGCCCACGAGTTCTGTGGATGGTAACGTGTATTGGTTCAGTCACTCTGGAAAGCAGTATATAGAGTTACCTCACAAAATTAGAAATTGAACTGCCTTATTACCCAGCAATTTCACTTCTGGGAATATATCCAAAGAAATCCAAAACACTAATTTGAAAGAATGTATGCACCCTTATGTTCATTGCAGCATTATTGATAAAAGCCAAGATTTGGAAGCAGCCCAAGTGTCCATCAGTAGGTGAGTGGATAAAAAAGCTGTGGTACATTTACACAATGGAATACTACTCAGCTATAAAAAATGAAGGAAAAGAACAATATATTTTAAACTGCAGATAGTTACCACTTAATAAATTATAAAATTAGTATATCACAATGAGTGTTTTTATTAATATAGAATGTATTATGTAAAAATGTTAGAGCTTTACATTTAGTAAGAATGAGTGTATGGGTATATCACTTGATTGTGTCAGGTGTGTGTGTATGTGTATATACTAGGTAACAATGAATAGATTTTTATTTTAGAATAGTAGAATATTGGTGTTCCCAGTGCACAAGATAATGCACCAAGGGGGAATAATATGACTTAAAACCTTTCTTAGTTTTATCTAAAAAAGAATAAGAAATGATTCTTGAGAGTGCTTTGTCATTTTCACTCCCTTTCTCAATGTATTGTAAAAACTTGTAATCTACGATTTAACAAAAATAAAAACAAAACAGATGATCAAAAAAATAATAAAAGAATTCTCCATTGATTCCATATCACTCTCTCAGGTCTATTTTCTTTCTTCCCTTTACTTATAATCTTGAACTTTTATTACATTTAATATGCAGATGGAAGTGTGTACCCTCCTTTGGTCAATGTCAGACAGTCCAATTTGCACGAATCTATCAAGTTTGAAATATCCGTAGGGAAGAAAGTGCTCCACACTGAAAAGTGTAAAGATTATGTTCTCACTTTTTAAATCTCTTTTAGTTTGACAACTTACCTGTGCTTGGTGAAGCAAATTTGGGTAATATTATATGAGATTTAAATAAACTAACACTGACAATAGATCTGTGGTTTAAAAAGTAGTTACAACAAACCACAGAGTCAAGACATCTCTGTAAGACAATAGAGAACGTTAGAGTTACTAGTCCTAAACTTGCCAGAACCACTTCATTGGTCAAAATACAAAGTAAAGATATTTACAATAGTAAAGAAAATTGCACCTGATAATCGTGACAAAGATACACCTTCTGGGGCAGCAACAAAGACTGGAAAGGGGCAACACAATTGATTTTGCACACAAATCTATATTTATTACAAGCAACCTCTTCTATAAACTTTTAATAGTTAACTTCATCGACAAAAAATTTCTCTAGTATTTATTGTAACCAGGCACTAGGTTGGTTACTGACTCAGGTGATGCCTCCATCCAAGCTCTTCTGTAATAGGTTGAGTTTTATTTCTTCCCCAGGATTTCCATGATAACCTTTGTAAACTTTTTCATTGCATATACCCTCAAGGAAAAGATCTGCTTCCCCATGAATTCCATGGTACTTAATCATCATTACACCCCCTGCATGCTGGACATTTCCTGGCACAAAGATAACACACAGTAAATGATGAATCTAAGCATATGTGGGTGAATATTGTGTGTGTGTGTGTGTGTGTGTGTGTGTGTGTGTGTGTGTGTGTGTCTGTAAATTTATGAGAGTAGCTAAGTGAATGCTTTGGTTTACTATTTTAATTTGCACACCAGCATTACAAATGCCAGAAGAACTTTACTTCATTAAAATTAAGATGATCTATTCTTATCTTTGGCCTTCTTTGGTTATCATGTGTTTGCTCCAGAATATTTTGAGCACACAAAAATATATAAATCATCAAAAAATTGAAAGGCTACTTACAATCTGCTATGTACATAATTATATCTGAGGCTTTGCGCATACTGTATTGACTGCACATTTGCTGATGTGAGAAAAAGCAAAACAAGGAACTTAGAAATTAGCTGCATATCAGATGTGTGCTTCAATCTTTGCACATTGAAAACGACATTATTTTTCAAGTTGATGCCTATCACCGAGACTTCAAGTTTATGTAAAATATCAACACCACTCAAAACATGTTTTACATCTACCTTCCTTATTCCTGTGTGATTACTTGACCATATTAATTTGTGTTCATCTCCAGACACTAGAAAGCTATACCATATTCCTAAACTCACTCAACAATGCACACTTATATCAAGCCATTTCGATATTGCCTTAGGTTTTCTATAATATGGGTAAATAAGCTAGATATTAAAGAATAATATAAAAATTTATCTAGTGGAGTATGTACTCTAAGAGAGTAAATAGAAGAAATTGAAGGTAAAAAAGGGTCACCTTACAATGTCAGAGCATTTTGACTATCAACTGATGACACATTTAAATAGAGAGATATTAATTTTTCCTGTTGTTATTTTTACTTATATGTGTTCAATTATAGTATTAAAAAGTAATCGACATTCAGTTCTTTTTTGTACAAATAAAATTTCATAAAACTATGACCAATGATTTCACTTCTGAGTGTATATATTCAAACAGACCTAAAATAGTAATTCAGAAGAATCTATGCACCCTTATGTTCATTGCAGTGTTATTTACACTACTGAAGATATGGAAGCAACCCAAGTGTCCATCCATAGATGAGTGGATAAAAAAAGCTGTGGAATATTGCTCAGCCATAAAAAAATGAAACCTTACCACTTGTGACAGCATGGTTGGACGTAGTGGGTATTATGCTGTCAAATAAGTCAGTCAGAGAAAGATGCCATATCATTTCACTTTTGTGTGCAAAGTAAAGAACAATATAAATAAGCAGACAAAACAGAAACAGATTCATAAATAGTAAGAATGACTGATGATTGACAGAGGGGAGGGAGGTTGAGGGACTGGGTAAAAAAGATAAAGGTATTAAGAAGTACAAATCGGTAGTAACAAAATAGTCATGGGATATAAAGTACAGCATAAGTAATACAGTCAATAATATTTTAGTAACTATGTATGGTGCCAGATGAGCACTAAGATATCAGGAGACTCCTTTGTAAAGTATATGATTGTCTAACTACTATGCTGTATACCTGAAATTAATGCAAAATAATATCGAACACAAAAAATTTAGGTAAAATAATATTTGTCCTTTGTAAACTTATGCCTTAAAGAATAATGTTGCCACATAATAATATAAACAAGTGCTTATATTTCCTATTTGTGTTCAATCTACATATGTAGAGTCTAGGAATACTGGGGCCTTCTTTTCTACAGATATAAAAATCCTAGAGTTTAGGCTTACCTCTCCTGATGAAGTATTGCTCCTGAGGTTGAACAATGATATGTACCTGGTAACCTGAGGTAGAAGCTGGTGTGAATTTCTATCAACAATGCTCAGTGTAGTTAAAATAAATTGGGGAGGCTTCACCTTTTGTTTGAAACATGGCTTCCATGTAGTATATTTGAACTACACTGTATCTTACTAATGAGAACGCATACTTTTCCAAAATTACATTGGCATCTATAAAATATATCTTCTGCTTTAACTTATCTGATGAAAATAAATTCAAATATTGGGCATAAAAATGAAGTCTTTGTGTAACCATTTGAGCCAGAGCCACATATTTGTAGATTGCTGATTACTGATTTCAGTATAACTTGAAAGTGGTTTGAGACCAATGCTTGCACATGGCTTCTATCATCACTGCCCGAGGCCAGAGGTTGTGCCCCTTAGTAAATCCAGGGGGAAAGACAGAGGAGGCTTTGCCTCTGTAGCACTGGCTTCAGTAGAAGCCCTTGCAGTGACTGAGGATAGATGTAGCTCACATCCAGCCCACCAACCATGCCTCCTGAAGCTGTCCCAGAGCCAGACCAAACACTAGGACTTGAATTGGGAACACAGAGATCTTCCCTGAAGATTAGTAAGCTTCTCCTTAGACACAGTAGGTTTGTTATGAAGAAACGAAGGGTTAGGGGTATACTATCTAGCTCCATGTTTGAGCATCAGTATCGTTCACTTTCCCAACCAGAGAAAGCTGCTTCTGATTTTTTTCTAAATTATTCATTTATTTGAGTATATTCCCCCAAAATGGAGAACACTTTGAAGTTAGTAATTATGAATTGTTAACTTCTGTATCTTCAGTTCATAATGCAATGACTGACACAAAGTAGGTGCTCAATAGTCATTAAATGTGAGAGTAAAAAATGCATAAGATGCCCTGGCTGGTGTGGCTCAGTGGACTGAGCCCCGGACTGCAAACCAAAGGGTCATCAGTTCAATTCCCAGTCAGGGCATGTGCCTGGGTTGTGGGCCAGGTCCCGAGTTGGGGGCACAAGAGAGGCAACCACACATAGATATTTCTCTCCCTCTTTTTCTCCATCCCTTCCCCCCTCTCTAAAACTAAATAAATAAAATATTTAAAAAAGAATGCATAAAACAATTTCCGATGTGCAATAAACTATCTCAGAGCTTAGTGCTTAAAACAACCATTATTATTGTTCATGAATGTATTGATCACTTGAGCATTTCTGCTTATCTGGTCAACCTAAGCTTGTCTTCAGTGAACTTATCCATACTTCTGTGGTCAGCTATGGTTTTTACCATGGACTCTGATATACCAAGTGGTCTTATTCTAATGTCTGGTGTCTTTATTTCTGTTAGTGTGGCTAGTGGGCTAATGAGGGTAACTACAACATATGTCTCTCACCATTCAACACTCTAGAAAGAGCTTGTTCGCATTGCAGGAGATGGTAGGGATTCTGAAAACTTAAAACAAACTGCAAGTCCTCTTGAGGACGAGGCTAAAGGCTCAATACCATTTCGGATTCATTTAGTCAGTCAAAGCAAGTCACAGGGCAAACTGGTATTGAACATTTAGAAGAAAAGGATTCCCATCATCTCACATTCAATAGGAAGAACTTCAAATTATTATGGTTGTTTTTTGAAATTTACCACAAATTATAAAACATTGAGAACATTACAAGAGATTAAGCTGGTATGAAATCTGAAGTTTATTCCCTGTGACAGTAACAACACTGTTTATGTCTTTTTCTTTTGTTTTTCTGGAATCTGAGTCTCCTTCAAAAACTTACTTAAATGCTAATTATTAGCTTTACTCCTTATAAAATGCTCACCCCCCCCCCATTATTGCAACTGTGCAACCACTTAGCCTCTATCTACCTGGGAAGGATATATAGAATTAAAACTCTAAGAAAAAAACTACTCTGCTTATAGAAAACTGTTTTTGAGAACGACTGGAAATTTCAGTGGCCTGGTGCAAGCCCACATTTATGGCTTATTTTAGTTTTATCATATGTCTTGATTTCACTCAGCCTTAAGAAGGCCACAGTTCAGATAATAATAGCTTATTTCTGAAGTGGATTCAACAAAAGAAAGCTTTGACCCTTCTTTTAGCGTTCTTCAATAGTGTCACTACCATCAGCTTTTATTTTTTTCTTCTTTTTTTAAGCAGGTGGTCTGGAGTATCAAGTATTGTTAGAACCCTCAGGAGTTCATGGGCTGCATTAGTTGGAATCATTGAATTTGATGATTCTTATAAAGAGATATTGGGGATGTCATTAAAATAAACACTAAGTATTGTGTGTGAGAATGTGTAATTCTAGATAAGGTGGTTCTCAGTGTTAGTTCTTAGGAAAACTGTAAAGCTGGTAAAATGTATTCTTGGCAACCCATTACTTACCTTAAATTTTACATTCTGCTTTGTATCATAAAGTTATCTATCTCCATTAATATCCTCACTGGTAATGTTTGGGTAGTTTTCAGAGAAAGTATTCAAGGATGAAAATTGCCTCAAGACCAGGAAACTTGGATTTAAGCAAAGGCAGATGAATGAAGGTAGCAACCTTCATATCACACTGTGGAGGTCATTAACTGCGTTTAAATAATCTTGGGTGCTTTCATGCATACAGTCATATATTCATAAAATAAACACTTATTGAGCACCTTCTATATATCAAGCACTGAGGCAATTACAGAGAAGAATGAGGTACATCCTTATTCTCAGGAATTATACTGTGTGGTAAAGTAAGCCTACAGGTAAGCTGATGAAAAGGTATGAAGTGCAGATAAATATAAAGCTCCTTTCATAGCCTATAGAGAAAGTAACTAAATATTACCTGGAGAGCTGAAGGCAGATTAATAGGGAAGATAATGTAGAAGGTAGATAAAAAGCGATGACTATTCACTATTCTCAAATAAAGCAGAATTCAGGCAAAGAGTAGTACATGTTTGGTTGTTTTATTTCCTATGTTCTTCACACGTACTTGGATTCTAGGACTTTTCATATCATATTACAGTGGCAGGGGAAAAATTCCAAGACCCCCAGTGGTTGTCTAAAACCACAGATAGCAACAAACCCACAGAAACTATTTTTTTCTTATACTTAATAGATCTATAATGAAATGTAATTATAAATTAGGCACAGTAAGAGATTAACAACAGTAAACAATAACGAAATAGAACAATTAATATGCTATAATAAAAGTTATGTAAGTGTGGTCTCCTCTCTACCTTTCTCTCTCACTCACTCTCTAAATATGTTATTGGATTGTATTCACCCTCTTTCTTCCTGTGATGATATGAGATAGTACAATACCTATGTGATGAGATGAAGTGTGGTGAATGATGTAGGCATTGTGATATAAGTCAGTCTACCATGTAAGTGTTACTTGAACATAAACACTGCAATACCATGGGAGCACAACAGTTGATCTGGTAACTGAGGAGGCTACTGACTGACTAATGGGCCAGTAGCATACACAGCATGGATTGAACAAGGGAATGATTTTTGTCCTGGTGGGACAGAGTGTAAAATTTCATCAGATTACTGGTAGTAACAAACCACTAAAAATTTATGAATGGTCTATTTTTGGAATTTTTCATTTACCATTTTCAGATTGTTGTTGGCGACAGATAACTGAAACCTCAGAAAGCAAAATAAAGTGAAATTTCTGTATATGGTTTCTTAATATCTGCATTTTTACTTGGGAATAAGACTGTGTCTTATGTTTCTACCTTTTTATATGCAGCAGTGCAAAGCACTTGCTAAATGCTTTCCCCTAATCTTTCTAAATTACCTTAATTCTTCCCAATCTTCATCTTAAACTAAGTTAACTTACTCACATGTTAGTGAGCTTATTATATTGCCCCAAGATCTTAATAATACCAACCAATAGACTTAAACTAGAACAAAGTATTCACCTAGATCTAAATCACTTTCTTAGCCCCTGTGAATTTGGCAAAAGTACCTGAGCCTTACAAATGTACAGATGTGGCCAAGAATCCTATTGTTAATGTCATTTCTACCAGGATTTGTCCAAATATGGAAAACCACTCAGGTGAGGATACCATGAATTGCACTCGTTATCTATTTGAACAAACTTTTTGGTATTCCACTGTTCTTTTACTATCTGAATACATATGCTTTTAATCAGCTAGATGTAAAGTTGTATAAGTCTTCCAGCTACCCAACTGTTCAAAAGTTGTGAAAATCCAGGAGTCAGTGGTCTCTAGGTATCTGGTGATAAAGCTGTTAAAATGTTCCAAAAATATGATTCACCAAAAATCTATATGCACCATATTTCCTTGCCCATATTCAGAAACTTAATGTCTATGGAATTACATACTAGCTTTTGGTGAAAGGAATAATCATAAAGAACTCTCGAGACAGCTTCCCAATATCTATTTTAAATTAAATGATGGAGTCTGCAATGTTGACACAGAATGATATTCAATGGCTGCATTGCACTACTAAAGGGGTTGCTGCATGAGTGATTTAAGGCATATTTAGAAGTCATGCTTTAGGCATTGTTGTCTTTTATTGACAAAAGAGATTTCACGATGGTTGTTTGTCAATGGTTATTGCTTTCTGAGCAAGAATACTACACATAAAAAGAAGGATTGGTGTTATTCTGTGAAATTGCTACTGAGTATTACCTGGGAAAAAATTGCTATGATGTAAGAGTTCTTATAATTTAACCATTCCCTCAATCCTGAATTATTTTGTCCCTCCCCCTTTTTTTGATAATCTCCTGGCCTTCTTGATTTCAGCTTTGTTGAAAGTTATTTTTATTTTCTCCTGTTTATACTTGAGTGAGTGCTCTCCCTATGGGAGAAGAACTGAGGACCAAAGTTCATAGTTGTTTACTATTCTCATGTCTAACACATGCATAACAGAGTGTTATACTAAAAATATCTAGCAAACTGCTTACATTATTTTCCTCCTATAAGGAGAAAGGATAGCATCTTGTATATGTATTTTTTCTCATGGAAATATGCTGCTATTATGACTCCAAGAATCACTGCGAACCCAACTTGATACCACTTTTCTAGTTGATTACATTATTACCAGTATCAGTGTGCTAACATTTAACTCAGTGGCATGAAATGTGGTCCCTGAACACCAATGCACTTCTACAAGCACATCTGTGACTGACTGGTTGATTTTAAGGTCACCCTCTGTCACTGCAGTTTTGTCAGTGTCTCTTTATTGGTTATATATGTACAGAAAAGCTACAGCCTATGGCAGCTTAGCATAATGTAAGATGTCTTCTAGGCATAAGATAAAAAATCACAGAAACACAGTTAAAGAATTTTTAACCACTATTTTGTGATTAAGTGAAAGGACTGCTAGTCAAATAAGCCCTACAAAGAAATGAAAAATAAAGTTCTTCACTCATTGCTTTTCTGAGTCTTTCTAAATTCATGTTTCAAAGGAAATTATTAAGTTGATCTCAGTAATGGTTGACAGATCAGAAGATAAATTAGTTACTAGGGTGTCAGTTATTTCAAATGTTCTAGGACTTGTTGATGTGCCAAGGTGTAGTAACAGTATTAGAGGTTTATTAATGCATTGATTTCTATTAAAACTCAGGCTTTGGTAAGATGCACAAGACTACAAATAATTATAGTGCAGAGTGGTATGTGCAGTAATACATGCTAGTTCCCACAAAAGAGTCTAGAATCCTAAGGAACAGAGCCACCAATCCTGCCTGCATATATCAAGGAAGCTCTGAAAGATAAATTCAGGTTTTAGCTTGTTCTAAACAAGGAGTAGTATTTTGCCAAACCAATAAATAGTGGCAGGCATTTCAAAAAATAGATCAGAACATGGAAAAGTATAGTCATGAAATTGCTTGACATGTTTAGAAAACTTCTACCGACTTGGTATTGCTGGCACAAAGAGATACAAAAGAGTCTGCCACACATGCTGCTGAAGAAATAAACTGCATCTTGATCTCCTTGTAAGTATCACTAATACATTTCTCATTATGGTCATGTGCCGCTTCACACTGGGTTATATTCTGAAAAATTGTGTCCTTAGGCAATTTTGTCATTGTGCAAACATCACGGAGTACACTTACACAAACCTAGGTGGTGTAGCCTACTGCACACCTAGGTTACTTAGTATAGCCTATTGCTCCTAGGCTACAAAACTGTACAGCATGTTACTGCAGAAAACAACACGAGAGAAAGCGATGGAACCAAAAAGCCCGGTAGATGCAAAATGTATGAAGCTGCTGCCAGGCTAACACCATATACTGTTTAACAGCAAACTTTTTATAAGTAGGGAGAATGCACGCTAAAATATGAAAAGTATGGTATGATAAATACATAAACCAGTATCAGAGTCATTTATTACCATTATCAAGTAATATGTACTGTACATAATTATACATTATTCTTTTATGCAAGTGACAGTGTGTAGGTTTGTTTGCACCAGCATTACCACAAACTCCTAATGCATGTGATATGATGTTATGATATGACTAGGCAATGCAAGTTTTTCAGCTTCATTATAATCTTATGGTATGTCCATTGTGTAAGTGGTTCATCACTGAACAAAATGTCAGTATGTGATGCATGACCATACATCCTATAGGCAAAGGTGAGAAGTGGTTTTATGCCTTTACAGAGTAATGGAAGACCATCATATAAGCAGTGAATAGACTGTGTTTAATGGTGGAAGGTGATAAGGACAAAGATTGGAGGGACTGAGAACAGGCAGACATTGATAAATGAAGATATTGTTTTAATGGCATGTAAAAGAAATGCTGTGTCTTGAAGAAAGATGGAACTGGGGATGTAAAAAGAAAAGAGGTGATAAGTATTCTAAGTTGAATGGCATACATATTAGACAGATTTGAATTTTTAAGGAAGAAACATCACAGTATAGGTTTGCTAAAAGTTTTTAAGCTAAATACTGTTTAAATGAGAAGTTGATTCATACTTCAAATCTACACTTTTGCCTATAACTACATGAGAAAATATTTTAAAATATTTTTCTTAAAAAGAGAAAACATTGCTATTTTTAAAAATGTTTTTCTACATAGAGGAGTAATGATTCTGAGTTTTAAAATTTATCTTAAACGTCCTTACATTTATTCCTGTTTCTTTGCTAAAGAGTTCTTGAGTTATTCTTGCAGCATCTCTAACATAGTCACCAAAACGATGCAGTGAGATATGTCAGATCGGCTAGTTTGCAATAACCAGTCACTAAAACCCACATTTAAGATAAGTTTTTCTAACACTAAAAATTTTATACTCTTATTTCAATATAAAATTTTAAAAACATAATTATTTTAAGGTAGTTTCTTGTGAATATGAACTTTATGACAATTTTTAAAAATACTTGTAAGTACTTTGTTGGAGGTCATTTTGTCATTAGTTTCCATTAAAGATGAATAAAGTGATATGAAGCAATGTTTTCAGTGACTCAGTTATAGCCTTGGGGGGCATTAATAGCATTCCAGCTATGTCTGATTCGAGCTAAAATTTTTACCCAAATGCTTGTATAGATGAGTGCTGCTTCATGTTGTTTTAAAAGTATGTTTGTCAGTTGACTTCTTATATTAAAACTCCAGTTTCTCTTTGATTCAGGTTAAATTTCTTTTAAAAAAAAATATGTGCTTCAAGTTAGATTTCTTTTTTTAATAAAATGCTTTTACTTATCTTGATCAGCTTACTTTCAGCAATATTATGTTATAATTATTCTTGGTTTAAAGACAATTACTGCTATTAGCTTTTGTCTTATTCCAATATTAACTTCTGTGCTCATTCTATTCTGCTTATTATGTACTATATTTTGTTCATTTATGTGACATTCTTGATTCTCATTTTGGTGCTGTGTAGGTATTTGCACCTTATTTCTTATATTACTTCTAGTTACCAGTGGAAAAATTATAGTTGGCAGATTTAATGAATATTCCATGCTTTGCTGGCTGATAAATTTTGGGTGGATCTTATGGAATGTAATTTTTTCCCCGAAGTGCTCAGTGTTCCAAAGTCTAATTCCCAGAAGATATTTAACTGTAGCTCCAGAGCTCTACTGTCTTTCAATGCCAATTAGCTATTCACTTGGCTACAGAGAGAGAGATTTGGCATGTATGTGCTCATTTACCTGGTCTACAAATATTTATTGATACTTAAAACATAAAAAAGTACTTGCAAACCGATAGAAAATTGTATAGAAGTGAATAATGTTTGGTTCCTGATTTCAAGGAACTCAGTAGTCTAATGGGGAAAGTAAGATGAATTAAAAAAGTACCTCAATATAAGATAGAAGGTAAGAAATATCATAAAAATATACAACTGAAGTATTCTAGTTGCTTCGAATAAGGAATGATTATTTCTATCAGATCATGATATGATTTATTTACATGTCCAGATAATATTTTGACCTGCTATATGTCAGACAGCATTCTAAGCAGGACAGGCTACTATAATGAGAACAGATTCCCAGTTCCAAGGAATTTATAATCTGTATGGGAAGGCTAAAGACAAATAAGCAAATAAATAATTTTAGAGTGTTTGGAATGATATTAAAAATGAACATTTATAGTGATTATGTGTGTTGGAGAGAGTTGCTCTAGTTTGGATGGACAATAGGCCAATATAAGAAGTAGAAGATGAAGAGAAGGTATCCATTTGGAGATTTGGGCCAAATTTGCTCTACACAGTGACAACCTGTTAAGAATGAATTCAACCAGTTCCACTGCCCAACAAATGGTACAGTGAATACAGAGAATAGTGAGAAGGGATAAGTTTGAAAAGAGAGGTAGAAGCCAAAATTCAGATAAGGTTTAGGTGTGTTAGATTTTATTCTAATTGAAACAAGGACTTACTGGAAGTTTTTGAGCAGGAAATGAATTAATATTCATGAACAAGTTGGCTATTGAGTTAAGCCTGGAGAAGACAGACTAAGTTAGACCACAGGAAATCAAGATTAAGGGGAAAGAACAACTTTCCCCTTAAATGTGTGTGTGTGTGTGTGTATGTGTGTGTGTGTGCGTGTATCAGAAATGTAGACTTCTTATTAAATGTTTACAATGTCCTTAGTACTATTTTGACCATTTTGTTTATATTTACTCACTTCATTCTCCCAAGAATAAGGTAGATGCTTTATTGTTTTGCAGGTGAGAACACTGACACACACAGAGGTTAAGCATTTGTCCTATGTTTCTTTATGAATAAGGGGCAATGCTGGAATTTAAACCTAAGTTTAAAATCAAGTTGGATAGCCTTCCCTCGAGCACGATGCCAAATTCTTTCACTCATCCAGATATATCTAGAACATATCTAGAGCTTTTATCAACCTAATAACCTGTGATTGTTGAAACCCATTAAAGAAAGGCAAATGAAGAGATTACTAATGAATAAACAATACTATGAAAAATGAAGAACACTAATAAATGAGTATACTAATAAAAAAAGTTTACTGATGTCATGAGAACACTGGACAGAGGAGGAAGAAAAGCTGGGGAGAATTAAGGTAGAGAATAAGGAGAGAAGGGGGTTTCTAGGAAGGCAGCGCTATTCACATGGCAGAAGAGGCAAGTACATCTAACAAGTAGCTTCCATGTCGCCTTCAAGGGTGGTTCTAATTTGTTCTTGGGGTTTAGAGGGTATAGGGGAAGTGAGAAAATGAATCACAGATGATTCTTTCAAACAGACTTAGCTAAAGGAACAGAAGAGAGAAAAGATGTTACAATTAGAGAGTATAGAGAATTTCACTTTGAAAATAGGCAAACTTTAGCATTATTTCAAACTGAAGATCCAGTAGAGAAAGGTGGAATTTGTAAGTAAATTAAAAAAAAAAGATTCAGTAGTAATCTTAAAAATGTGAGAGGTGATGTGTCAAAGTGAGCTAGGAAAAGTTAGTTTTGGAAAGAGAGCAATGTTTTTGTTCTGAGAATAAGAAAAAAGAAGAGAGACTGAGTAATTCTAAAAACTCAGTTAACATGTATTTTCCTTATTCCTCTCAGGTATTAGATGTTCTGGGAGGAATAAGAACAATACATATTAATAGATGTTCATAGAAGTGGAATACATAGCTTTGCCTGTTCAGTTCTGCTCTCTATTATACAACTGTACAGTGAATAAGTAAAGAATATATTCAGTAGTGACTACTTAGCAAACACATCCAAACTCCAAATGATACACACAAATCAAAATAGGTTAATTTTCACTTTAGTGAAATGTTGCTACTTTTGATACTGGTTAGAACGAAAAACTTTTTATATTTTCCCAAGTGAATGGTATTTATTTATTTATTTTAAGATTTTATTTATTTTATTTTTAGACAGAGGGAAAGGGGGGGAGAAAGAGAGGGAGAGAAACATCAGTGTGTGGGTGCCTTTCATGCACCCCCTAATGGGAACCTGGCCCACAACCCAGGCATGTGCCCTGGCTGGGGAATCGAGCAGGCAACTCTTTGGTTCACAGGCCGACACTGAATCCAGTCACATACACCAGCAGGGGACCTAGTAAATGGTTTTTAAATTAATTGTCAATATTCTATTTCAAAGAATGTACAAAAAAATGAATTTCATCTTTTACTTTGTAGTGAGAGAGGAAAGACCCAAATTATCTGGTCTATAGCAACTGCCAACAGTTCAGATGGCTTTCTGGTGGTCCTAGTTCATTCATAACTAAAAAAAACCCCAAAAACCTCAATTCTATTAGAATAAATGAAATAAACCTCTGAAAGTATGCAATTAAATGAGAATAACTGACTGAAAAGCAGACCAGGTTATCTTGTGAACTCTATGTAAGGCTTCACTAGAGACTTTGAATTTTATAAATGTCAGAAAAAGTCTGTTCAGGGAATTCCCAGAGGATGGAATGGTTTAAACTTAGACTTCACAATGGCAGTGTCTGCTACAAAACTGGCAGATGTCAGAGCACGTGAAGAGACAGGCCAGACAACAATGCAGAAGAGAGCCTTGAAAAAATTCAGGGAGGAAATAAATGTTCATTTACAGTAGAAAGATTATAAATAAACCTGCCATATTAATCAAGGGTACATAAATGTTTTATCTGTCTACTGCATAGTCATTTCAATTGGGGCAAATAAATTACACAAATTTTTTTCAAGTAGTTCTCTTGTAACTGTTACTAAACTATCCCTGGGTGAACATTATACATAGGGATATTTTTGTATATTTCTTAATTTAGCTTTATAGTACCCTGTTCATTCTCAGTAAGCACCTTTGTCCACACTTTATAGACAAGAGCAAGATAATTGGCTTGCTGGATACATGCTCACATTCAGCCATCCAGACCATCTGAGTCAACCCTGTGGGGCTGCCCTGTTGTCATGAGAAGCTTTCAGAGGAGAAATGCAGAGAAGTAAATCAGTTAAAAGGGTAAGACCTATACTTCAAATCAGAGTGGCCTGGGGAGACTTAAAATTTGAAACCCAAATTTTGGTGTTTGTGTGTGAGTACATACCGAGTACAGACAAGGGATCATACTCCAACTCCCTATTATTTTGTATGTAAAGCCTCTTTCTCTCTCTTTTAAAAATTACATTATTTTCATATTTTCCAAAGTAGATTTCCTCTAATAGCAAAGTGTCTTAAATTCTCTTAAAAAATCTGCATGCTTAGCGAAATGGACCTGCATTTGTGATTATGCAAATTGCCTGAAGCTGTGTAGCCTGACAAAGTCAAATTGAATAATTATGGAATAGTAAATTACCTTACCTTCCTGATCCCTACAAATGATTGAGGCAGAGAGCCCGGGTCAACTGTCGTACATCCTCAAATTGTTGGACTGGTATGGAAATCCTACTAGCAAGTTAACTATTTGGTCATATATAAATATATAATTTGCATAAATACATAATTGCTAAAGTCATACACCATTCCAAGCCTCTTGGGATCACTCACAAGCCTCTCAGTAAAATATTTTATCTTTGTTTCCCCCTCAAAATATTGTCATTCAGTTTATTCTCCCTTACACAGATTTTGATCTAAATATTTGGCTCAATTCCCTTGTGTTGAAAGAGTAGTAAATACATACTAATTTAAGTGAAGAGCTTGAGTTTATTAACATATATTAATCAGCACATCTTTTCAGTAGTGTAACTGCTCATTTTCCTGTGTCTGTATTTGTATCTATTAGACATGAAGATATGTCAATTTTCATAGTCAACATAACATAAGCTACTATCAGCTAAATGTCTGGAAGGTTGACTAGAGACCAAGCAATCTGATTCCAGTTACAGCTGACCTGTCTTGAACGATGTGGGGGTTGGAGCTGCTGAGCCCCCACACAATAGAAAATCTGTGTATAACTTCAGACTCTGCCAAAATGTAACTACCAACAGCCTTTCATTAACTGGAAGATGTACTGATGATGTTAACTGTCAATTAACACATTTTTGTATGTTGCAAGTATTATATAATGTATTCTTATAGTAGAAAAAAGTTATTTTAAGAATCTTAAGGAAGAGATGATATATTTACAATATTAAAAAAAAACCCTCACATGAGAGGACCCATGCAGTTCAAACCATTTTGTTAGAGTCAGCTGTACTCTGCTGATATGAGATAAACTTGTTTTACCTTTGACTTTTCCATCCTAAATAAATACATCATAAATATAAGATGAAATACTAATATTTTTCTAAAAAAAGCCATAACAAGCTAAATCACAAATTTAAATATAAAGTATACATAAAAAGTAAAGTGTGTTGTAGTTGTTTTTAACACGAGTTACTTTATAAGTATATGAGGTATGCCTGGAAAAAGTCCAGCTATTGTTAATATAACGAGAACAGTTTGCACAACATCATTTTAACCTGGCAGCCAATGAAAGTAGACTGGGGTGCGCATGTATGAACAATGACGACTTCACTGTACTCGGTAGTAGGGGCAGTAGACACCACTGAATGAGCATGTTGACCGTGTGGCCGTCACATTCAAAATGGCTGAGTGAGTAGAGCAAGAAGTATGCATTCAATTTTGCATTAAGCTTGAGTATTCCTCTGTGAAAATTACTCGGATGATTCAGAAGGTCACAGCTATGGGCAACTGGTGATTGGCAGCTTTGTCACGAAAAGGCACCCACTCATGCATCACAAAAAACATCAGATCACCCAGGTGACTTAGCCCTGTTACAGCCCAGATTTGGTGCCCTGTGACTTCTAGCTTTTCCCAGAACTAGAATCAGCTTTGAAAGGGAAGAGATTTCAGACTGTCGGTGAGATTTGGGAAAATACAATGGGGTAGCTGATGGAGACTGGGAGAAATTGTGAGGTTCCAAGGTGCCTACATTGATGGGAACTTAGTCATCATTGTTCTATGAATAGTACTTCTTGTATCTTGTGTCTTCTTCAATAAATGTCCCTATTTTTCATATTGCATGGCTGGATACCTTCTGGACAGACCTCATATATTCATATATATTTAAAAAACATGAATATTTTTTTAGATTAATTTTATCTATGCTCAGAGGAACACAGGCTATCTTAATAACAGAAACTAGACCTTTTTATTACTCTTTTCTTTTTTCTTTCCACTAATCTTTCCAGTCCTTCTTCCCTCCTCCCACAGAGCTTTATTGAATACATCCTATATGTCAGATATTGTCCTGGGGATACAGCACTTAATAAGACAAACAAAAGATTCTGCTCTCCTAAAGGCTGCATCCCCTATTCAGGTAGTATGTACGTATATATGTAAGCCTAAAGTACATACTTTAGAGGTGTAAATCATTTTGGTATCTTCTTTTATACATGGCAAATTTCCTTAACATTGATCCTATAGTTGTTAAAGTAATTTCTTCAGTGTCACTGAATCTAAAGAATTATTTAGGACAAAAGGCTGGATTGCAGCATCAAAACAGGGAGTTGAAAGTACAGGTGGTTTGGAATAGGTTTGTGTTGATTCTGTTAATCCAGTATTGAAATTGCATACACCACTGTTCCACAAAGTCTTTTTGAGCTCCAGCTGTGGGCCACCCACTATGCTGGGAGCTTGTAAGGAAAGGTAAATAAGCCTTGGTCCTTACCTTCAAGGATAAGAGGACAGGTGCAGAAGGTTATAATCAGTTAAAATGAAAGGTGTTAGGTTTTAAAACAGAGGGACCAGGAAGGAGTTAGGGCAGGCTTCCTGGAAGGAAGGTTGATTAAGCTAAGTCTTGAAGAATCATTATTAATAATAGCAATTGCTATTTATTTACCAATTATATTAATTAGAATCCATGAAACAGGGATTATCCCTGTATTTTATTTGCTTCTGTACCTGCAGCATTTAAAGTTGTCTGTAACATATAAACGGCAATCAATAAATATTTGTTCAATGAATGTACCAGATACTGTAGTAATGAATTGTCATAATCTTTTCAAGCCCTCCAAACAACCCTGCGAGGATATTATTATAATTGTCATTCTCATTTCCGCAATGGTAAAACTGGGCATTTTACAGGGTTATTTAAAAGAAATTAAGCAACTCATTCAAAGTTAGTAAGTTTTTCTTTGGTAAAAACTAAGATGGTACACAAACAGGAAAGTTCTAAGTCTGTGCTGTAGACAAGCGAGGGTTTGGGAGATGATCAAGTGCCATATCCAATGTGCACAGGGAGGACAAAGGCTTAACCAACAGGCTGTATCTTAAGATTCTTGCATTTCTTCCAAAGATATGTGAGTTTTACTAATAAGACGATGGGAAGTCATGTAAAAAATTAGAAGCAAGAGGATAGAATGGTGAGATGTCAACCTTAGAAAGAGCATTCTAAAAATATTATCAACTTTCCCTGGAGTGGGTGATAATTCAGGCAACAAAACCGCTGGAGAATTTCTTACAGTAAATACGTAAGAAATGTTTTCTGTTGTATGCTCCTTCTGTGTCATTGCTGAGTCATCAACCTGTGTCATGTCCCCTTGTGACTCATCACCCTTGCATTGTACTTTTATCTTTTAGAAATGAAATGAATGAAATGCCTAAAGGAAAATACTTGTTACAAAGAATCAATGCCATGTTAAATTGTATAAACTCAGTGACTGCAAATTGTGCCAAATCTTATTTGCATTTTTTTCTGCCCCTTCCTCCAAACTTCCTTTGTCTCACTACAACTAGTTTTCTAGACTAACCAAAATATTGGCAATTTTGAGAATTTGCCTTGATTTTTGTGTCTTAGTGCCAGAACTTTTATTTATTTTATTTATTTATTTAAGGAATGTTAATGTTAATTGATAGCCCTAGTTTTTGACAGTGCTGTCAAATATTCTTATGTATTTTTTTTGTTTATCCATCCATCCTTTCAATACATGCTTCAAATTTTATTTCTACAGCTATAATAAATAAAAGTAAGATCATGTTATTTAATATATTTTTTATTAAATAGTACATTTGCCTTAATGAATGCTTAAATCTGAAACTATAATTTTTCTGAAGCTATTTTTATTTTTCCGTATCAGTAAAATTTAAGCAGCAAAAACAAAAAAAAATTAGCCTGCACAAATATTTTCAAAAGCTATACATAAAAATTTTATTGCCCTGAAATTAGAAAAATATTTTAAAAATGAAAGACCATTTTTACTAACATTCTGCTCAAATTGTATTCAGTTTGTATCTTATAAATTGATTTTGTATGTTCAGATCAGAATGTGATATGCACAGAAAACTGATGTTGAAATATGAGCAATAAAAACTCACTGTGGTATTAGCTGATATTTCAAATCAAGACTCTTTACAAGTAATACCTTGAGGAGTCCTTAAAAAATGTAGCAGAGAAATTATCTACTAGTGTGAAACAACATATTTTGAAGGAAAAATTCTACCTAATGATAGAAGAATACAGAATATTTTATGAAAATGACTGAGTCCTAGGTTAGTGTCCTGATGAAAGTCTGAATTCGATTCATTGCTGTAAGTTCTGAGTGGAAGTGATTTGTTGACTACAAACAGGATGTTTGAAAACAATAGGAAGGTATCATCTTAGACTATGATTTCTCACTGAGATTCATTTTCTCCAGCTGTATTCCTGCATGTGTACTCTTCAGCTTATATGCTCTGCACTTGTGAATCTTCAGTTCAGTGTTACAGATAAAAATAAATCCATAAAGTTCTGTGCCTCTGTATCTTTTTAATAAAAGACATAGTTTTTTCCCATAAGACAAGAATAATTTGGTGGTTTGTGTGACGTATACAAATAGCAAGCAATGTTAGAGCTCCTTCGGAAGTAACTGGGTAACTCATCAATTCCATCTAGCAATGAGTTTTAGCCTCTCAGTTGGTTTCAGTTGAACATAAATTTTAGAGTAAGAAAATTGTTTCCATGTTTCAGTTTGTATCTACTTTGGAAAATAATAGTTAGCCTTATTTTAGCTTATTGTTTGTAGTATTCTGCACTGAAAGCAAATTGTAGTCATTCTTCACTTAGGCTCAAAATACCTTGTAAATTTAACAAAGTTCTACCAAATTTTCATTGCTGTAGAGCTTAAAATAATTATCTCTAAATAAGGACTAATTCATTTTAAAGATGATAAGTACAGGTATTAGCTTTATTTAGGCCATACTTTAATAATTTAACAATTATAACAGTTTACTTCTATTGTAAACATTCAAATGTGCCCATCACCAAAAACAAAGAAAAAGTGTTGATTTAGGGACATTTCATTTAAACCCAGAAACACATTCATCATAATACCTTGATTTTTTATAACATTAAGGCCCTTCGTAGCATTAATTATTCAAAATATTGAGATTACAATACAATTATGTTACTATATAAGGTATTCTACATGTGTTTGTGCGTATATTTTAAAACTGATTTATTACAAAATTTTTATCTCATAATTGTTATCTTAAGGGTAACAATAAGTTACCTGCTAAAGAGATGATTTCCATTTCTTAATGCAAGGTAATTATAGCTGTAATTTTTACTGCTTTTCTAGACAGTATGTCTAAAATGAAACATTAAAATTCCATTAATGAAATCTTGGCTATGTTAGCCCATGTAAATTAAGTAGTAAACTTAATGTCACAGCCTTAACCTACCTTGTTTCTTTTTTATTATAGTCTCTTTCCTTGTCTTTCTAGGCCTCTATAAGTCTATCACTGAAGTATGAACCCAGGGCTGTCTTTTCTCTTCTCTAAATGATTATTACTATTTTTTGAAGGAATTCTTGTCTTGTACACCTTTTTCATCCAACCTTTATACATGCTATTGCTATATTAATGAATTTACCATATATAATAAGAACTAAAATTTCTCAGGACCATATATATCTGTATGTTATTCAATGCCTATACTCTGAGGTCTGATTAATAACACAGGCAGTGAAGTCCATATGGTAAATAAAGTAGAATGACTTTAGCTGTTTTCTTGTTAATGTGTACCATATAGAAAAAATACAGAGATAATAAATATTATTCAAATTTAATTAAATAATCCAGGTAAAGTTTTTAGCATAGTACATAGTAAATAATAAGCAATAAACTAATATTAGTTTTAATAATATTAAAAATATTAAATGTTATTATCATTAATTTTTTGTGTGTTGACCCAGTTTTAGATTCTCATTGTTATTGATGAAGCAATTGTTTCTCAGTGATTAAGTAGGGTACATATATCTGTCCATAGATTTCAATTCACAACAGATGCCAACCCCAGTTTATGAATAAAGCCTATTCTACTCTATTCTATTTTGCTGAAAATGATTTTGAGACTAAATCTGGGTGTGAGCATGTTATTCATTTTACTAACGCCTGTAATGCACAAAGCCAGTATGTATGTATCTGTATATGATATACCTGTAAAAAAGAAAATGATATACTTATTTCAGATGAAAAAGTTCATAAATTTGTGAAACGTTTCTCTGGTCTGAAACAAATTATTGATATATATATATCCATGTTCATCCAGTTGGAAATTTTATAATGTCCCCTCATCATTTTGTTACTTTCTATTTTAATAGATGAATTTGTTTTAAAACAAATAATAAATATATTGACAATAAATGACTCCTTAAAAACTAAAACAAAAATTGTAATGCTAAAGTCTGTGGTTTAAAATAAGATCTGTTCAGAAGACAGTGAACTTCAAGCTTATTTAAGCACTGTAAACAAATAAGTATATTATTTATATACACATTAATAGTGTATATACACATAAATTATATATATATGAACACACTTATTCAGTGCTGATTTTATTAGATTTTTTTCCACAGCATTATTAATTTTTTTCCTAGATGGCAATATACTTATTTAATAAAAATTTCCCTTTCTGTATATACTTATGCTTGATTATCAACTAATATACTTGACATTAATAATGCAAATCTTAATTAGAAGTTATAAAGTTAATATACTCTTTTGGCTATATTATTACCATGGCTTTCTATGATGCAGGATTATTTGGATAATAATCTCTTGGGTATTCTGGGTTTTGCCTTAATTGCCTTCAGTTTTGTTCAGAGCTCTGCACTTTTGCTTAGAAGTCAGTTTTTGTTCATGAATAGTGAATAGTGTACTTTAAAAACGTAGGAATTATATGGTATAAGTACCTGTATAGGTTGTTTTGTTTTAGAAGAGATAGAATAGACATTAATAACCCCATAAGTAAATTCTTATTACATTTATATATACATATTGTTTCTTTATTTCTTTATTTTAAAGAATGAGACGTGATTGAATATGTATCACACTGATTTCAAGACTTCTGATAGAATGTTAGGTACAAATTAGAATCAGGTACAAATTAAATCTGTGAAGTTCTGGTTTTGGTATAGATTAATATTAGAAACTATCTCAAATGAACTGAATTTTTATTTATTTATTTATTTATTTATTTATTCTATTTATTCTATCATAATTGTCCTAATTTCTTTTTTTTTTCCCTTTTGCCCCCTCCACACACCAACCCCTCTTGCCTATAGTTGATCCCCTGTCTATTAGCCATGTCTGTGACCATCACATTAATTTGTCTTGTGTGAGTAATGGAGCAACTAGTGTTATCACAACACTGCTACCCAATTCTTGCTAAATTATTAGAAAAAGTTATGCTTTTTAGTTAATTCAGCTTGGTATAGAAACAAGGTTCAGGTTAAGTGCACTTTTTTAGGTACATAAATTTGGACATGAAAATATAAGTGCTGTGAGGAAGCTTTCCTGAGCGGATGACTTATATGGGGGTTTGTCAAGTGTCGAACTGGTGACAGCTTTTGTTTTATACTAACAGTGAAACACCACGTTTTCCAGATCTTACGTCCTGCCGTGTATCAAAATCACAGGGGAGCTTGTTAAAAATATAGATGTCTAGCTTCTATCCCAGGCCTATTGAATAAGATCTCTCTAGGTACAGAACCCAAGCACTTTTTATATTTCAAATAGCCCACGTGGTTTTGAAGTTGTTTAAGAAAAACCGAAACAGTAAGTTTCTCAGTGAAGTAGGGAAGTGTCACCACATTAGAAACAGTTATACTTAACAAAGAGTTTGAAAAATTTTATTTATATTTTCATGAATAAAGTTCCAGTATAGAAAAATTTTTATATTGTGGAATATATGACACCAAAATAATAACAAAGGCAGTTTTATGGAATATTAAATAATTATTGTAAAGAACTTTATTAGATTTTTGAAAGTTTTGTAGCATTTGTATTATAAGCTGTGATCTACTCTTACTAGATTCCTTTTGTTTATTAGAAATAAAACCTTCAAAATAAAATAAAGTATGTCCTTGCCTTGAGAAACACTATGGAAGGTTGCATAGGGAAGGGTAGTGTCATTGGTTTAGTAAGAAAGTAACATGGAGGTGAGGGTGGGGATGGGAAGGTTCCTTGAAATCATGTGACCTACAGAAAGAAATGGAGTGAAGCTTGGTGCATCACCTCTGGATAGAGGAGTGAACTTGAGTGTTGAAGACTCATATCAGTTCCTCAACATCCTTATTTTGTTGTTGTTTTTTCACCTGGTAACACGGTGTCAAGATTTACTTGTATTTTTATTACGCAACATGAAATCTTAAAATTGGTATACAGATGAGACAAAGTGTAGGCACAAGGTGATGGAAGTGAGAATATGCCAAGTGTGTTGTGGCTGACAGGAGAAGAGTCTGTGAGCAGGTGTAAGTGGAAACATTTTGGATGGTAAAGTCAAGTCACATGATATTAGGTGCTTATAAAGTAAAGTCTCTTATCATAAAAATTGGCCTTAAAATCAATTAAATAACCCATAAAAACACCTTGTATGGTTTTTAGCATACAGCTCTGTAGAACATTTTGGTTTTATAAATGTGTGGCATATAAAAACATATATATTTTATTTTAAACGATAGGCAAAATATAATTTTATAACATTTAAATCATATCACAGAGAGATGAAACAGAAATAAGAAATAAGAGTCCAGAGTTCTTGTAACTGAATTTTTATCTGTTAAAAATACAAACCTCCAGCCAACCTGTCTTGACTAGTAAATAAGTAGAGAAAGGAAGGAAATTATATGACAAGTGTCTACTGCGTGACACCAGATGTTTCATTAGTCTCTCTGGAAAGGGATCATCTTTTCTTCACATAAACACCTTGAAAGAGGAATACTTCAAAGGGAAAATTATTATCACAACCACACATAAGATGACAAGGACATAGTGTTTTATCTAATTGTTGAATCTGGGGTTAAAACTAAAGTCCCTAGGGGTCCCAGAGACTTGGTGTGATATGACACCATGTTCTTTTCCTAGTACCAAGAAGAGCTTTCAACATATTAACCAACAGACCCAGGAGATTCCTGAACAAATTTTTAACATAATGACAACAAGTTTAAAAAAGAGGTGAGTGAAATAGGTCAGAGTGGAAAAGAGATACAGAAAGCCACACAGGAAGTGATAAAGTCCCTTAGTGTGGTAATAACATTAAGTATTAGTCTTTTCTGGGGAGTAACAGATAGACTGTTGAGGGAGTCAGCTCATAACTCCCAACTCTAAATCTTTCCACCTGTAACATTTTTGTTGTAGACCAATTTTCTAAAGGGTACACACTGGTGAAATAACATTTTAGAAAAACCAAGCTAACTGTTATAGTATTATATAGTAAACATGATTTCATCTTATGGGGGAAAAAATCCAGCTTTTTAACCTTGCTCTACTTATCCACAGGCACATTTATTTTAGTATTTTTGTTTTATTTTAATTAATAGTAGAAGAGACTCAAGTCTATTGATAGTAAAATTTCAAATGGTGATTAAAGATCGGCATGGAGAGATTGATACATGGAGCATCATCATATGATAATGAGAGCAAACTCTGAGTAAAAATGAATTCATTTTAAAATTGGGGTTAATACCCATGATGCAGGGTGTGGACAGTGGATAAATGGATATTAGGACTAGTGTAACCATTCTTCTCTATAAAAGATAAACTTAATTTTTGATTGCATACCAATTATGGAAGCCCAAGAACTTTAAGATAAGCTTTCATTAGTGTACTGCTGCTTAGTTGGGCCACAGTACCCTAATAGTTTGTAAGAAGTTTATACTTGAAAGACTCACTGGAATATTTAAAACGGAATATGAAATTACAACTAAGCACTATCTTTGGATCTCTACAATAGGTTTATTGAACTGGAGAAATGAGACTGAGTCTCAAAAGCTGGTTTTATATCTGAGATAGTGAAGTTCGTATTTCTAGATTCTCTGCTCCCTCAGTGGCAAGATGTGAAATGCCCCCTCCAAAAGGGGAATGGCATTTAGACGGAAAAATGATCTTTGAATGGGATAAAATGTAAAAGTTCTAAGTATATTTAAGGTTGTCATCTTATTAATTACAGAACATTAAATTTTGTGAGTTTGGCAAAAATTTTGTATTTGGTGTGGACACTGAAATATAATTGCATCATAAAATATAACATAGAGGAATTTATTTATAACAAAAATTATTTTTGCTTTCAAAAGTATGTGATTATTTTAAACTTTGAGAAAACAAGCTATAAATAATATAGCAAGATATTCAAATGGTACATCATGGCAAATTCAATGCATCTTTTAAACATACTATAAAACTTGGTGTGCAGTAAAAATATAAATTATTTATAAAACATATCCATTATAGATTTGCTATTTGAGAAATTAACTTTATCCAACTTATTTGCCATCATTGGAACTGAAGTCTTATCAATTTCTAAAGTAATTTTAACAATTCAGTCTTGTCTCTATGAATCATATAAACCAAGTCTAACCAGGTTCAAACCCTTGCCTGTCAGTTTGGTACTTCTGTTTAAAATTTACTCATTGTGATGATAGAAGTACACATGGGTGGGAGACATTAGTGATACACACTGATATCTCTGGTTCTACTACTGGATACATGAGAGATTATAGTTCTTCACTTTTTTGAGTTTGGCATGACCATGAGATTTGCATTGGTTGATAAAATGTGAGCAGAAATATTCATATACTTTTCTCTTCTCCTGCTCTACTCCAGTGGTCCTGCCATGCATGTTTCTGCAAGGATCAAACTCAGTTTCCATTGAGAACTTGCACAGCCTGCAGGAGCCATAGTCAACTTTGCAGGGGCAAGAAATAAACCTTTATATTTTAACTGAAGATACAGGGACTTTGGAGAATTTTGCTTGTCGCAGTTAACCCGCATTAGCTTGAAAGTTATACTACATGACCTCTACTAGTATTCTAATTTGAAGATGCTGAGCACTTTTGAAAGTAAAGAAAGTTTGCATTTAAATCACCTTCATAACTTTAATACCTAGCATATACTATAGTGTAGGTTACCGGTTAATGAAAAATTTAAATAAATGATAAATTGTAATGTGTAATATAGATAGCATCTTGAAAGGAACTTTTTAAAAAGACAATGAAGGTGATAAAAGATTAACCTAGGATAAGCAATTAACAAAAAGAATTGAAATTCATGGCAGTCTTACAAGTATCAGGAGCTATTCAATGTGCCTCCCATTTATTACCATATTAAATTCTCACAATCAATTTCTAATAGAAATATTAACATTATCTATATTTTACAGATGGGGAAATAAACTCAAACCTTTACGCTGGGAATATAAGAACTAAAATAAATGTTAATTCACACAGTTATTCAAAATCATTGAGGATCTAATTAGAATTAGAAAAACAAAAACCATTCACCAGATCCTCATGATACAGGACAAGCTGGTAGAATCTTTTAAATGTTCTAGTTTACACAGTTGTAATGTAATAAGTGAAAAAGTTATAACTAGAATACAAAAAGTTTTTTTCAGAAATTTCATATGAATTTCTGGAAGGCCATTGCATAATTTGTCTGGGGGTAACTTCTAAGTTTTCTGAGTTTTGAGATTAATTATACCAGAACAAAAAAACAAACAAACAAAAAACCCACCTCTATTCCCCTAAAAGACAATACTGTATTAAATGGACCTAGCCTTAGACTTATAACAATTTTTCTTATGTGCTAAAAAGTTTCCTTTTTACTTGTGACTTTTCCTTATATTTCCCTGTTTGCATAGAATTGTTAAGGGGATCTTTTATAAAATACTGAGATGGTCTTGAATTTAGTTACTTTTTCAGTTAAAGGTATTGCAACACAGTTATCAATCTCATGTCCTCAGTGGTAAATGCTGGGCTTCCGTAAGTTGATCTACAACCTTAACATGGCAGTTGAGTAGGAGATGATGCTTGAATCCATTTCTGTAACTGTGTATTCAGGTGTGGAAACTCTCTTTCCTCCCTGTTAAAAATCACATACTCTCTTTTTACTAGCATCCTTATTAATTCAGTGTGTTAATTTTCTATCACTTATGCACTGACTCAAGTCTCCTGGTTTACAGTTATGTAAGTCACAAGTTTTGTGCAGGTCTCAACCAACTAAAATCAAATTGTCTGCAGACAACATTCTTTTTTGGAGGCTCTAGGGAAGAATCCACTTCCTGCTCATTTAGAATGTTGGCAGAATTCATCTCTTTGAGGTTATAGAACCAAGGGCCCTGTATTACACAGGGTTGTCCAGACAAATAGAACTGTTAAAGAATAAAATTTAACAAAGCAAATTTGAAAACCGAATTGGCTTTATTAAATGATTCATGAATTAGGCAGCAGCATCCCATCTAACAACTAAGAGGGTGGCCTGAGTGGTAGTACAAAATGGGGGGCTTTTGATAGGAAAAAGGGAGGGGTGAAGGAACTATTAACAAAAGAAAGGAAAAGACTATGTTTAGACTAGACATCTTCTTTTAGGGAGAAGGAAATGGCAAGAGTTTTCATTGTTCAGACTGCCTCTTCTTTTTGTGGGAATGGAGAAGGCCCATGTGACAGCCTACTGGGGCTTGACCAGAAAATTCCAGGCATGCTCATTAAGATTATGTTTCTGGAAGAGGTCAAAGTAGCAGTTAGGTCAGGTATTAAATTTATATTTGAAGTCATGGGCTTTAGCACAAGTGATTCCATTTGGGGGCTATAATTTTCTCGTGAACATAACCAATGGGATAGACAGATGATAGATAGATAAAAATAGACTAATTGTGAGGGACTGACTCATGTGATTATGGTAAGTAAAAGTCTCATGACCTTTCCCCTGCGAGCAGAAACTCCAGAAATGTTGTGATAGAGTTTTATTCCAACCCAAAGTCTTGAGAACCAGGGAAGCCACTGGTGTAAGTAAGTCATGATCTGAATCAGAAGACCCAAGAACTGGGAGCTCCAAAGTGATGTCTGATGTCTGTGGTTGGGGGAAGATGGATATCCCTGCTAAAACACAGAGAGAAAATATGCCCTTTCTCTAACTCTTTTTTTCTATTTAGGATCTCAAAGGATTGGTTGATGCCAGCCACATTGGTTAGAGCCACCTTTTTTCTCAAGTTCAAATGCTAGTATTTCCTAGAAACAGCTTCACAGATATAACCAGAAGAAAAGCTTCCAGTGATCTGAGTATCCCTTAGCCAGGTGACAATGACTGATAAAATTAACCATCACAGTCCCTGTTTTTTAGCTGGCTATAAACTAAGAGCCATTAACTGCTATATTCCCAGTCCCCTTCCTCCATCTTCAAAACCACAGGTCAAGTATTTCTCAGTTTGCATTTTCTGAGCACTTTTCTTCCATTCTCTTCAATGTTAAGGACATATGTGATTACACTGGCCCCAGCTAAGTTATCCAGGATAATCACATCTCAAAGTCTCTCTTGACATGTATAATAACCCATGGATAGCTCTGGAGAATTTGATTTAATGCCTTTTTGTGGACTGTTAATTTGCCTACCAGAGCCAATGGAAGTTTGTCTCTTAGAAGCAATTAGACTTGGTAGGTTCCATCAAGCACAAGGAGTATCTCAAGGGGAGACCATTCAGTGATGTTTTCAGATAGTGCTCAGTGCTTTTTTTTTGCTGTTTACCATGTTGCCAGTGAGATTTCTTTACATTCTTTTCCATACATGAGGAAATTAGATAACAACAGGAAGCTTTTTTTTCATTTTAATTCAGCAAAATCAGCATGTTAGGTATCTGTACAGTTCTACTGGCAATTTAAAAATTATTCTCTGCATTACTATTCAATAAGCTATTTTTAAAAAAATTATTCACAAGGAGAAACACTTGTCTTTTTTTTAATCAAGATTATGAACAAGAGACATTTCTCAGAGCTATTTCTGGTTTTAGGGAGATCTTTAGAACTATGACACTGGCCCAGACTAAATTCTCCAAAGGTCATACCCAAACTGCATGCCCAGGCATCTCTACACCTACCTCAACCATCATTTTCACTCCATTGCTTAGGTGATTCATCTGTAGTCCACTACGTCAGTCAAGATGTGACTTAAAGACCATGATCATTAGAATCACTAACAGAGCCTGTTAAATAATACATACCTGCTGGACCAGTCTTTATTGCATGATAGTTATATGACAAAGATTTCAGGGATCAGGTGAATGTAATATATACTAATGTTTGAAAGCTATGGCTTTGATTTTTTTAAATGTATTGTTTTATTTTTAGACAGAAGGGAAGGGAGTGAGAAAGAAAGAGAAGGAAAAGTCAATGTGTGGTTGCCTCTCGCATGCACCCTACTGGGGACCTGGCCTACAGCCCAGGCATGTGCCCTGACCAGGGAATTGAACCGGTGATCGTTTGGTTCACAGGCCAATGCTCAAACCATGGAGCATAGTAGCCAGGGCTGATTTTATACAAAATACTTATTCTGAATATTAAATAATGCTACTATTTTGTTCTGTGGGAATGTTTATGCCATGTCATATTATTAAGCCTTTCTTTAGACCTTTAGGGTTACTCTTATTTAATAGCTTTTTACTGCAAATCAATGACTTATAAGAAGTGATCTAAATACATTAAAAAATTGAGATGACAAGATCTCTGACCTTGCAAACTATGAGGCTTAGCTTAAACCTGTGAAATTAATGGGAAAAACTAGTTTACTTATAGTAGCAAGGTGCGGCATAAACCTAGAACCTTAGGCATACTTCCTCTTTATCATTCAGGGCAAATAAAATGTCAGAAATCATAGAAATTGTTTTGAGCCCTGGCTGGTGCAGCTCAGTGGATTGAGCGTCGGCCTGAGAACCAAGCAGTCGCTGATTTGATTCCCCAGTCAGGGCACATGCCTGGGTTGTGGCCCAGGTCCCCAGTAGGGAGCATGCAAGAGGCAACCACACATTGATATTTATCTCCCTCTTTTTCTCCATCGCTTCCCATCTGTCTAAAAATAAAATAAATAAAATATTTTAAAAAGCTGTTTTGAGATTGGCATAGAAAGGCAGACATAATAGGTTTGGAGAGTGACTATCACAGTACTTAATTGTAGAATATTGAAGAGAAAATGTGAGATAAAAAAAAAAGGATGGTTCTTAGGCTTCTAATACAAAAAAGTGAGAAAATTGGAAAAATTGAAAGGCAATTCAGAATTTGAATGTTTTCTTTTTGAATGTACTAAGTCTAACGTGACAATGAGACATAAAACATAAATATTCTGTCTTTATTGAACATTAATGGAATACTCACATGTGCAATCATATTCACTGACATAGAATTAACAATTGCAACACTTGGCACTTTTCCTGGAGCTCTCACTTTGACAGGAACAAAGGGGGCAAATAACTACTGATAATGACAAATGTTAAGAGAATTGCAAGTGTTAAAAATAATGAAAGAGTAAAGGTACTTTGGTAGAGTAATTGAGGAAGGCCTTATTGAAAAGGTGACATCTGAGCATAGATTGGAATAATGATAAGCTATAAGGTTTGAGAATATTCCAGGCAGAAGTTTCTTAATGCTTAAAAGGTGCCGATGCGAGAACAAGTTTGCTTATTCCAAGAAGAGCAAGGTCAATATGGCTGAAGGGTAGAGAGTACTTGGTTAAAGATGAAGTCATAGATAAAGGCTGAGACCAATAAATATTTATGGTGTGACTTAGTTCATGATTCATTCCAGGTGCAAATGATTGTGGAATGTACAAATAACTGAAATGTAGTTTAGGTAAATCCCTTTATTTTGCAGATGAAAATTCTGAAGCTTGGATATCTAAAAAATATTCACGAATTTACACTAAAATGTTGCCTAACTTTGGAAGAGCAACTAATAGGTTCATTGTTCTTTTTTTCTTAGAAAAATCTTCTGAACATCTTTACTTTGCTCATAAACAGTAGAGTGTCATTATTGTATATAGTATCCGAAATGATCCTTAAGAACTGAAATTGTGATGGTTTGGGAAACATGGGTTTCTTGGCTCTAATCCTTATGTTCATCTTTTTCTATTTGATTTTCTTCTCCCCACAATCATAATGTGAAAAGTAACCTTGAAGAAAAAAGAATTCATAGGGTTAGCCTATGGGAAATGAGACTGCATGCTTCGGGAATCACTTTCCGTTGCTTTGCCAGGTGGTGCATATGGACAAATTATATTTGGAAACTAATTATACCTTTTGAAAATGATTTGCTAGTATATTATTATAATACATTGTAGGTTTTTGGTATTCTTTATGTAATTATTGTATCTTACCTTTTCTCTTTAGTTATTTGTTTTGCTCATATTTTATACCTTTTAAAAATGGGTATGATTAAGTTGATTCAAGTTTCTGGTAAAAAAGAATTCACAACATTGAAAAAATTACTTATGGTAGTAGTAAAGAATTACTTTTCCTTATTTTATATTTTTATAATTTTGTTATTATATATTCATATTTCCCACAGCAATGATTTTTTTTGGTTTTTGTTGTTTCTTTTGGCACAATAGAAAAAAGGAAAGATTTAGTGACTTGATAGAATCAACCTTTTATAATAAGCAAGTTTTGCTAGACATCCATAATCAAATATCTTCTGGACAATTTTGATGCTATAGGAACCCTCTCTTTGATGATAACTAATTTTTAAAAATAACTAATTTTTGGATTAGTTATTTTTCTAAACTCAATCTGTACCAATAGATTCAAATATAAATGATAATGGGGACTTTCCATCTTATACATAGTAACAAGTATAGATAGTGTTGAACTTGTTTTGCATTATACTGTATTTATTTTTTATTGAGAAAATGGTCCATACATAAGTGACTTGAAGAGGAATAGGAAAAAGGAAAATATGTTTTTGTAGAACTTTTAAAGATGAGCCAGTGTGACAGTCACCTTTTCTGATTTGATCACTAAATCTTCTAAAGAAATGATTCACTCAAGTCACCCAAGTAGAAAATCCCAATATCTATGTTCAGATTCCTAGCCCAAAACTAGTTTGTCAATACTCCTACTTGTAACAATATTATTTGTTTGCATAAATTCAATTATTTCCACAAGGGATTTTTGTGAAAATACAGAGTTTAGGCATTTTCTCTTTTTTGTAGTCCCTGTCCAATTTTTACATTTTTGCAAAGAATCTATTCTGTGGTTAAATTACATATTTATAGTCATGAATGATAGTCTGAAAAATCATCATCATGCATCCAACCTGCTTAAAATCTTCTTGATGAATTTATAATAAATTTCACACTTGACTCTGGCCTACAAAACTCTACATAAACTTGACAGCCCATCCCTAGTTCATTTCATTTATTTTAAACGACTTTTTCCCTTGCCTATAATGTTCCGATTATGGGGTTTCTGTTCCTCAGATACACCAAATACTTTGTTTGCAGTAAAGGTTTTGCACTAGCTACTTCTTCCTTCCAAACCATTTTTTCTTCTTGATCTTTATTAACAGTGTAACTCTTTTTTGATGTTCAGGTCTAAAGTTTATATTTCATTGAGAGAGGCAATTTCTTCATTACCTAATCTAAAGTAGCTTTCCGATCACTTTCTGACAACACCCTCACTTCTCTGCATAGCAGTTACTACTATGGAACCCTTTTATGATAATTTATATATTGTTTAAGTATTTCTTTCTTTTTTAAATACATTTTGGTTGTGTTTATTGGGGTAACATTGGTTAATAAAATTATTCATCATCTGTATATTGTGTTGTGTGTTCACCACCCCAAGTCAAGTGTCCTTCTATCACCATTTATCCTCCCTTTACCCTCTTCTACCTCCCCCCACACCCTTTTCCATCTTGTAATCCCCATACTGCTATCTGTGACTATTAATTTTTTGGTTAAATCCCTTCACCTTTTTCATCTATCCCACAATACCCTACCCCTCTGACATCTGTCATTCTGTTCTATCTATGACTTTGTTTCTATTTTATTTGTTAGTTTATTTTGTTAATTAGATTTCCATATATAAGTGAAATCATATGGTTCTTGCTTTTTCTGACTGGTTTATTTCACTTAGCATAATACTCTCCAGGTCCATCCATGCCTTCACAAAAGGTAAGGCTTCCTTCTTTTTTATGGTTGAGTAGTGTTCCATTGTGTAAATGTACCACATCTTTTTTTCCACTAACCTACTGATGGGCACTTGGGCAGCTTCCACATCTTGTCTATTGTAAATAACTCTACAATGAAGAGAAGCTAAGAAAAAAAATCCCATTCACACTTGCTTCAAAAATAAGAAAATATCTAGGAATAACCAATGATGTAAAAGACCTGTACTCAGAAAATTGTAAAACACTGAAGAAAGAAATTAGGAGGATAAAAATAAATGGAAGCACATAACATGTTCATGGATAGGAAGAATTAACATCATTAAAATGTCCATAATATCCAAAGCAATCTATAGATTCAACACAGTACCTATCAAGATACCAACAGCATATTTCATAGAACCGGGAAAAATGTTTAAAAATTTATATAGAACCACAATTGACCCCAAATAGCCACAGTGATCTTGAGAAAGAAGAACAAAATTGGAGGAATCATGCCACTTGCTATCAAACTGCACTACAAGGCCACAGTAATCAAAACAGCATGGCATAAAAATAGATAAATAGATCAATGGAACACAATAGAGAACCCAGAAATAAACCCACACCTTTATGGTCAAATAATATTTGACAAAGGAGGTAAAAACATACAATGAGGTAGAGATAGTCTATTTTATTAATGTTGTTAGGAAAATTGAGCAGATTTGTGCAAAAAAATAAAACTAGACCACCTTTTCACACTATACACAAGAATAAATGCAAAATGATTTAAAAGCTAAAATGTTAGTTTCAAAACCATAAACATCCTAGAAGAAAACAGGCAGCAAAATCTCAGACATTTCTGGTAGCAATAATTTTTTTCTGATATATCACCTTGGGCAAGAGAAAGAAAAGAAAAAAAGATAAACAAATGGGACTACATCAAACAAAAATACATTGTTTTTCTCAGTTAGAATGGGAATGGAGACTATCCCCATTATGCTTGTCATTGTGGATCCTTAGTGCTAAGACAAGTGTCCGACACATAAGAGTTGACATAGTTGACATAGTGTGTTGAACCAAATTAGATAATGGAAACAACATAATAATAGAAGAAAGTGTGCATGTAAATATAGGTAAAGGATCCACCTTCCCATTTTTACAAGCCCTTCTAATGAGAGACATAGAGGAAAAGTGTTAAAGTGTCAGAATGAGAAAAATCAGATTATTGACATTATTGGGAGAATAGATGGGGAAATTGCACCAAATATTAAAATTATAATCTTTGTCCTCAGGAGGCTAGTTTTATTGCTGTTTTCTGGTATATGTGTGTGTGTATATATATATATAAACACTCATACACATACTGCATTTTCCAAGCATTATAAAAGGAACATGTGTTACATTTTATAATCAGCAGAGCTTATTTTAAGAAAGAAATCATGACATAGAATCAATAAAATGATGGGATAGGTAATCATTCCTATAATTAAAGGTATAATAATTGGGATATAATAATCATACCATTTAAACTCTTAGTCTATGTTTAATTAAGAATGCCAGACTCAAAGAAATCAAGACTTTGCCTAATTCAGACACTGATATCAATCTCCCTTGAAAAGTTTCCTACTGGAATAGTTGGAAGGAACTGAGAAACGAGGGTTCAGCTGGCATGGACAACACGAATGCAGTTTTGTTTTTTTGCCATTAAACTCGTGGACAGAATTCTATTTTATCTTTCCTCACCAGTTGCCTGTTTTTGCTCCAAACACAGATAGCTTCCAAAAGATTCAACTCACGTCAAGCCTATGAAACATCCTGTGGTTTTTGTTCAGGGTAATGAATAGGTTCTTAATCATTGTAATTTAGTTTAGTGTTAACCTTGCAAACAATATATTCTTTAACAAAGCTTCAAACAAAAGATATTTAAGCCATTCTATTTCAGTAAAAGAAAAAATTCAGAATATAACTGAAAAACATCTTGTTGAATACATCTATGTGTACATATATTTGGCAAATGTATTTCAGATGCAAGTTTATCATTGATTAATTGAATTGGAGAAAAGTCAATCATAGAAGAGTATGAAAGTTACTGATAAGATATTTAGAAAAATGAGATCAAAGAGATAAATAAACATTAGTAATCTATTTGCTTGTTCTTCATTTTATGTGAATTACATGGTTACAGAACACCTTGAGCTTTGTATTAAAAAATATATGAATATTGATTATTTGGAACAAAATTTTGCACATTTGCTAAGTTTTTTCATTCCTAGTCACTAATTATTCATGCAATTTGTCAGTTTGGAATTACATTTGGGGTGTTGCAGCGATTGAACATGAACTCTAATATAATAGGGAATAGCAAATTCTGAATTGAACACTCAGATACTTCTGTGTGTTGAATGAGAAGAGAGTTCTATAGTCAAATGAGTTTAGGAAAATAAGTTGAAACATAACAATTTTTAAAATTTTGTTTCAATTTTTATTGTAGAAATTTCTAGTATCTTTTCCTATACATAAAAATAAGTTACATTGAAAAATGTTAGAGCTTCTAAAGACTTAGAGATCTTTATATGTACTTGGAGTATGAAATTCTAAGTATCAAGATGAATTATAACCAGATCCAGCTGAGATATTATATCAAAAGTTGGCAATGAGTAGTTATGAAGCATGTTTTTCTGTCAGCTTCCACATCTCTTAGAATGTCTTTAACTTTAAATGGCATCTGGGTTGGAAGCTGCATTGAGATAATATTTTTCTAAAAATGATTTCCTCATAACCATGAGGAAAATCAGGTAACTTATTATTCATTATATTTAATATTAGTTTAAAGAGAGATGTATCAGAAAATTTTCCCATCTATCAAAACAAAATTCTCTTACATTGCAAGTCCTTACCTGCTATAAGGCTAATACAAAAGCAGTATATAGTTTATTGAACAGGAAAAGATACATTAATCTAGATCATGGTCTCTGGAGCAGACAACCTTGAATTTTAAACTAAGTTCCATTACTCAGTAAACTATGATCTTTAATACGTTTCAAAACCCTTTCAACTTACTGTTCTTATTGGTAAAAGATGTATAAGGATAAATCTATATCCAAAACAAAACAAAACAAAATTAGAAGCAATAAGAAATAAAGTTATTACAGTACTGGGATAAGAACATGCATGAAATAAATTGTTATTCTTTTTTAAAATTCTTGGATTTCAGTGGGGACATATAATAGAATACAGAGCTATTCTAGCAAAAATTCTACTCCCCAAACATGTGTTCACTGATATTTGTTTTTAAATTACTCATTTTATATTTGTTTCTGAGAGTAATCTGTTTTGTTTACTCAAAAAGGAAAAGAATGAGCAAAAGACAACATTTTTCTGTTTGTGTTCATGTTTTGTCACTGTTAAGACGAAATAATTATCTCAGTGTATTTTTTTCTTGGGGTTCTCTGTTACTACTAGAAATGTATTAGCAAAAGCAAAATACTCTAGCAATTCAGTACTGTATTCTGCCTAAAATCCAGTGTAGCCCTGAGGGTTTGGAATCTCATGAACAACATTTTTGTTGTTTGTGATTGTTTGGATGACATATTCTACCATTCACCAGATCGTTGCACTCATCTGTGTTATACATGAGACATAACACACAGTAGGACTTAAGTGTATGTGGTGTCAAGACTAAACAATAAGGATTTTGAGTATTAAATTACTTTGAAATTATTAAATAATGAACATTATGACTTAAAACTTTTATAACCCAGTGATGAAACAGACAAACTTACAGATTTAGAATATTGAAATGAATATATTTTTAGTGGCATAAAACTGTGTATGTTTGTATTTATGTGTAGATGATAGTTTCATATGTTTGATCTACATTGTAAGATTAAGTCCTGAATTGCCTTTTAAGCTGAGGCCACTGAGAGTACTTCTTTATATTTTAAATTTTCTATGTTTTATGTTTCCATCCAAGTAGTCCTAATTCATTGCTGGCTTAAAATAAGTTTGACTGTCCAGTTATATAGAATAAGAGACTGTGTTATTATTGGAGTAAGGATTTTATTTACTTCAAAGTTTATTTTATGCCAACAAAAAAGTAAGAGCAAAGCAAGACGGTTTCTCTTAGGTTTTATAAAACTGAATTTTTATTTTCATATTAATTTGTTTAATATAGAATAAAAGATAAAAATAAACTGTAATCATCCAAATTTTATTGATTTCACCTAGTATTTATTTATCATATCTGATTTTACCTATAATATGATTCTTGACTGGAAGTCCTAGCCACAGCAACCAGAGAAGAAAAAGAAATAAAAGACATCCAGGTTGGAAAGGAAGAAGTAAAACTGTTATTTACAGATGATATGCTACAGTACTAGAGTACCTCAAATATTCTACCAAGAAATATTAGGACTGATAAATGAATTCAGCAAAGTATCATGATACAAAATTAATATCCAGAAATCAGTTGCATTTTTATGCCAGTAACAAACTACCAGAAAAGGAAATTAAGATAACAATCCCATTCACAATTGCTACAAAAAATAAAATACCAAATAAACCTAACCAAAGATGTAAAAGACCTATACTCAGAAAATTATAAGACACTTCAGAAAGAAACTGAAGAAGATACAAATAAGTGGAAGCACATAATGTGTTCGTGGATAGGAAGAATTAACATCATTAAAATGGCCATACTACCCAAAGCAATCTACAGATTCAATGCAATCCCTATCAAGATTCCAATAATGTATTTCAAAAAACTAGAACAAATATTTCAAAAATTTATGTGGAACCACAAAAGGCCTCACATAGCACCAGCGATCCTGAGAAAGAAGAACAAAGTGGGAGGAATCACACTACCTAATATCAAACTATACTACAAGGCCCTATTAATCAAAACAGCATGGGACTGGCATAAAAACAGACACATAGATTAATGGAAGAGAATAGAGAGCCCAGAACTAAATCCATGCCATTATAGCCAATTAATATTTGACAGAGGAAGCATGCACATACAATGGGTTAAAGATAGTTGATTCAACAGTGCTGGGAAAACTGGACATATACGTGCAGAAAAATGAAACTAGACCACCTTCTTACACCACATACAAGAATAAATTCAAAAAGGATCAAAGACTTAAATGTCAGACCTGGAACCATAAAAATTCTAGAAGAAAAATTAGGCAGCAAATCTTGGACCATTGCTCATAACAATATTTTTTTTTTGATTTATCTCCCCAGGCAAGGGAATGAAAAGAAAAAAATTAACAAATGGGACTATACCAAACTAAAAAGTTTTTGCACAGCAAACAAAATCATCAACAAAATAAAAAGAGAACCCACAGAATGAGAGAACATATTCATTGATGCATCTGATAAGGGCTTAATATCCAAAATTTATAAAGAATTTACAAAACTTAACACAAGCAAATGAATTAAAAAATGAGCAAAGGACCTGAATAGACACTTCTCCAAAGAGGACATACGCAGAGCCAATAGAGATATAAAAAGATGTTCAATGTCACTAATCATCAGAGAAATGCAAATTAAAACCACAATGAGATATCTCCTCATACCCTTCAGAATGGCTATCCATCAAAAATTCAACAAACAGGTGCCGGCAAGGATGTGGAGAAAGGGAAACTTTTTCACTGTTGTTGGGAGTGCAGACTGGTGTAGTCTCTGTGGAAAGCAGAGTGGAGACACCTCAAAAAAATAAAAATGGATCTGCTTTTCAACCCCACTATCCTACTACTGGGAATACATCCGGAGGAACCCAAAATACTAATTTGAAAGAAAACAGGCACCCCTATGTTCATTGCAAGTTTATTTACAATCACCAAGATATGGAAGCAGCCCAAGTGTCCTTCAGTAGATGAGTAGATAAAATAACTATGGAAAATTTACACAATGGAATACTATTTGGCCATAATCAAAGAACATTTTATACTTTGCGACAGTATGAATGGGCCTGGAGAACATTATGCCAAGAGAAATAAGCCAGTCAGAGAAAGACAAATACCATATGATTTCACTTACATGTGGAATCTAATGAACAAAAAGAACTAATAAGAAAAATAGGGACAGGATGATAGAGAGCAGGAAGACAGCCCAGGTTAGGGGGAGGTAAGGGGAAGGAGGGACTGAGGAAAAAGGAAAAAGGACTCATGGACATGGACAACAGTGTGGTGATTAACGGGGGGTGGGGTTATAAGAGGATTAAAAGGTAATGTAAATAAAGTACGGTAGATATTAAATCAAAAAATTAAAAAATAAATAAAAAATAAAAAGAACCATCAAGTCATGAAAAGACATGGGGGAACATTAAATACATAGACTAAGAAGACAATCCGAAAAGCCTACGTAGCATGTGATTCCAATGCTATACCACTCAGGAAGGCAGAAATATAGAGACAGTAAAAGCATCAATGGTTGCTAGAAGTGAGTAGGGAGGGATGCATAGGTGGAGCCCAGAGGAATTTTAGGGCAGTGCAACAACTTTGTATGGCGCCGGAGCGGTGGATGTGTGTTTTTATATATTTGTCAAAACCCAGAGGATGTACACCACCGGGAGTGAACCCTAATGTACCTAATGCAAACTGCGGACTTAGGGTGATAATGATGTGACAATGTAAATTTATCAGTTGCAACGACTGTAGCACTCTGAAGTGGGTTATTGGCAGTGAGGAGGCTGTGCGTTTGTATGGGCAGTGGGTATATGGGAAATCACTGTACCTGCCATTCAGTTTTGCTGTGAACCTAAAACTGCTCTAAAAAAATAAATTCTTTTTAAAAAATCTAAATGCTGGCATTGTCCAGAAAATTTAACAGTTTTATTTATAATTGTCATAAAGCTGAATTAGTTTAAAAAAAAGTTTGGAGGGCCCTGCATGCAGATATTTTTACATGATTAATAGCTCAGATTTCATTAATTTTCCATGGGGTTGATGGGGGAGCGATCCTACCTGGGGGCAGAGGATCCTACCAGGCTGCTGAGCTTAAGCAAGTTGCTTGGCCTGTCTATCCTTCAGTTTCCTCCTCTGTGCAATCAGAGAAATAAGGTATTAATATTAATTAATATATAATATGGTACATAGTAAACTGGCTACTTCACGTAAAGTGCTGTAAGCTGGGCCTGCAGTATAGTGTGTACCGCCTAAGCCTTCGTGCATAAGACACTCGGTAACAGACATGCCATCTCTGCTGCTCACTTGCGGCTGGTGAGCACTGGGGAGGAAAGTGCCGGGCAAGAGCTACCATTACTGAGAGCCCATGCTGTGGTACAGGTGCTCGTTCGGTTGTTCCCCAGCTAAGTGGTGAGAAGTATCCTCCCAGGTTTACAAAGAACTGGAAGCTCACAGTGTTCAAATGATTTGTCCAAAATCACATAGCTAGGTGGAAGTGACTGAGCCAGGATGCAAATTGGATCTCCATGACACCAAATTAAGTCCCACTCTTTCCACTACCTTCTTGCCAAGTTCCTGGTACCCCGATTACCAGTGAGACAGAGGGCCATGTCGCCATCTTCAGCAGCCAGTTTGGAGGTGGGGGAAGCATGTAGAAGAATAACAGGAGAAAATGAATCATATTTAATTTTAATCATAATAAATTTCCTTCTTTTATGTTAATCCATGTGGTTTTATGGTCTCTCGTTTAGGAATATAATTGCATTAAATAAAGTCAATTTATGATTTAAGTTATTGAGCTATGGATAGATTGTACACAGTGAGTGAAATGAGTCAGGTAGATCCAAACAGAGGAATCTATTTTGAAGTGGAAATCAAAGCATATAATGGAAAACCAAATAAAATTTAGTGCAGTTTATATGCTGGCCTTAATTAAAACCTATTAGTTGTACATATTAAACTTAGTTTTTTTACTTTTAGAAATCCTAACGTTTATTATACTGATAGAGCTCATACAAAGACTATCAACATCTGGACAGCTCTCCAAAAAGTTTGGGCATTTTCTTCTGCGTCATGTTTTGTTTAAATTTTCACTTAATTTAAAATAAAATTTTCATCACCTTATCTGCTAAAGTAGCTCAAAACAAGTTATCTTCATGCCATTGCTAATATTGACTTCCATTGAAATCTTCCTCTTTGATTTGTGTCCTCCACTTAATATTGAATTTAAACTTTGTTCCTATATTTACAGCTACAATATCTCAGAGTCCAATTTTATTCTTTCTTTCAATTTTGAAATACATGCTTACACTAGCTCTTGCCACTTTATACACTTCATATTTGAAACCATTTTCATCTACCTGTTGCTGAGATTTCCCTGGGTTAAATCATTATCACATCCTCAAAACAAAACCAGAAATTATTCTAAAACTTCCTCTTTTTCCTGCCTAAATAAATTTAAATAATTATAAAATCAAACTGCTTTATTTCTGTTTGAGTTTGATCTGAATTTATTTTCATGGCATCCCATATTTATTTCCTAATATAATAGAATGGTAACTCTGGAATATGTAAAAAATGCATGTTTTTAATGCTCCGAACATATTATTGTCAGAAGTTTATAGCAATTTTCACTCATAACAATTTGTGTTTTTTGTTATTGGATGAGATATGTGAAATATAATATTTCAGAGCAATCATTAAAAACTAATTTGGTAAGAGTTTTAGTAGTTTAGCAATAATGGAGGAAAATTTATGCTCATGGCTCAACAACTCAGAGTATGGTAAATCCTCTGCTTAAAAGGAGATAAGTGGCAAATAATTCTTTCAACTCAGAGAATTGGGTGTTTTAACAAGTGTTGATGAGGTTATCATGAATAAACCTTATATGGATGCATGGCATTTCATTGTGTTGAGTTATTCTTTTGGATAATAAAGTCTACTTTCAATGAATAAAATTTAGCAGACCCATGATAAACAACTAATATGCTGAATTATAGAAATCCAGATAACCAGATGAAACTTTGAAGTTTAGTTTAAATCAACAAACATATATCAAGGCTTCTGCCATGGCCATACAAGGTACTAAGGTGAGAGAGACATAGTTCTTGCTCTCTGGAAGCAAATGACCTAGCAATACAGAAACAATTATGTCAGCGGAAAATAAACATAGTATATGTAGTAATAAAGCACATACAATAAATAAAAATAGCCTACATAATGAAATTGTAATTAAATATTTTAATTTAGGCTTTTTACAGAAAACATCTCCTAGCTTTTCCATTCCATATTATCCTTTTCTAGTAAATTTTTTATTTTTACTAACTGAATCCAACTGAACCTCATTGAAATCCTTTTTTTTTTTCCCTACCATAATACTTCAGCCAAAATACCTTTATTAGGGAAGACACATTTCCTTTACCACATCGGTTCACACATTTCTAAGTCTTCCTCCAACATTTAAATATATTGTATCACAGATACAAGGGCTATTTCTGATTTACATTCAGGTAATATAAATGGTGTTGGGCAAGTTACTTACAGAAAAAAGGAAGGTAATTTAAGTAAAAAATGTTTTACTCTGTTGTTACTCACAGTGGCAATATTGGTAAATGCTATTGTATAAAATGTGTATTCTCGGGAGTGAGACAGAAGATAATAGGCTTGTCAGAGCCAGAACACTGACTCTTCCTCTCCCTCTCCCTCCATCTCTCCTTCTCCCTGTGTGCTCCCTCTGTTAGTCAGTAGAGAACAAACAGCATGCCTTTGGTCTCCATAAGATAAAAAGTGACTAGAATCTTCCATCTTCCTCCATCTCCCCACCGTGGAATGCATCGTTGTTGCAGGAACACATGAAGACTCCAGTGCAACTTTGATATTTCAAGAGTTCCCCATAGTGGTAGTTCTGAGGTATTGGGACCTTGAACAAACATGGGAACTTTGCAAGCATCTAAAGTCTTGAGAGTGAATGAAGGATAAGAAATATTATGTGGGACACATGTAAACTCTCAGAAATGTCAGAATTCTTTATAAAAGGCTAGAAATTACAGTAACTTTGGATGTTTATATATTAATGAGTCTCTAGTTTAAATCTCAGGTGGGTATGGCTTGGGGACACAGGGGTTTCAATCATTTATTTCAAAGCACCAAATGTTTTTAATAATTAGTTTGCAATTCTATCAAATTGAAGAGACAAAACGTTAACCATGTCAGTGCTGCGGACAAAGAGAGGACTTGCATAGAGTTTTCAAATGATACACTCTTGAATATGAGTATATATCAATGTAGGATTCAAAGTGTCAGCACAATATTGCTAATTAATTAAGAGCTGACTGACCAAATTTTTTATAGTTTTAGTCATACATATTTTAATGAACTTGTGGACTAATATGGTTAGCCTATCATTTTTATGAAATTTCCATTAAAGTTTGACCCATTATTGAAAAAATACAATTTTAAATCAGGCAACAAAGAGTTACACAATTTTAATAAGTACTAACCTTGTCTGGATTTTATCTTCAAACATCACAACTAAAATTGGAACTTTACAGATCACTGTAAATTAAATTGATTAATAATACATCATGTTAAAATGAAAGTTTCATGGTTTGAGAGCTAATGTCCTCAATTATTTAGCAATGCAAAGTGTAGGAAATGCACATAAACAGCATATAGGAGCTGATCCGTGAACATTCCCTTAAAAGAAGATGATAAACGGCCTATTTTTTTCTATCAAACTAAAGCAATATGTTAATTTTTTCTGCTCTGAAAACATTTGCTCTTCTGGAAGCCGAATCAGGATGTGTGCTGTGGTAATAAAATATAATAATAACTTTTTTTGGTAAAATTAAAAAAAATAATCTCAGCCCTGAATATACATGAAAGAATGTGTAATTTAATTAACAATTTTTAAACATATGACCTTATCCCTTTTGAGTTATATTTCCACAATAATTTCAGTCTCATTTTCCATTTTAATGAAAATTTAGTATTAAGTATTCCTGAATCTATTATGTCATTCTATGATTTAGCTTAACATTAATCTACGTTCCTGTGTTTTTGTGGTAGAAGAATGTTTTTAATTAAATGTCATTAATAAGTAAAGTGCTATTTACATTTTGAACATTATATCCTTAATAATTCAAAATTACTTCAAATTTTTAAGTAAAGATAACAAATTAGTAGATTCTTTCTGAATAACAGTTTTGCAATGCTTGTTTTATGAATGTATCCAGAATCAGAGAAGCACTAGGATCTTGTTCCCTCCTCTATGTGAGCATTTTTGTTTACCGATTTGTAGGGGAGATGGACCATAAGGCCTTATATAGCTTTGGACAAAGTTTCTCTAGACTAAGGCAACTGAAGAGACTGCTAATTCTCATCAACTGACCCATCATTTTCTACTTCATCAGCCTTCTCTCTTTCCTCTTCTTAGTTTGCTTTGATATCAATTTAGTTTGTGATGATGTAAAGTTTGACTTGTCAATTCTAACAAATCAATATTATGAGCCATAATATAAAGCTTTGCCTTATATAGTGTTTGCTTTTACGCTTTACTGCATAACTGACAAATAAAAGTATATATATTTAAAGTGTACAAGATAATTTGATAGATGTACACATTGTAAGATTATTAGCACAATTAACACATCCATCATCTCACATAGTTACCTTGATATGTGTTTGTTGGGGAGAGAGGGTGACAAAACACTGAATATCTGCTCAGCGAATTTCAAGCATGTGGTGCAGTATTATTATTTCTAATCACTATGCTGTACATTGTACTTTGAGAAAGTATTTATCTTATAACTGAACAATTGTATCATTTGATTAACATCCCCCCATATCACCCTCTCCTCAGCTGCTGGAAACCATCCTTCTACCTTCTCTTTCTATGATTTTGACATTTTCTCTCTCTTTTTTTTTTTAGATCCTACATAGAAATAATGCCATATACTTTTGATCTTTCACAGTCTGTCTTATTCCTCCTATTATAATGGCCTCCAGTTTTATCCATGTTGTTACAAATACCAGTGTTTCTTTCTTTTTTAAGGCTGAATAATATTTTCCATCACGTATAATACCTCACTTTCTTCATTCATCGGTGGACTGATGCATAGGTTTTTTCAAGTTCTTGGCTATTATGAGTAATGACCCAATTGATATTTGTGTGCACATATCATTTTGAGACACTGATATTAAATCTTTTAGATATATACACAAGTAAGATAAAAATTTGTTAATTTGTTATCTTAACTACTTAAACTTTTTAAAGTAATTTTTAATTACTAAAAATATAATCTTAATTTTTGAGAAACCTCCATTCTCTTTTCCATAGTGGCTTCTCTAATTTATATTCCCACCAACAATGTATAAGGAGCACTTTTATCCACAGCCTTACAATATTTCTTATCTCTTGTCTTTTTGGTAATAGCCATCCTAATATGTGTCAGGTGATATCTCATTGACATTTTGATTTGCATTTTCTTGATAATTTTTTGAGCACATTTTCTTTATACTTGCCAGCCATTTCTATATCTTCTTTGAAAAAAATATCTATTCAGGTCCTTACTCATTTTTAAAAAAGATTATTTATTTTTCTGCTATTGAGCTTTTTGAGTTCTTTATAATTTTAGTAATTAATCCTTTTTCAGATATATGGTTTGCAAGTATTGATTGTTCTCGCATTCTGTAGGTTACCTTTTTTATTTTGTTGATTTTTTCTTTGCTATGCAGAAGACTTCTAGTGTCTTGCAGTCCCACTTGATTTTTTTTCTTCTTTTGCCTGAGTGTTTGGTATCATATCCAAGAAATCATTGTCACAAACCATGTAAAAGTATTTTTACCAAGATGTTTTCCTATGAAAACTTTTTCAAGTTTTACTTTTAAGTTGTTGCTCCATTTCAAGTTAATATTTCTGAATGGTATAAGATAGAAGTCCAGTTTCATTCTTTTTACAAGAGATACTCAATTTTCCCAACACCATTTACTGAAGCGACTATCCTTTCCCCATTGTGCGTTCTTGGCATCCTTCTCAAAATTATTTGACATAAATGAAAACGCTCATTTCTGGGCTTTCTATTCTGGACTATTGGTTGATGGCTGCTTTTATACCAATACCACACTGTTTTGATTAGCATAGCTGTGTGATACAGGCTGAAACCTCACAGCCTCCAGCTTTGTCCTTCTTTTTAAAAATCGATTATTTGGGATATTTGTGGTTCCATGCAAATTTTAAAATTATGGTTTTCTGTTTTTGAAAAATCCCATGAGAATTTTGACAGGATGTACACTAAATTTATAGATCACTTTAGGTAGTATGAACATTTTAATATTAATTATTCTAATCCAAGAACAGAGGCTATCCTTCCAATTTTTGATATCTTCATTAACATCTTTACCAATGTCTCATTGTTTTCAGTATATAGGTTTTCTTACCCCTCCAATTAAATTTATTCCCAAGTATTTTATTGTTTTTGATGCTGTTGTAAACAGGATTGCTTTCTTAATTTCTCTTCCAAATAGTTAATCATTACTGTTTAGAAACCTAACTGATTTAGTATATTAATTTCACATCCTGAAGATTTACTGACTTTAAACATTATTTTGGTAGAGTTGTTAGGATTTTCTATATCATGTCATCAACTCACAGAAAATTTTATTTTTCTTTCTGATTTGGATACTTTATATTTCTTTTTCATACCTAATTGCTGTGACTTGGATTTGCAGTACTATGTTGAGTAGAAGCAGTGTCAGTGGAATTCTTGTCCTTTTTCTGATCTTACAAGGAAAGCTTTTAGTTTTTTACCAGCAAGTATAATGTAAGCTGGGGGCAAGTCATATATGGCCCGATTATGTTGAGCTACTCCCTTCTATACATAATTATTGAGAGTTTGTATGGTAAAATGAGGTTGAATGTTGTCAAATGTTTTTACCATCTATCGAGATGATATGATTTTATTCTTTATTCTATTAATGCACTGTCACATTTATTAATTTGCATATATTGAAAGATCCTTATCTCACAGGGATAAATTTAATGTGGTCCTGGTATATGATCCTTTTAATGCATTGTCCAGTTTGTTCTTTTGGTATTTTTTGGAGGAGTTTTGTATCTATATTCATAAGGAATGTTGACCTGTAATATTCTTCTTTTTTGTAGTGTTCTTACCTGACTTTAATATCAGAGTAATGCTGAATTTGTTAAATGAGTTTAGATGTGCTCCCTCTTCTTCATATTTTGAAGAGTTTGAGAAGTATATGAGAAAATTAAGAATGAGAAAGGGAAAACAAAACAAAAAATATTTGAGTAGGGTATACCTTGCTAGTTATAGAGTTAAAAGTGGAATGGACATATGTGATGTCAGTTTCATTATACTCTCTACGAAGTTTAACTGGTTAAGATATTTTTAAAAGTTTACCTAACAGGGTAAAAAAGAGATATGTTTATTCAAATAACTGTGACAAGGACAGTTACAGTATGAGCAAGGTATATGTGGTCAGGACCTCAGCACACTAGGAAGACAGGCCATAGTCAGTAGAATTCCCAAGCAGAAGATAAAATCAAATTCACTTGAACCGTCTCTGCAAGTCCAACTTATTAATTTAAAAAGGACAGTTAGTTGAAAGAGAACTTCAAGTGATTTTTGGATTTTATAATTTATCCTTATCTAGACCATAAGGGTGAGATTTTTCTCTAATTACCATTAATCAATTTCCCAAAAAAAGAAACAAATTTTCACAAGAATATTTTTTACCACACACCACAACAAAATTATCTTCCAAACAGACTGAGTAGTATAAAACTAAAGATTTTCAAAAAATAATCTCAGCTAGTCTATATTATCCGTTTGATTGAAAATCTACTCAGACCTTGCAAATCAGTTCTGCCAATTGTTTATTGAGTTAGTATATGTCATATTAATTACATAGTTTACTGATGAAAGAAAAATCCATGAACTATAATTAATTCAACTCCTCTTCATGGCCAGTGTAACTCTTTGTACAGCATAATTCTCTTCATTCATGAGAAAGTATGTCTTATCAAAATACCAAGGCAACTACATTTAAATCATATTTTCACAGACTCATATATATATATAAAATAGGAAAACTACTGTGCTGTTTTTTTCTTATTTTTCTGCATGTATTTTGTTTTCTAGACTTTACTGACAGCAGGGTTGATGGGAGTGGTAAGCAGAAAGTTAAGGAATAAACACAGAAAAATCACCATGGCTATGTATGTGCTAAGAAATATATTAGACTTTGAATATATTCAAATGAGACTCTAAAAGTTATTTGTGTTTCTTCTGAGGCCAGAGCAATACTCCCACCAAATCTACATTTTGGAAGAAAACAAGAGACCAGGAAGCCTAACAAGTGAGCATGGGCTACAGAAACACTGAGGCTTAACCACTCTCTTGACATGTGCATAAATGGCAATATGATGTTAATGGGCAGGTGCTTATATCTATGTATATTTAAATTAAATAATAGTTTTGTTCAAATTAATACAAATACCAATAGAATAAGGTTGCAAAAAGTTTTTTTTTTTAATTTAACCGGACTGCAATGAAAACAGGTGAAGGTGATTTGTTTTATTACCTGAACTACTTTCTTATTCAGAGCAATCAAGATTTTCTAAATGAACTACATGTGTATCACTTCTTTGCTCAACACATGAAACTATAAAAACTAGATCACAGGAAAATGTGTTGTTGTTGTTTTTCCCCTGAAAGTAGGAAGGATGATGTTCTCCAGGTCAAATGCATCAAGGAGATATAGCCTCAAATTTTCTTAATGATAACGGGAATCATGTAGCTAAATCTTGGCAAATTGTACTGAATAGGTACTTCCAATGATATTCGATTATATTTATTATGAGACATTCATTTGATATTTAATGTAGAACAACTAATTCTAATGTGTTTTGTTTTAGTCATAGTGATATATCACCAGCCTTTGCATCTGGGATCAAGAAAACACCTTAATCAGTGGTTAAGTTAACCATTTCTTTAAAATCAAACCTGTAATTCTCTGGACTTATACTATACTTTATAATTTATAATACTACAGGTAGTAAGATAAATACTTAAAATATTTCCTCTTGGAAGCGCTCTTTATTGTATTTGAGGAAAATGGTCACGGATGACTCTACCTCATATCATTTAGATTTTAAGTCTTTTTGAGAAATCCTTTGAATATGCTATTAATATAATTATGTTGTTAATAATACAGTTATATCCATTTAATTTGTGTTAGTTAGAAAAGGCCTAACTACATAGAGAAATTATGTCTAACCTGATGTGTTTAAATAATGATGTGTTTAAATAATGCTAACATTGACATCCCCTGTGTATATTAGTCTAAAGAGTTGAAAACAAAACAATTTACAGATACTATTTCTATTAATAGGTTATGCAAACATACATTTAAGATAAGAATTAGCACTAAAAATGGCTATATTCACTAAGTGCTACATAAATAGAGACTATTTTACAAACACAATTCATGTGTAGCCCTTTTTGTAACTATTTGATATTTTCTATAAATATTACAACATTAGTAATTCTTATCAATAAGCTATGAAGGATATATTTTAACTAATTATGTTTTTTTCTAAAAAATTTCAACTACTTTCAAATTAAATAATTTTCTATGGTAGAATTTCACTTTTTCTCAAACAGAATATTGCCAACTCTAATTGTTAGAAGCTATTTTTTAAAGCCTGAATCAGAATTATTATCTCTACAGAAAACTATAAATTCATTCTATTCGCTTAAATATTGGTTAGCCAAAAAATTTGTTAGTTTTTTCCATACAGTGGCTTTAGTAGTGCTTAGTTGCCTTTAACTTCATTTAAAAAAATTTTGTTAGATTGTATTGTGACAGCTGTCATATCAGCATACATTTTTTAAAAACATCGAAATTGGTGAATTTTTGTGCAGCCATTTTAACATTGAAGATGGAATAAAATACACAACATTTTTGGTGTGTTATTATGCTTTATTATTTCAAGAAAGGTAAAAATGTAATAGAAACAACAACAAAAAAGATTTGTGCAGTGTATAATGAAGGTGCTATAACTGATCAAATGTGTCAAGAGTGGTTTGTGAAGTTTCTTGGTACCATTGACATTTTGACCAACTAATTCTTTGCTGTGGGGCTGTCTTATGCATTGGAAGATAGTTAGCAACACCCCTGGCCTCTACCCACTAGAAACCAATAGCAGCAGATAGCTGACATACTCAAAATATCCAAAGCTATTGGTGAAAATGAAAAATGTACCTTTTATAGTACAGAAAAACTAAACAGGCTTTTTGGCCAACACAATATATAAATACTATCATCAGTTAATAAAGGAGGTTCCATATGTGTAAGAAGTAGGGAACTGGCAAGAAATAGTTTCTGCTCAACCCCTGGAACTGGTCAAGAAATAAATGTTGATATCTAATATCCTTTATCAGCAGGAAAGCATTGAGATTATTTGGGGCCAGAGGCGGATTAATGGGGGGCACACCGGGTGTGAGCCCTGAGCCCCAACTTCTGAAGGCATGTATTTTTATTTTCCCTGTCTGTCTCTTTTTTTTAAGGGGCCTAGTATTTTCTTCTGTACCTGGGGGCCTCAGCTGACATTAATCTGCCTCTGTTTGGGGCACAACTAGTTTAACACCAAAGCTAGCTGTAAAACATTTATTAAACTGTTGAATCTCTTCCAATTGAGCATATACACATCAAACTTAAGAAAATATACTAACAAACAAATCTAAAGGTTAGTTTTTGAGCCCTACCCATATATATTTATTTATAGCTCGATTGTAGTAATAGGTGGCAATTTCCAATTGGGGATACAACAGCCAGCAATGTTTAGATGGACAACAGTCTCTATTCTATGGTGAATTTTGTTATCATTCAACCACATACCCTGGACAACAGCCAAAAGAAGGTTCACCATGTCCAAGCAATAATTAATTGTTTCTCATTAGAATTCAAACAGACTGTTTATTTCCAGTGATATCAATTTTTGACTGTTCTTTACTTTTCTATTAAGAGCACATATAATATGAGGCAGGAAGAGACTAAGCTGTTACGGAGTGAGAGATCTACTTAAAATGCTGATGAAATAGTTTTATGTGTCATTTGCCAGAACTGGAGTCATGATTATTATATCACAAATTGATATTAACATGGCCTGTATTACTTTTATCTTAAAGACGCAATGGTTTTTAATGTTAGGTATACCTTAGAATTACCTAAGGAGCTGCTTTTTAATTATACAGATACAATGGCCCCCTTCCACCTACTGTGATTCAAATCTTAGTTGAATAGAGTGGGGGTGGTGTGACCACATTTATCATTGAAAATCTCTACCAGTAATTTTGGTGTTCACAACAAAGAAGCTTCTATAGGATAAAATAATCCTGATAGAATGATATGTCCAGGGGTTTAAGGTTCATCAGTAGTTAATAGCAAATAAGATTCAGCATTATCCTTAAAATGATATGTTTTATGGTTAATAGCCTATTAATACAACATTATTCTAAAAAAATTGATGTGGAATTAGGATAACCTTGAATGACAATGTTCTATGACTTCACCATGAGGTTCATATGCAGTCTCCAATTTTCACGTTGCCTCTGCATATAATACTGTGATCCTTTTGAGGTTTCTTTTTGCTTTCTCTTTCTGCCAACTCCTTATATTCCTTCATCCAGTTCTTATTTCTTCACATGCACATATTGACCAATCAAAAGTTCAAGTTTCTTTACTTAAATATCTGTTGGAGTGATAGACTAATATGTGTAACAATGGGCCAGAAATGGAAGAAATATACATCCTTTTTATAGGCTTATTCCTCAATTTCTTCAGTGGTCCCAGTGTCAACTCTTACCTCTCTTAATTGCACAATTTTGTGATAGCTTCCTATCAAGTGGTTGCATACCTTGGCCCCAGTACTTTGTTTTATAAGGTTTAGCTCTGAATTTATACTCAAATTTAACTTGAGAGAATGACTAAAGAGAATATGGACAAACTTAAATATTTCTATGTGAGCAGCCCTGCTACAGGTCGAAAGAGTCCCTATATTAGACAGTGAATCAACTTCTCAACAAAGATTAAAATTACTTGCATGTTTGATCTGAATTAACCTTTCTGGTCACTAGGGCACCATTTAGTAAATTGCATTGTCTCTTTGTAAATGGGATCAAGGCTATAAAAGAGTGTGGTTTCATCTAACTTAGAAAATGTGTGTTAGTCTGGGAATCAGAAACATGCTTACAATCCTTAAGAGCAAAGTGATAAGATAGTTTATGTAGAAATTTCTTTTTCTTTAAATGTTTTGATACTGCAATTAAAAAATAAAATAGAAGTAAATAGGAAGTTAAAAGTAGGAAAGATAACTTTAGTCAATCCATTCATGAAATTTGATTTTGAAAGTGAGAATAAATTGGTGGTCAAAGTCCGAAAAACGTGAGGTTTCTTTGTAAACTTGAAGACACCAAAAAATTTATCTACTTTTTTTAAAAAAAAACTGAATGTCCATGAAAGAGAAGGGAGGATAAATAAGCACAATAGGACAACTAATTTGTGAGAGTACAGAAAATCTTGCCCAAATATAAAGAATTATCCTTAAGAAGTGGTCCATGTCTCCCATCCTAACAGAAAGGAGAGTGAAATGAATAGTGACCAATACAGGTAAATTTGGAGGTGTGACCACAGAGTGAGGAAGTTACCACCTAATCACTTCTATGTTGTCAGTAAAAATTTAAGGTGATATCATCTTACACCTGCCACAATGGCTAGCATCAGTAAATCAACAAACAAGTACTGGTGAGGATGTGGAGAAAGGGGGAGCATTCTGCACTGTTGGTGGGAATGCAGACTGATGCAGCCACTGTGGAAGGCAGTATGGAGATACCTCAAAATAAAAGAAAAGAAAATGGAACTGCCTTTTGACCCAGTGATCCCACTTCTGGGAATATATCTTAAGAATCCTGAAACACTCATCAGAGAGAATACGTGTGCCCCTATATTCATAGGAGAGTTATTTACAATAGCCAAGGTCTGGAAACAGCCCAAGTGCTCATCCATAGATGAGTGGATAAAAAAGCTGTGGTACATTTACATAATGGAATTCTACCCGACTGTAAAAGGCAGGAGCTCCTACCCTTTGCAACAGCGTGGATGGAACTGGAGAACATTATGCTAAGCAAAATAAACCAGTCAGAGAAACACAAATACCATATGATATCACTTATATGTGAAATATAATGAACAAAATAAACTGACAACCAAAATAATACCAGAGCCATGGATACACGGGACAGACTGAATGACCCCAGCGGGGAGGGGTGTTGGGGGGTACTGTAAGAGATTAGCCAAAGAACATATATGCATACACGCAAAGCCCATGGACAGAGACAACAATGTGGTGAAAGCTGGAGGGCATGAGTGGGGGCTCCCATGAAAAGGGAGAACAATTGGGGGACATCTGTAATAGTGTCAACAATTAAAAAAGTGATAATTAGAAAGTTGAAAGGGACAAGAGGATGAAATCGAAGGTTGCTCAGGAAAAGCAGAGGAGAGTACCAATGAGGAAAGCAGACCTGCCAAGAACCAGTCTGAGCCTAGCTCGGGTGGGGACCCCTGAGTCCTAGTGCCACAAGTGTTCACAGTTATGTTTTCTCCAGGAGCACTCAGCGGGTAGAATATTCTTTGGCAAAGCAAGTATCTAACACCGCCTGATGAATGGGATAGAAAGACAATCTGGGAAAGAAACTTGAAGCTATTTGCATGAAAGCCGCTGAATTTGAGATGGGTGGAGAAGAAATAGATACATATGTGGGCTAATAGCGAGAACTGTAGTAAATAGGTATGATAAACTTGAAAACAGGAAAGGGGGAAACAACCAATTAAGAGAAAGTTAGAGATAGAAGTTGATGATCACATGAATAATTCAAAATTTTATAAGCAGATAATTTCTGAGTGATGAGTAAGGGAGAGAGGGGCAGAAGTGAGTGGAAGTAAATCCACTAGATGTGGACTTACTCTGTATTTATTCAACACACACTCATACACACACATGCACATTAATATGCACTGATAGCCTGTGTATTTCCATTCTCTGACTTATTCTCAGCACATTCAGAATTGATCAGTGAGCATTAGCACACCAGGATGCATGTATCTTTAGCAATGAGTGTTCTACATGACTATCCTCTTACATATGCTTTGCATCAGGCGCCATTTCCACCACTGTGTTGTCACTTTTTGACATTCCTTATGTATTCTGGTCAACAGTTTTGACCTTTAATGTCTAACAAATTTGTTCAACTGATAATGCTGGAAACCACAGAGGTGAGTGAAGGGGAAGGTTACTATTCTACATGTAAAAAATGATAGATCTAAAATGGAAGTGCTATAATGAAAATAGTCAGGAAAATAGATGATGAGCAGACAATGGAGGATTGGTGGATATAATTTGAATTTGAAGCTTACAAGCAATGTGAAAACAGTGAAGCAGAGTTTCAGAAATAGACCTGTGGCTACAAAAAATATGGCCTGAGTCATCATGATTTTATGAGGTTTGAAGAAAATGGAAGGATAGTTACTACTCGCGCTGTCAAAAGAGCATTCCTATGGATTGCCAGTCCACTAAAAGAAGAAAATGTCTTGTCAAATGTCATACACGTAATTGATAATCCTTAGTAAGCAATGCATTTACTGCCCTTCATGAATTAGCATTAATACTTGTCGCAGTTGTAGTTGTTTAATTATTAGAGTCATGTTATATTTTTTGCAAAGTGATATGATTTTAAAGCTGTCTTTTAAAATGAGCAGGGACCCTTTTCAGGTTTTTTCTAAGAATCTGGCTTTTAGGTGAACATCTTAGCCTGAATATCTTAATGACTCACACTGATTAGTATGTACCTCTCTTCTCCAGTTTTAGACACTGCAAACCCAGCCTTGAATGTGAATATTTTACTCATGTTTTTAGAATTTTCAGTCATAAAAATATGGATACTCTGCTATTGGGAAAATGAGTCTGAAATATTTATATTAACTTTAGAATTTAAAACTAGTTTTTATGATTTGAAATAGATGCTTCCCCTGCCTCAGTTTATGTTTATGATATGAAATAAGAAACCAGGTGGTATTTCTGCATCAGTAGCCTGTGTCTGTTCAGCAGAAAACATTAAGATGTAGAAGACTTTATAAGTTCCATCTGTCCAAATACCTGGCTTCTTTCTTTAGCATCAGTTCCAGATATCTTCATAATGAATCCATCTCATAAAAACAGTTGTTAAAGAGCATAATTGTTTAGTCCTGTAGATACCTCCAAAAGAAAAAAAAAGAGATGGAATCATAATATTGCATATTTTCATATTATAGAGAAAATGACTGGGAAAAATGACTTAAAGAGATGTTCCCAGGATTTCTAAAGGAAAGTTTTATAATAGTCTCTGAGTAACTTAAAAAGATCACAAACATTTATTTATTCTTTTAAAATGGTAAAGATAGTGTAAACTTTAGTTGAGAAAAGGAGAGAAAACAAATGCTTTTTAGATTCATGATATTATGAAAATGCTTCAGAATTTACTTGTTTTTCTTTTTTATTATATATATTGGGGTGACGTTAGTTAATAAAATTATATAGCTTTCAGGTGTACAATTCTGTAATACATTTATGTGTACTATATTACGTGTTCACCCTAAGTCAAGTCTCCTTCCATGTAGATGAGTTGATAAAAAAGCTGTGGTATATTTACACAATGGAACACTACTCAACAATAAAATAAGAAGGAAAGCTTACCCTTTGTGACAGTATGTGTGGACCTGTATATTATTATGCTAAGTGAAATAAGCCCATCAGAAAAAGCCAAGTCCCATAAGATTTCACTCATCTATGGAATCTAATGAACGAAATGAACTAACAAACAACATAGAATCAGACTCATAGATGGAGAACAGACTGACAACTGTTGGAATGGAGGAGGTAGAGGGGCTAGGTAAAAAAGGCAAAGGGATTAAGTGAAAACCAACAAAGAAACAAACCAAAAACTCATAGACAGATAATAGTATGGTGATTAAGAGAGGGAAAAGGGGGTAGAGAGAGGCAGAAGAGAAAATGCTTCAGTATTTAAAATGTTGAGTATTTTTTGCTTCTCTAACACTAATATTCTAACTCTATATTCTAACAGAGACACTAAAGAACAACAATAGTTTTTTTGTTTTGTTTTTGTTTTTGTTTCTGTTTTGTTTTTGTTTTTTTTGTGTGTTTTTTTTTATTAGAGACTAAATACAGTTTGGTTCCGAAGAACAAACACACTTTTATAAAACTGTCAATAAATTAAGTTTTTACATTAGACTAGGTTTCACATTTAACTACTATTATTAGTGGACAGAAAAGATGTGGATAGAACTTTGGGTTTAATAGTCTTTTGAGCTGAATCAAATGATGATGATAATGAGGGAAGTGTCACTAACTGAAGCTGGTTTTCTGACCTCCCCGTTCTGAGCTACCTGTGGTGATCATCAGGTATGTGGTACTGATTATATGGCACCAGGCACTCCAGCATATCAGTCCACCAGGTAGGTGCCTTGAAGTAGTGTCTCTAGTTCTTAGATCAATTACTCTTCAATTACCTTAAGACTGGAAGATCCGATTTCAAAACCCAATACCCTGTGGGATCAGGATAATAAGTTAACATCATCATTGTTTACTTCCTAATATATGTCTAGCATATGTTAGTCCTTGTGGGTTCAGGAATAAATAAGATAAAGTTTTACCCTCTAAGAGCTCACAGTCATGTGTGTGTGTTTTGTGTGTGTAACATAAATAAGAATATATACATACATATATATATATATATATATACACCTAATAATACAATGAATTATATGCTATGTTTAATCTATAGAACTATGGTTTTAGGGGGTAGAAACATGAAGTGGTTACCCTTACCTGGAAAAAAAAGAGAGACAAAGTACTAACGTATGTGGAAAATTCATTATTAGGGTTGCTATGAGGATGGAATTTTATTCTAAAGCATTTAGAATAATTCCTGCTACTATACAATATCATTTCAATATGTATAACTTTAATAGTTGTAAGACTACATGCTAATTTTTTTATTCCTGCTTGTCTAGTTTGATATAATGGAAAAAATATGTACCACTTTGGCATACATCAGAAAAGCTTTCCAAAGGAACAACTGGGTTTTCCACAAAAGCAGTAAATATTAAAATCAATCTAAGTAGGACACATCACCGACTCTCTTTGCCCAATTTAAATTTAATGAACTCTTAGCTGAGCTAAACATCTTGTCCTCATAAACTTAAACTTAGAGGCACAAGGTTTACAGAAACTGAAGCTTCAACATTCTTCAACAGTAAATATGACCATAAATCAAGGGGCACATTTATTTTCTTTTAGGGTTCTGTTTTTTTCTATCTGCTACTGTAGTATCTTGCCCATTTGGAATATTGTTAGATTATATAAAACACAGGTGCTGCCTCCCCGCTCTGCTTGCAGTTCAAGATTAACCCTATTTCTTTGGGAAATTGTAAAGGCGATACAAGCAAAAAAAATAACAGTCTGCTTAGACTGTCCGGTTTCTTGGGCAACCTACCCATGGCCTGGGGCAGTGGGCCTTTCTTCACTGCCTTAAAAGCGCCTGATTAGTGGCAAAGACCAGGCAAAGTGGATATATTTTTTCATGTTTAATTGCAAAAGACATATACATGGACAGTTTATCTCAAATATCTTGGATGTTCTTTCACTGGGATACACCCAAATTATCAATTATAACCTATGATAGGTAGGTAATATCAATTTCCAGAAACCATATAGGCTGTTACTTTCCCCTTTATCTTATCATAGTAATATAAAACAAACGGTGATTTGGCCTTCCAGGTCAAATAGTGTAAAAAGCAAAAAACTCTTCTATAGTGCAACCTCTGGTTCATGGTAACTTTGCAGTGACTTCTTCCCAAAGCCCAAGTGCTGGGGGGAAAAAAAAGTGGAAATTAAAGTTCTTGTCTGTTTCCTCAAATAAAAATCCCCAGACTTTAAAAAAAAAAAGTATTTTTATCAATTAAACTTAAAAGAATGAGAAGGCAAATGTAATTTCCTGTAAAGTAAATCTGAGAAGTCTGAATCCATGAAACTTTACCTACTAGTGTAGTGAACTTTGGGTATATTCTGTAAAGTATATAAAAAGTTGAGGGCACATGGTTAAGCCTAAAGAGAGGTGAGTGCCAATTACTTGGAAATTCTAAGAAAATCTAGAACATTATGAATGAACAAGGTGATCAAAACTATGCAAGAGCTGAATATTTCCTTTTCAAAATATCTCAGATTTCATTTGGCTTTAAATTGACTTATCCCTTTTCTTCAATCTTTGTTTTTTTTTTATAAATCAGAAACACATTTTTCTCCTAATTATTTCTAAGGCACTTTTAGATATATTTTATTGTAATATTGAAATATATTCCATATCAATAGGTGCTAACTCTGGAAATTTTAGGGACATTGGAAAAAAATCATATGCTTCTGAGTCAGGTTCACAAGAAAATACGATGTGACTAATATAATTTGCTAGTCTTATCGCCACATATAATTTATATATTTATTTTACTCTTCTAAATACTTTATGCTCCATTTTCAATATATTACTCACCCTCAGCTAAATTAAAACTAGGAGTTACTACAAAGCAGACTAATGCATTTAAAGAAAATGCTAGACTTTTAGTGATTTTTCAATAATTTCATCAATGGGATTATATTTTTTTAATTGATCTTAGTTCTTTTTATTTATCACTTTCTAAAATAAAAATTTTATATATTTAAGGTATAAAGCATGATGTATTTATATACATATACATAATGCATTGTTGGATGAAACTGAAGGACACTATGCTAAGTTAAAAAAGTCAGACAGGAAGAAAAACACTGCATGATTTCACAAATAAAAATCAAATACCTAAAAGCAGGGAACAGAAAGGTGGTTCCTGGGGGCAGGGAAGAGGAGGAATGGGAGGCTTGGTCAGAGGGTGTGGTGATGTGTTCATAAAGGAAGAGTTACAAAGACCTGATGTTCAGCACGATGACCATGGTTGGTGGTAGTGTCCTTTATACTAGAACAGCAGTGGGATTTTCTATTGCCGTGATTTCTTATATTTGAACAGTTTTTTCTGATCACAAAAATGTTCACATTCATACATAAACAACAAACTTTGTGTTTTTTATAATCCGTGGGTCACTCTGAATAGCAATTAACTAAAAGGTCTGATATAATTAATTACTTCATTGACCAGCAGATTTCTGATATTATCAATTCAAATTTATTTTATGAACTACCTGTGGATATTTATTCATTTTATTCTTTCAATATTTATTACAGACTTAGTATGATCTAGGCATCACACACATGAATAAGTAATTAGGTGATTACTTGAACATCATATTCAGGTTGATATTGAACAGAATTTTGCCCTGAAAATCTTTAACCAATATTGATTGAACATAATGAAGGGTAAGCATTACATGCTTATTCAAGAATGAATAAAAAGTCATGGATGCCAGATCACTCTGAGAATGCTTGTTCATTCATAACGTTCTAGATTTCCTTAGAATTTCCAAGTAATTGGCACTCACCTCACTTTAGGTTTAACCATGTGTCCTCAACTTTTTACATACTTTACAGAATATACCCAAAGTTCACTACACTAGTAGGTAAAGTTTCATGGATTCAGACTTCTCAGATTCACTTTACAGGAAATTACATTTGCCTTCTCATTCTTTTAAGTTTAATTGATAAAAATACTTTTTTTTAAAGTCTAGGGATTTTTATTTGAGGAAACAGACAAGAACTTTAATTTCCACTTTTTTTCCCCCCAGTACTTGGGCATTGGGAGGAAGTCACTGCAAAGTTACCATGAGCAAGAGATTGCGTTATAGAGAAAAAGATCAAGGAAAGAATTGCAGTTCCTGAAGAACTGTGACATGTTGTCTTTAGATCGTCTTCCCCATGGGTCTTTCATAATGCCGTAAAACAGGGATTTTTTTTTTCTACTTTATTTTTTATTGTTTATTCTATTACAGCTGTCCCAAAACTTATTTCCCTTTTACCCCCCTCCACACAGCCCACCCATCTTATCCAAAGTCAATCCTCTCTCTTTCGTCCATGTCCATAAGTCACTCATATACAGAAAAAATACTTTTAAATGGTCTATTTTATCCCTAGTAAAGCAAGTAATCTGTTTTGACATTAATTCAACTACCAAAATCTCTAAAAATAGATTATAAACATTAGCATTTTTTAACCTTATCACCTGGTACAGTGCCTAAAACATAGAGAATAAGTGATAAATCCTAATTTGGCAAATAAATAAGTAAACCCAGGTAGAACATTATTGTGTGCTTTGTTTAAAAAATAATGTTTAGGAAGTCTTAAAAGTGTGTATATATATATTTTATATATATTCATATGCATATTCATTTCATAGAACCCTCTGTGTTTTTTCCTGGTGGAATGACAAAGGTCTCTTACTTTTGACTAAATTTTTCAAACAGTATAATAGCTTTTTACTTATATTTTATTAAATAATTCTACTTGTAATTATAGTATAAAGGGTTTGTGTTTCTTGAGTAGTTGAGCAGGTAGCAAAAGCAACTTATCTCATTTCTGAGAAACATAAAATATCAGCATCATTTGAGCATCACCAACTCAATAGGAAAAAGTTGATGAAGAGGTAAACTATTTTTTTCAAGAAACATGCTCTTTAAATATATCTAATCCTTTGGCTTTATGAAGGTGTCACATATGATTTTTATTTTTTAGTCAAAAAGCAGATATGTTTAAAAACCATTTTGAAAAGATACACAAATCTTCATAATTAGATATTTCTGAAATATGTTTAGAAATTAACATATATAGTAGTTTTTAAACATTTTATAGTGACTAAAAGGCCATCTTATAATATTAAGAAATACTTTTATGTGTTTAAATGAGATGAATCACAAATATGGTGAGGCTTTAAAACTATAAAAATAAAATATTATACCATGTAGAGTAGTTCTATAAAACACAAGTAATATAGTAAATCTGAGAGCCCCATGTTTATGACTCCACTTTGTTAGCATTAATGCCAGTGGACTAAGCCCAGTGGGGAAAAATAACGTGGCGCAGCCCTCCCATGAGAGCCCTAAATACAAACATGGAGAAACATCAGCCTGAAAAAGAGATCCTTCATAAAAGAAAAAAAAATCAGGAAATGGAAAGGAGCATCGTTAATACCAACTGAATATTGTGTAACACCAAAATGACAAATAAGGAAATAAAGAAGAGAGGGAGTTCGGTGCTAGCTTGGTCCAACTAAAGAAAGTTTTATTTTGTTTGTTGTTTCATTTTAAGTATCATTAACACATGAATGTGTTCATAAATTGATGTTTATATTAATGAAATATATAAATATATTTAATTTTTCATTTAAAATGTTAGTTTTGAGTACTTGGGAATATAGAAAAGCTAAAGAGCAGAGACAACAACCAGTATAAGAAATACAGCAATTACTTGTAAGCATAGGTTTTAGAAGTTTATTGCTTAGAATCATTAGAATCCCACTTACAAGAAAGGGAATATGTACTGTGACAAAATGGTAGTCATCAAAGTTGAGTGTGTTATTTATACTGTGTGGAGTTTAGTCTTCTATAAAGGCGTACATCAGCATACCTACAGTTTCAAGGACTTTTGTTCGGATAAGGTGAGGGGAATGGTCTATAATTTGCATAAATAATAGAGAAAGTTCTCCTAATATTCAAATAGTAATGAAATGTTAGAAAAATATGTGGTAAGATTTAGATGAATTTGTACATACAGTCTTTTTAAAAACACATAGGATTATGTTTAAGAATGTTATCTGTGCTCTAGAGATTCAGGGTCTCAAAGATATTTAGATGGAATAAAGACATTAGTTGGAAATATTTGATTTTTAAATCTGTTTTCAAAGCAGTGTTCCTGAAATCATTAGTTATATTTTGCCACAGGATAAATTACTCCAAAACTTAATGGCTTACAACAACAAACATTTATTTTCTCACACGATTTCTGAGATTAGCCATATAAGATTGCTTAGGCACCCAGCAGTCTCTCATGAGGTTACAGCTAAGACATTGTCTAGGACTGCAGTCATCTGCAGGTTTAATTTGGGCCAGAGGGTCTCTTTCCAAGATAATTCACTCACATGGCTATGATAGGGGACCTTAATTTCTCATGGGCTGTTGGGAAGAGACCTTAGTTCTCCAACAGGGGTACTTCTTACATTATGGCAGCCTTCTACCAGAACTAGTAGTGCATAAGAATGAGGCAGAAGCAAACAAGTTTTTTACAATCATGCCTTGGAAGCACGTTACCATCATTGTTGCTATATTCTATCCATCACAACAGCAGACCCGATTCCATGGGAGAGTAATGTGTACAAATACCAGAAAACATGGCATTGGGATTGGGAACCATCTTTGAGCTCAGCTATTACAGTGGTAGTAAAAAGAAGGAAGAACAGAAGGAAGGAAGGCAGAGAGGGAGGGAGGGAGGAAGGAGAAAGAAGGAAAGAGGGAGAGAAGAAAAAAGGAAAAAAAACAATCCAGAATTTTGGTAATTTATTTACATTTTAGAAACTATGACCACCATCAAAAAAAAAAAAAAAAAGGAAAACAAAAGGTATTATTTAAGGTTTTGCTAAAAACCTTAAGATTATAACCTTAAGTCTTTTTTTTTCTTTTTAACAATTAGGTAGTTACTATCTACTAGGGTTCTCATATTTAGGAATTAATTAATCAGAATATTTTATGTTTTTTTTTACTGTAAAAATTAGACTGCCTTCCAAAAGAGAATGTAAAATTGTATGATACTTAATGGTGTTTATAAGTTTAAATTTTTACTACTAAATGATATCTTTGATTAGAGCTACCAGTTGAATATGAATTTAAGATAAAAACAAATAATATTTATTTTGTACAATAAACAATATTTGTCTGAAATTTAAATTGAAGTGGGTGGAGAGTATTTTACCTGTCAACACTACCTTAAATAGCTGTGAAGCTACATTTTCTTCAAATGATAAAATTTCAGGTAGTATGTATTATTTTTATGTATTATTTTTGCCATATCAACCTCTATTTGAAACAGAATAAGTACATCCAGAAAAATAGATTATATCCATAGTTGTTATCAATTAAATGTGTGCATGTGTGTATGTGGGTGTGATCATATTCCCAAAACATGAGCAGGAGAATGACTTGGTAAGTGAATAAACATGTGTATGTTGCCATGTTTACTTGTTGTAATCTATGCCTAGGAACATACATGATAACCAAGCTTCCAATTCTAGTTCAATTATTTTTGGGGGGGTATAGATTGATTTAAACAAGTAATGTGACCACTTCTAGGCAGTAGAAATCTCTAATCCTGAAGGATACAGTGGCAATGTTAGCATTTCTATGGCCCTGTCTCTTTGAGGTTTGCTGACAGTTTTTCTCATGCTCTATCCTGACTTGAATTTGTGATTTTAGGATGAGAATTATGATGTTATTCCAATAGAATTTAGAAGAAAATCAAAGTAGTCACCAGGAAGCTGAATTCAGGGAAATGATCATCCAGGAAAGTGTTCTGCCCAGGGACATTTATGTAATGTGCATTTAACCAACCTGGAAGGTACATTTAACTTGACTATCCCTTTCTGTAAAGCTCACATATGGGGTGCTGTGACCAAGAGCAGCAAGACATAGAATCATGGGTTTTACATTGCACAGCCAATTTATTTTCTGTGCACACTGATCTACACAGCAATATACCCTCAAACCGCAATGCGAAATGCTATCACAATTAACATTTAAATATTCAACAGATGTATTTTCTTAATCTACAATTCAAAATCATTTTATGCAAGAGAATTATTTCATCTTTACACAAGGCAATATGAATCACTGTGTTTTAATGTTTGGTTTTCTGTTCAGGTCCTTTGTCCATTTTTAAAAATTGGATTGTTTGTCTTCCTGTAGTGGAGTCATGTGAGTTCTTTACATATTTTTGATCAAACCCCTTGTCCCAAGTGTCACTGGCAAATATATTTTCCCATACAATTAGTCCCCCTTTTATTTTGCTGATGTTTTCTTTAGCTGTGCAGAAGCTTTTTATTTTGATGAAGGTCCATTTGTTTATTCTTTCCTTTATGCCCCTTGCTCTAGAGGACCTATTGGTGAAAGTATTGCTGCGTGGAATATCTGAGGTTTTCCTGCCTATGTTCTCCTCTAGGACTTTTATGGTATCATGACTTATATTTGTCTTTTATCCATCTTGAGTTTATTTTTATGTATGGTGTAAGTTGGTGGTCAAGTTTTTTTGTGTTTTTTTTTTCATGTAGCTGTCCAAATCTCCCAACATCACTTGTTGAAGAACCTATTTATACTCCATTTTATGCTTCTGTTCCCTTTGTTGAATATTAGGTTTTTAAATTCATTTTAAATTGGCCCTGGCTGGGGTGACTCATTGGATTGAGTGCTAGCCTGCAACTGAAAGATCATTGGTTCAATTCCCCCTCAGGGTATATGCCTGGGTTGGGGACTAAGTCCCCAACTGGGGGTGTGCAAGAGGCAATCAATTGATACATCGATGTTTTTCTCCCTCTCTTTCTCCCTCCCTTCCCCTCTCTCTAAAAATAAGTAAATAAAGCATTTAAAAATAAATAAAAAGAAATTCATTAAAAATAAAGTTTGGATTTCAAAACCCATATAAGAGATGATAACACAGTGAAGCTTTCAAAGTTTTACTCAAAGCCAAATTTTTATTTTAAATATGCATTTTGATATAGAACTATACATAGAATAGAGCTGAAATTTAGTATTCCAAGGAAAAACAGTATACAATAACATTAAAAATGAATAATCATAAAGAAGATAAATGAAAAGACACTAGGATGCTACTTTCTAATAGGAGTTAGTTGCCACTGCCTGGATCTTATACGACTGAAAAAAAAGCAATGTTAGTCTTTCAAGTAGTAGGAAACAGGGAAATTAATATTTAAAGGGAAAGAAACCAACAGATGGCATAGAAGAAAATTTTTTAAATAATTTCAAACACTCCCCAATTCTGAGATGGTTTGGGAAGTATTTTCAGTTCCTTTAATTAAAATGTCACATGTGGATTTTAAAACACACTGAAAAATATTAGTGTTCTTCTAAACTCTGAACAACTAGACAGATGGTTTGATAAATTGAAAAACTGGGGCAGATTTTAAAATTATTATACATACGTGTGGCTTAAAGTTTCAGAAAGTCCCTTCTGTAAATGAAGAGGAAGCTTTTGTAATGCTGTTTCACTTTTGTTTGTGCTGTATGTATAAAAATGGATAGCGAAAAAAAAAAAACAAATAAAAAACAAAATGTAATATTGCTTCCAAAATATTGCCTACTGTTGCTGGGCATTTTCCTTTTTTAATATCATTATCGGTTACTTAATTTTGCTGACATCCCTGTCTCATGCCAAGACAACGATGCCAGCTAGCGCAGACCTACAGGGCCTGGGAAGGACCTAGTCAGGGTGCAGCTACACACTGAAATAAAAGCATGCTCTCAAGTGAACTTATGATTGTCAAGGATGTAAAAAACCCCTGCAAAAAGTTTGGCATATGTAGTCCCAGCATTGGAATGACAAATTTTATGTCTATTAAGACCCTAAAACTTTCCTGTATTGCAAGTTTTTTGTGTAAATAACAATGTTTATAAGATAGGTAATATTCTTTCTTGAAAAAGAATTTATATCCTCTGGCAAATACTGAGCAGAGGTTTGTTAGAAAAGCCTATCTGTTGAAAACTGTGTAAATGTTGCTTACTTATATTTTGTTTAAAATATGTTATCTTTAATTGATATTAGAGCAATACAGATTTTCTTTGTAGAGTGAATAAACCCTAATTTGTGCCATATCTACATAATTACAGGTGGGATATATGTATAATACATATCACCTGATATGTAGCCTATGTTTGGGGTCATATTAACTTTTAAAATTTTCAGTGTAATCGCTGACAAAAAAATATATGTGTACATATATAACTTTGATGGTGACACAAATTTTATATCAAATAAACTTGTAAAAAATTACATCCGTCTCTTTCGGTAATTGCCTAATTTCACAGTCATAGACTACATTAGTTAAACAAATCAAATATGATTCTAGAGAGAGAATAACTTGGAAATAGGAAGTTGTTTGAAAAGTTCAAATGCCAGATTGTGTTTCTAGGATAATTGCATTTTACAGTATATACTTAATAGGAATAACTGGATGTTAAATTATTAACTTTCGAGTTTAAAGCAGAAACATCTTAAACCACTTCTGAAATTTTTAGTTAAATGATCCACTCTGACATTTAAATGTATACATTCAGTGAATCAACAGATATTTAGAACCTATCTAAAACATATGTGATACAGAGATAAAGGACGCACATCCTGAAATTAAGAACCTGGCTTCACAGGAGAAAAAGAAACAAAGAGATTCTCAGAGAGACATTAAAAGTTGTGGCTTGTATAAGTGTCTTTAAATTATGTTAACAACTTCTAGATTTTAGCTGCTTTTATTTCATTGATTGTTGAGTTGTAGTTATTATATATTACTGCAAAGAAATGTCAATGGAGAAAGGATGAGTTTTTAAAGGTATATTTCCAGAAAATAACCATAAAGAAATAGACCAATTAACTAGTAGGACCCCCTCCCCCCATTTAACCACTACTTCACTCATTCAGTAAATATTTATTGAGTGATGACTTTATCTCAGGGGCTATGGTAGGTGCTGGGAAATGTGACTTGTGTCTTGTGACTCAAAAGACACAAGGGCCCCTATGCTCGTGAAATTTAAAACTAATGGGGAGACTGACACAAAAGTGCAAACAAAATATGATTCTGCTAAATGTTCAGAGGAGAGGTACAAGGAGCTCTGAATCAGGGAGATAAGAGATGTACCTAAAGAAATGACATAGCTATGGACTGGAATGATGGATATACAAGGTAGCAATGACTCAAAGAGCTAAGTGATATTCAGGCAGAGGAACAGCATGGACAAAGGCATTCTGGCCATAGGGATCATGCCAAGCATTAAAAAGATGACCAAAAATAATGGAATTGCTCATGCTCACTGAGGGAATGTACTCCCACAGTGCCTAACAAAATTTAGGGCACATACAAGATGATCCACAGTTTCTTATATTAAAGAAATTAAAGAAAAAAACCTAAAGCAATAGGCAATTATCTTAGTCTATTTTTAACATTTACCTGTCAATGATTGATGGAAGAGCTAGTTAAATCATGTGCTAAGTAATAGACATTCCTCCTACCCTTTTTCTAATACTGTTGATTTGTGGTAAGTACTCTCACACACCCACCGTGGGTAGTTCATCGTATTGGTGACTTCAAGGAAGCTTGTCTTTTGATATCAGTGCCTTAACGCTGTGTGCCTCTCCTTACAGTTGGGCAGACTCTACGGATTGCTTTAATTAACAGAATGTAGTAGGAGAGGCTCTTTCAATTCCAGGCCTTAGCCTCAAGAAATGACAGTTTCTCTATTTCGGTTCTTTGGAACCCTGTACTTTTTTAACTTAAAACGCCAAAGTGAGAGGAAACAAACACTTACTTGAAATGCAAAAAAAAAAAAAAAACACAAAAAAACCAAACCTATTTAGAAAGCACAGCACAAGTTCATGCTGAAATCGCAATAGTGTTCCTATTAGGAGGCAAAACAGCAAGAGAAAAGGAAGGAGAACAATTGCTTCAACACAGAAGAAAGGAGTATCTGTGGGCTGGAGATAAGCTAACATTGTGAAGCTAATTCTAAACAATCTTTGGTTTTCATTTTTAGTCCCATAGCCATAACACCTGCTTCCTTGTTATCTTTGCAAACAGTTGCTAGAGGTGCAGTCCAAAGGCTGTTTTGCCCTGTTTTAACATTCCAAAGGTCTGAGGTGGGAAATATTCCTCTGGATGGTGGTTCCTCTGGGATGACCACTCTGATTCCATTTTTAAGTGGCTTCATCTATATTGTTTTTTATACCCGCCATGTAAGATATCTAACTCTTCTGTTAGAGAGACCACATGGCTAAGGAAAGGGTGTGAGATTCCATGGAAGAGAACTGCTAATTCATCAAGAGCTGAGACTCCAGATACATAATCCCAATCAAGTCTATAGCAAGGATGTGAATATAGGTACTTCATTTGGAAGGGTACCTTCAGGATGCAGTCAGAATAATAAAGAAACAGAACAAGGAAGAGAAGAAATCTATAAAATGTACTTTACTGAGCTGACTACCACTGAGGGCCACTGAGGCACAATTCCTTTGCAAAGTCTGGGAGGTAGGGTAGAAGACATCTAAGTTACCCCCTCTAAGTGCAGAAATGGGTTATGTGTTCACCAAATCTCCCTCCATGACTGGTAGAAGACTGCTTTCAGAAGCACTCATTCTCTGGCACTTCTGGCTTACTCTGAACAAGGGTCAGGTTTGCCCCCAGGCCAGAACAACACCTTTGGGCAAGGAGTCACGTGTCTTCAAAGTAAACAACCTTCAGGATCTAGAAATAAGTGCTGACTAAAATTGGCAGAGCTCTGAACCATTTATGTCTACTTCAAACTGTTAACTTTTCAGGTATGTAACAGCATTGATGTAGCCCATTAGTCCATTTCTAGCCTAACACATGGTACATATAACTGAGAACTAACTGATATTACATTTCGATTTTTATTTTTGTGAAAGGCTTTGTGTTATATTCTATGACCTTGGTAAATATTAAGTACTAAAACAATGTGTGAGGGAAATTAAATGTTCATTCTATCCCAAGGAAACTAGTCCAGATGCCTTATCTTGACAGAAATGATTATACCAATCATTTTTGCAAAGCCAGTGCTGGGATGTTTGGTAAAACTTCAAGACACATTTTGAATTACTTGAGTAGTGAAAGAGTAGGAGAGAGTTTCTAAGAAATCTAAGATGTTGGTAGTGGCATTCACTTTGCAAAACCTTTCTAGGAAGCCTATACGAATAAGACATATCAGTACTTAAGCAACATGAATGGAAATTGCAGAAATTTAACAGAAACATTCCCTAGACTAATTCAGTTTTACAAAGGAACCATTGGTCAAAAGAATCTTAAATACTGTATTTTGCTGTGTATAATGCACACCCATGTTTTGTGTGTATTATACATGGGGCTATTATGCCATTTTTATACCCATGGTATGTAATCATTATACCCATGTATAATGCACATCCTTATTTTTTCCCTCAAAAAATTTGGACGAAAAGTGAGCATTATACATGGCAAATTATACATTTATTTGGAAGAAGAAAAAATAACGTTCACTTTTTAAAAGCTGTGTATTAAAAATGAGAGGGCAGAAATATAGTTTTCAGAAGTAGCAGACTGACAATCCGCGAACTAAACACCAGCAGAACAAGGCTCGGTTCGGTAGAGAGATATTAAGTTCCTTGGTCATTATATTCAATATGTCTACGTTCTTCCTATCAGCAGTTTTTTAAAAATGTGAGTGTATATCTTTGAGTGAGAAAGCAAGGGAGCCAGTTTGTATTTGAATACAATTGCTTCCTTGCCCCTTGTAGCTAGATGGGGAAACGCAGCAAATTAAATGTCAAGGAGATTTTCATGTTAAAAATAAGGGAATAGCTTGGAACTTCTCGCTCTAAGCTTGAATTGTCTAATGTCTACTCACAGCTGTTAAATTGGTCTCAGGCAGCTCAGCTTTCAACTCTAAACTGAAAACTTTCATCTTTGTGTTCATCTTTGTGTCAAAAATTACCCCAGTAATTTAACCCTGCATCTCATACTGTAGTCAGGATGCTCTCTTGAATGCATCTTAAAAATCTCTCCTAAGACATCTTCAGCCTTTTCTACCTTTCCCTAGTGCAGAGCTGAGAGCTATCTACCAACCATTATTATTTTCTATGATTTTTATTGTATTGGCTCTTTATGTGTGACTCACGGCAGCTCCCTTTGCAGAATGAGTGCTATGGAAGTATTAGGTGCCATCATCACTAGTATTAAAAGTGATCTGAGTATATTTTAGAACTCCATATGAAACTTCTCAGGTTGGCATGTTTCTATCTATAAAAATGCCCCCTTCTACATGCAGTATGGTGTTCCATGGAAAAGAAAATCAGTGAAAAAAGGTAAAATACAGTTTAAATGTCAGCTTCAGTGTTTCTTTGTTTTTTCCCCTGAACTTGCATCAGAGTCACAGGGAGCCCTCTTTCAAAATGTGACCCACAGGGAGCCGCATCAGGCCAACTTAATCAGAATCTCTGAAAGTTAGGGCTTGGACGTGTGCATTTTTTATTAATTCCTGAGGTATTTCTTAGTCACTAGAAAATCTGAGAACTTTTGCTAAACTTTGCACTAAGGGCTAGCCATATGATTTTGACTTTCTTTGGTGGAACTTGTGATAAAGTGTTCAATATACAAAACATGGTCAAACATTTCTCCAAAATATATTTTATATTATATTTATTTTATGATAATTATATTTATATTTTTAACTCAACAAAAATAAATCTAATCTGTAATCATAGGACTCAAAGATAACTGGACATTCTAAATATTATCAAAATCTTTCCCACAGAAATGGGGTCAAAATTGTCCTATAGATTTTTTTACTCCCTTATTAATTCAAAATACATAGTAAATATTTTCAATGTCATTAAACATTTTTCTACACTTATATCATTTTATAAAGCTTTATGTAATTAAAAATATATGCAAGCATTTTATCAATTCTGATGTTAGTTTGATTAGGTTTTTTTGAAAATATTAAAATGATGAATTAACATATTTATCATATCTATTTACTTTAAAATCATGAGAATATCATGATATTTACAAGTCCATGTTGTTATAGCAGAGCTTAGGTTACTAGCAAAAGAAGACGAAGGTACTATTCTATGTAGTTTATGAATAAATTTAATACATATATTACATAGTCAAATTATATTATATAATTGTATTTTAAAATTAACTTCCATAAAGTCTAATAATCCAGTGCAGTAAATATTAACAAGTAATTTCCCAAGCAGAAAGGATTTTGAAAGAGGCTTTCAAGAAATTTCTCTTGAGCATGAGTATGTGTGGTGGCAAATTTAAGTGAACGAACATATTTAATGCAAGTACGCTGAGTGTTTGTTGAAGGGGCAGGTATCTATACTTCAGCCGTAGAACGCTGAGATGTCTACCAACTACTAATAAGTTTTAATACTGATACAAGGAAATAACCAGGACATCCCCAGCGTGCTCTCAGTTTCCTGTGAAAAGAGTGCATCTGAGCAATGAGCCCCAAGGACTGTCCACCAAAGGCAAAGTCTTTGCCCTAGTCCTTCCTGATGAAAGGAAGAGACTGCTGATTAACACTAGGTTTTCTTATCAAAATGTTATTATTTGCTTTCATCTATTTATGATTTCTATAACTGATACCAAACTGTGATTTCAAAGCTAATTTGTTCATAATTCTTATACAATTCTGATTTAAAAAGTCCTGTCAAACAATGTTAAGAAGAGGTACTTAGGAGTTGTTGGAACCAACCGAAACTTTCTTTCAGCTGAAGGTCATTCAACACTTACTTTGAGTTAGACTTTATATATTAATCTATGTATTTCTCAAAATAACTTTAAAAGGCAAACATAATTATTTCCATTTTGCAGATAAAAAACTCAACTTCGGAGCACAGGGTTTGCAGATTGTAAGTGGTTGGATCGCTAATGAAGTGCAAGTCTAAACCCCTCTGTGCCTCTTTATCATTGCTAACTTGGTTCTCAGAGGAAACAATCACGTTGATAGAATAGGTTCTATAAAAAGAATGTATTCTTACAAAAGCATTTTATAAACTGTAAAGAACAATGGAACTCTTTTAATTGAAGTATATCATTAAATGATTTTTCATTCAGAAATTATGAAGAGGATATATTGACTTTTCATATAATATAGCACAGTGATTTCAAAGCTTACTGAGCATGTCCGCTTGTCAATAAAAATGTTTTGACCTTGCCAAATATATGTGTTTAGAACTATGTATAAATAATATATGTCATATAGAATTATATTTATTATAAATTATATCAAAAATGCCTATATAAAAGTTCAAATATATGACTCAAGTTGAAGTTCTTTTTTTCTCTTTCATCCCCAAAATCTTTTTGCTTGCACTACTTTGTATATTGCTTAGCGTTCACAACAAGACTTTCAGCAAAAAAGACATACTAATCATGGATGAATGTAAAGCAATAGTTCACTCCTGAAATTTGCTGCACTATCACCTGGAGACTAACCTCTGGGGAAGGGACATGGTTCTCTGTGTGTATATAATGTTGACTTTTAACAAATAGACAGGCAGATATTTCTCCAGTGAAATGAATTATCCCATACAGGAACAACAAAGAATTGTAATTTGGGACATGTGTCCTAACTGTGAATCAGGAACAAGTTCAGAGAAACAAATGAAAGGAATTTCATTTATGGGCTTGCAAGGGGCTCTTGTAAATGAAGAATCCACTTGAGGAAATGGAAAGTTCAGAGTACGGACTTCTCATTGGCTGAGTTATGGTAGTCTCCCACTGGCTGAACTGTTACTGTTCAAGGGGAAATCTTTTGTTCTTCCCACTGAGGTAGTAATACAGAAGCACTTCCTGTCAGAGACACAAGGTATGTCTGTCTCTTCCTGTTGGGTCAGTCGGTGCCACTGAGTGACAGACACATGCTTGAAAGTCCACACTTCTATGCTCTTGACTCTACTTTAAATGGAGTTTCTGTTTGTTAATTTTCACAATCTTATAAAATGCCCCTTAACCAGATTTAAATTAACTGATTTTCTGTATTTCTAGAGCTGATGAATGCTCTTGGTTGTTTGGATATTTACAGTTGAAGTAGTATACGTAATGAAAGTCAATTCTGTATGTTTCCCCCAAAATACAATTTAATATTTGTGCATTATGCTGTGATATAATCTTTAGATTTAACTTCTGGACAAGTGAAACCAAATTGTCGAGTACCAGATAGAATACTCCAAAGAGAGTTTTCAAAGGTTTACTCAGTGTCATTAGGTTGCTCACAAAGCAACCACTAATAAACATCTTAGAAAGGTTGGGTTTATTGCATTGATTGGATATTCAGGTCATAGTAAATATTTCACCTGCTCACACTTGCTGCAAGTATAGAGATGGAAAAATATTTCTGACCCTGGAATGAAGAAGCAACAAACAGTTTTGTACATTAAGTACCAAAGTGAAGTGAAAAGTCCGAAATTGGAAAAGGCACTTATTGAAATCATTTTCAATATTGTGAAATGCCGGATAACAGAAACACCCAACATATCATAATGCTCAGGAAAAATAAGTTTTTTTGTATATTTTTAGTTTTGTGTTTTGTTTTTTTATGCTGCTAGAGATAAGACTGGATACCAAGATTAAGTAGGTATTATAATAAAGAATTGTCTGAGAAAGTAGATATTTAAAATAAAGTTCAAATCACTGAGTCAAATGGTGAACAACCTCAGGACAGTATAATATTTCACAGCATTCACACTTTTAATTTTATATCATCTTTAAATGAATGATATTTCAACTTTACTTTTTGTAATTAAATTTCAGTAATAAAAATTAACAAGGTATTGTAATTAGATCTTATTTTTATTCTTAACATTTTATCTGAAATTTTCAGAATAAAAGATTTTAAAATCTTACAGGAAAAATTATGACAATTTGAACAACTAGCTTTTGTTAAGGTTATTTAAACTTTAAAGATTACTAAAATTTGATGGTTGTTTTTCTTACACTCAATGTTGGGTTTTTTTTAATGAAAGTTTATAAACATCATGAAACACTCAACAATTAAATCATTCTAAAATACTTGCATTGAAATATATTTTATTTTATTTTTCTAATTGTGTTTCTTTTTCCTTTTTATTTATTTTTAAAAAGATTTTTTTTATTTATTTTTAGACAGAGGGGAGAAGGGAGGAGAAAGAGAGAAAGAGAAACATCAATGTGTGATTGCCTCTCGCATGCCACCCTCAGGGGACCTGGCCCACAACCCAGGCATGTAACCTGACTGGGAATTGAACTGGCAACCCTTTGGTTCACAGGCCAGTACTCAATACACTGAGCCACACCAGCCAGGGCTCCTTTTTAAAGTATATTGTTTATGCTATTACAGTTGTCCCAATTTTTCCACATTTCCACCCTTCACCCAACCCCCCTCATTCCTTCAGGGGCAATACCCTAACTCTAACCCATGTCTATGCCTCATGCATAAATACACACACACACACACACACACACACACACACACACACACACATATATACTCACACACACACATATTTGGCTAATTCCTTCACCTTCTTTCAACTAGTCCTCAACTCCCTCCTTCCCTCTTATAGCTGTCGACCTGTTCCATGTTTCTATGCCTCTGGGTCCATTTTGCTCATTAGTTTATTTTGTACATTAGATTCCACATCTAAGTGAGATCATATGGTATTTGTGTTTCACTGACTGGTTTATTTCACTTAGCATAAGTCTCCAGGTCCATTCATGCTGTCACAAAAGGTAAGGGCTTTTTCTTTTTTACTGCTATGTAGTTTTCCATTGTATAAATGCATCACAGACTTTTTTATCCACTCATCTACTGATGGGCACTTAGGCTGTTTCCAGATCTTGGCTATTGCAAATAATGCTGCGATGAAGATAGGGGTGTATATATTCATTGAATTGGTGGTGTTTTGGGGGTTTTAGGATATATTCCCAGAAGTGGAATGACTGGGTCAAAGGCAGTCCCATTTTCAGTTTTCTAAGGAAATTCCATGCTGTTTTCCACAGTGGCTGCACCAGTCTGCATTCCCACTAACAGTACACTAGGGTTCCCTTTTCTCTACAACCTCACCAGCACTTGTTGTTTGTTTAATCAGCTCTTTTTTTGATCATAATAAAGCATTTAAGTTTTCCTCTCTTCCCTAATATTTTAGTTCTGTATGTCCAAAAACCTGTACTTCACATCGCCGTGACTGTTCTGTAACTATCAATTTGTAGTTCTTAATCCCTTCACCTTTTTCAGCCATTCCCCCAAACCCCTCTCTTCTGACAACTGCCACTCTCTTCTCTGTGTCTAAGGGTCTTTTTTGTTTGTTTATTTATTTCATTCTTTAGATTCCACATATAAGTGAAATCATTTAGTAGTTGTCTTTCTGAGAATGACATTTCACTTAGCATAATACCTTCAAGATCCATCCATGGTATCCCAAATAGAATGATTTCATTCTCTTTTTATGGCCAAGAAATATTCTATTATATAGTGTGAGGCAAAATAGGTTTACAGTTGTGACTCCATGAAACAATTTATTCTTGTATTATATTGTGTTAATTATTGTATTATTTTTCATATGAACTACTATAAACCTACTCTTGCCAAATCCTGTATATAATATGTACTGCAATCTTTTTATCTATTTGTCTATTGATGGGCAAAGGGTTGCTTCCATTTCTTATATCACCAGTGTTTTCAAAAAGTATTCAAATAAAGATGTTTTCCAAAAAAGAACATTTTTATTAGGGAAAACTTTTTCAAATTTTTAAAATGCCTTCTATATCATCTATAATGGACTGCAATTGTACTAGCATAATAATCAACAATAAAATTTGTATGACCTAAGATCACAAAGGTTAATTTACCTCCCATGCAAAATCCATGCTGGCACCAGACTCCTTCCCAGGGAGACTATTCTTTACATCGGCACTTAGGGTTCCAGGCTGCTTCAGTAGATTATGTAACATTGGGCACAATGGGGGGATAACAGAAAACTTTTCAGTGTATCAGCCTGAAAATTGACATTTGTCACCTATCCACACAGCCCTCTGGTCTGTCCTGTGCACTAGTCATTGCCTCTTGCACTTGCAAAGAGGAATGAGAAATGGCGCCTCCTTGTTCCCACAAGGGAAGGAAAACAGAATATGGGTGTATACCAGTAGGTCTACACACACGCACACAAGCGTGGCAGTGCTCCTTCTTGCTTCTACAATTGGTTAAATGGGAGTATATCTCCTAGTTTGATATTCTTAAAAAAATACATCAAGTCCCCGTCATGAAACCCTGCTGGTTGGAAAACTGCATAATGTAATTCTCTTAAGTTATACAGACCTTAGCAGTTTATGTTCCAGAAATATGGGAAAGAAGAGGAAAACTATGACCCAAAGAAAACATCGATTGCCCCTTTCCCAGAAAAATCTTATATAGTTATTCAATGATTAATTTCTAGGAGTTTCCCTCATTTGCCATCTGTGAAATTTATAATATAAAGATGGAATATTTCATCAAAACCTGACCTCAGGTGTTACCCTGTGAATTATGTGAAATTTTCTGGACATAACCACTGGCTGTTCCTCTGCCAGCAGTGGCTCCAGGTACACAGAGACAATAGCCATCACCCACTGTGTAAGCAAGAGTGTCTGACCTGCAGCCCATGGGCTACATGCCATGCAGAATGGCTGTGAATGTGACCCAACCCAAAATCATAAATTTGCTTAAAACATTATGAGATTTTTTTGCGTGTGTGATTATGTTTTGCAGTGTATTTAATGTGTAGCCCAAGACAACTTTTCTTCTTCCAATATAGCTCAGAGTCGCCAAAAGTTTGGACACCCTCGAATGTAAGGAGTTTATAATTTTTTAAGTGCTTTGACACCAGGGAAAGACACTTTATAAATCAATAAATTATTATGATGCCATAAGTATTTGGCTATCTGAATCATTAGATTCAGTTTGCATTGCTTATAAGTCAAAATAATTATAGCAGAGAGGGAAAATCATTTATGACTAAGCAAATTCTAACCTGTAGGTGTTAAGATATGAGAAAGAGTAGAGAGAAGGTGAGAGGGGGTTGGTTAGCAAGGTGGACATAGCTCCTCTCAGATGGAAGAAAGTCACGGCATGATCATTAAGAAAGAGGAAGCCCTGTTAAAATTTTTTCTTTGAGAATTTATCTCTCCAAATTATTTCTCCTTTTTTTAGTTATAGACTTACGTTGATGCGGTTAAAGAGAAAATTTATTTAGAATGCAAGAGTTTTGTTTTCTGAATATGTTCTGATGAAAGTATAAATCAAAACTTGCCAAAAGTTGACTTTGCTTAAATATTCCTCTCCACTTCTCAGTCACTGTTGGGGGAATATTTTATTGTTATATTATTAAACCTAATTAATCTTTATATTTTAATTGTTTTTTCTCTTAGAGCTTTTTAAAAACATCATAAATTTACATAAACATTTTTAGTTAGTAAAGCAACCTGCTAAATAGGTTTCAGGTATGCAGCTAGGCCCCCATGAATTCTCTAAAGCAGAAAGTTGGTATAAATGGCCACTAACAAAGTAAACATATATTTTGTTATACTGTTTTAGTAGTCAGTATTTAATAAAGTACCTGGTGATAAGTAGCTCCTCAATTAAGAGATAATGACTAAACAGAATTAATATATTAATATGTCAATGTATTAATTAGATATGTTAAATGCAGATAAGGAAAACGATGCCCAGAGAAATAACATTTTTATGTGGAATTTCAGAGCCCATTAGTGTATGTGTAAGTGTCTATTGCCACCTGGTCCATGGCCCACTATCTTGCATTTTATACATGGATGTACGTTTCTCTAAGAGTACTAAAAAGTAATGCAGAGAATTATTTCAGCAAACTTGATTTTTCTTTTTCAGTTCTTAATTGTTTATCTCATCCATCCATTCATTCATTTGAGAAACTTTATGAGTACTTATCAGGGATCAAATTCCGAGGATTCAGATCTATCTAACTCATTGTCATTGCTTTCAAGAGCTCATGTAATGGGTTAAAAAAAGCAACCAAGAACAGATATGATATGCTAAATCAAAGTAAAACAAATATATGAATAATTTGTTAGTTTACAAAAGTTATTTGGCCAAGACTTATTTTAAGCAAAAAAGGAATAACTTGTTTGTCAGATTGTAAAGGAATGAAAGTCATCTCTCTCCAGAAAAAGCATCATTATTGCAGGTGAAGGGGCGTGTGACCACAGTATGTGGGAGACTGAGGCTAAAGGGACCCGACCTGAATGTGAGATCTGTAGCACTGAATGGTGGTTAGAGGTCAGGAGAGGATGGTGGCTGGAGCTCAGGGGTAAAATCAGGTCCAAATATCAGCTTCAGTCTTCACTGATTGTTGAATTTGAGCGACTGTTTAACTTCTATAATCTTCAACTTTCACATTGTAAAATAGGATCATTCTTACCACTGTGATGTTTATTGTGAGCATTCAATTAAATAAAATTGTAAAGCATTTAGCACCGTGACTGCAACATAGGAAATACACATCGAACAATGTCTTCAAGATTGCAAATCTCTTTAAAACTATGATGAAATGACTGACAGTTTAGGAATTTACACAGAACACATAAATAATATGCTGTATGTTATATGTATAGAAATGCCTATGGCAATAGTACATATGTAATTGTTCAAATATTTAATAAATAAATTATTTAATATTTCAGTAACCATTTTAACATAAGCTTATCTTTAGATACTTTGAAAATCAGTTGTCTGAGAACTTTGCTGTCATTCACCTTGGACAAAAATGTATTCAAAATAGTAATATGGCAGGAAGTTAATAAATGATATGGAAGAAGTTTATGGTCAGATGTTTGAGAACAACCTGAGTAAATTAAACTTTAAAGATTTTCTTACTGGTACTTATCACAAACCTTAAGAAAGAGAGAAGATATGTAATATTTCACAAATTTACTTTTTTTGAATGCTTTAATTATAGAATATCTCATGTCATTTTTGTTTCTTAATACTTTGGAAAATTATGCCATAGACATTTAGTCCTATCCAGCCTTGTCACTTTCCAAAATTGGAACTGGAATTTTTCTGGTACTGAGCCAGGAGATTTCCATGTTTTATTTTATCCAATTCATATATAACAGTAAGTAGTACAAAAATTAAACCATGAGAGGGAATAGAAATATTTGGTTCTTATTCTTTGTTTTATACTACTTTGTTTTTAATTTGGTGTCAGTGTTATCCAGTCTGTTAAATTTATAGTCTTCACGCTCTTTCTCTCTTGAACCTAAATGGAAAAAAGAGAGAGAGAGAGAGAGAGAGAGAGAAATGTATTTTTATTTGGTACTCATTTCAAGTCTCAGGACCTAATATATAGTTAATAATTTTTAAAATAATTATCCCTTATACATTTACCTACTGTCAAATTAAGCAAAATTTATCTTCCCTCTATACTAATCCTAATAAATGTTATGTATAACTCTAATCCTAAAGGACACTTAAAATCCTATACTTGTATTGACTGGTTCTCGTTGTCATTCATACTCCTCTCAAAGGAAGAAACAAACAAATGTACATGGCAAACACACAGACACAAGTCACCTGATTCAAATATGCCATTACCCGTATTGTCTCATTAATTCATTAAAGAAATGAATATTGGTTTTTATTTGTCCGCTTGTCATATCTGGCTGTGGTGTATGTCACACCAATGCTACTTTAGACTGGTTGCCAAGAGCAGCATCATTCATTTTGCATGTGAACAATGAAATTCCAGAAACATAATTTTTGCTATTTGACTCCATGAATGTATAAAAACATGGGAAATCTTTGCACTGGTAATAAGACAATAAAGGTCTTATAACCATGTTTAAAAACATATGAGTTTTAAGACTTTTTAAGATATTGATAGTTTTCTCTGGTTTCTTTTGAAGTTTAGCTTTTAAAAAATTAGTGATGTCATGTAACCATATACTGAAAACTACAAAGTATTATTAAAAGAAATTGAAAAAGACACAATGAAATAGAAAGATAGTCTGTGTTCATGGATTGGAAGAATCAACATATTTGAAATGTCCAATTACCCAAAACAATAATACATATTTAATGTAATCCACATCAAAATCTCAATTTTTTAAAGATATAGAACAAAAATATCATCATATTTGTAGGGAATCACAAAAGACACTGAATGATCAAAGAAATCCTTAGAAAAAAGAACAAAGCTAGAAGCATCAAACTACCTGACTTTAAATTATACTACAGTGCTACAATAATCCAAACAGCATGGTATTGGCAGAAAAACAGATACAAAGATCAATAGAACATGTTTGGGATCCCAGAAATAAAAACACATGTATATGGGCAAATAATTTTTGATAATGGAGCTAAAAACATGCAATGGAGAAAAGAAAGCCTCTTTAATAATAGTGTTGAGAAAATTGTAAAGCCACATGCAAACGAATGAAACTAGACCACAGTTTGGCTCTCTATATAAAAATTAATTCAAAACAGGTTAAAGACCTAAATATAAGACCTGAAAGAATAAATTATATAGAAAAAAAAAAAACATGAGTACTAAACTCATAGTCCTTGGTCATAGAAAAGATATTATGAATTTGACCCCAAAGGCAAGAGATGTAAAGGCAAAAATAAATGGATGGGGTTATAACAAGCCAAAGAGCTTCTGCAGAGCAAAAGAAAGCACCAACAAAACAAAAAATCAGCCTACAGAATGGGACATGGTATTTTCATATGATAACTTTGACACAGGCTTAATATCCAAAATAAAGAACTCATGCAACTCAACACCAAAGAATCAATTTTTAAAAATAGACAGAGGGCCTGAACATACTCTTCTCCTATGAAGACATACAAATGAACAAAAGATATATGAAAAGATGCTCAACTTCACTAGCTATTAGAAAAATGCAAATCAAAACTACAATGAGACACCTTCTCATACTTTAGAATGGCTATTATCAACAAGATAAGTAGTAACAAGTGTTGGAGAGGTTGTGGAGAAAATGGAACCCTCATTCACTGCTCATGAGAATGTAGACTGGTACAGCCACTATGGAAAACAGTCTGGTCACTCCTCAAAAAATTAAGAATAGAGTTACCACAGAACCCAACAATCCCTCTTTTAGTATCCACCTGAAAAACTTAAAAATATGTATTTGCAAATATACATGCACTCATATGTTCATTGCAGTATTATTAACAGTGGCCAAGGCATAGAAACAACCAAAGTGTCCTTTGATCAATGATTGGGTAAGGAAGATGTAGTACACATATACAGCAAAATACTACTCAGCCATAAGAATAGTCATTTGTGACAACATGGATGGATGTTGATAATATTATGCTAAGCAAAATAAGTCAGTCAAAAAAACTAAGAACCATATGATTTAACTCATATGTGGGATATAAAACTGAAACTCATAGACACAGATAACAGTACAGTGGTTACCACAGGGAAGGGAGGTGGGAAGTTAGTAAAGGATAAAAGAATTCAAATATATAGTGATGGAAGTTGATTTGATTTTGGGTGATGGGCACACAGTGCAACATAAAGATCATGTATTATAGAAATATATACTTGAAACCTATATAATCTTATTAACCAATGTCACCCCAATAAATTTAATTAAAAATGTGATTCAATATATGGAGTAGTACCCATAAATAGGCATTCCAGTCTTGCCAATTGCAATGCTGGATTATTTCACCATTGATCTGGTGAAGGATAAATGTCACACCTGCAAAGAAGATAAAAATCCAGTTATATGAGAAAATGTTATATAGTTACTCAGGCTGCTTCTGATAAACTCGGGTAAAAATTTAACAATATTCTGTGCTCTATCATGTTTTCCTATTATTTTAATTATATCATTAATCATGGTTCATTCTGATTGTATATTCTATTTAATTTTAACTACTGTTTAAAAAATCAGATATTAACTAATGTAACTAATTTACAAACTGAGAGAACAATGCATCAAAGATAAGATCAAATATCAGAAGATTCTTGGCTTCAGTGAATCAGAACTATGGGCTAGATATCTTGAAAGTATATCTTTAGTGTCAGTTTTCAGCTACCAGTTGGCATGTGAATCACATTATGAAGGCATATTATGTGTATGTCAACTAAAGTTCCTTTTCATACCACTTTAAAGAAACTTGTAATTTTACCAAGTTATGACATACTCTTGAAGAACTTGAATAGCCTTCTGAAAATGGGGTTTGAGCCCTATACCTTATTTGTGAGAGAAATAAAATTTATTTTGCAATAGAGCTCAAAAATTTTAAATGTCCCTAACTTTGTATCTCTGTTATTATTATCCATGTATTTAAACATACCTCTTTCTGTTTCCTCTTCTTATTTGTTTGTGTGGCTTGGAACACATTTTTTTCCAAATGTATTAGTTAGGATAAAAAATAGAGAAACGATTTATGGATAGGCATTCTTCTCAGTATAGTGTGGACAAAATTAACCTAGTCTACATATCCCAGTGTTACTTATATAATTTAAAAAAATTTCAACATTGTAATGTTCATTAAAAAGCAGAAAGATAGGCATAAAAATATTAGTGTATCCATCTATCTATGAGTTTTTCTATCACTTTGTTATTTAAAAGTACCTCATTAATATGTAACCCTTTTGAAGGCAGTCATATAGTGACATTTTTTTCCCGTAGAGATTATAGTAACTTCTATAGATTTCGTTCAGCCCTAATATTCACACTATATTGCACTGAGTATCAAATTGGTACTACTTACATTGATAATACATTTGTATCAAGTAGCAAATTGATAATAAAATATATATAAAAGATCACTAATGTAGTATGCCTTCCTTGTATTCTAGTGATCATATTTGAGCAGTTAAAATAGCCAAAATTATTGGAATTCATTTGATAGTTAATATAAAGGATAATTAACAAATGGTAAGATAAAGCTTATCATATGCCAATTCAGTTCTCTTATTTTGAAGGTCTTTCAATAAACCATTCCTATCAAAGTATTAATTAAATTCAGTTTTCTCATATATCACATGGCAATAATAATAATGCCTTCACATGTGTGGTTTGCTTAGCAAATGATCGAACAAAAAAATAGAAGGTACATCAAATCATTTTGTAACCTGGAAAGAACTATATGGATGTTAAGAATATTACTATTAAAAAGTATGAGAAAGTTTAGAAAGAATATATTTATTATTTCCATAACACAATTATCCTCCATTGTTTTTGGATTTATGTTTATCCTTACTTTTATGTGTGTAATAATACTTTGTAAACAGTAAAACTTTACATTTATGGAAAATATTAAGAGCTTTGTGCTGAAGATATAGTGGGTCATTTCTCCCAAGGCTTTACTTACTAGAAATTAACAGTGAAGAATAGGAAATATGAATATATCTATAAGTAGTAAAACATCAGAAAACCTATGAATGTCATTCATTATATTAATTTATTTAAAAGAAAAAAAATTGATCATGTCAAAATACAAGGGGGTGACCCAAAAATACCCTGGAATTTAATTATAAAATGTTGAGTGTCCATTCTTACATGTTCAAACTTCAGTCACCTTCAAAGTACTCTTCATTTGATGCAATACACTGAAAGGTACTTTTTCCCACTGCTCAGAAAAGTTTTTGAATTTACTGATTTTGATGCCTTTTTGTGCTTCTGCTGTTTTGTTTTGTTTTTTTCACTCCTTCCATGTTGGCAAAATGTTTCCCTTTGAGGATCTTTATTTTTATTCAGGGAAACAATAGTCTCTTGGAGTGAGATTGGGTGACTAGGAAGGGTGGGTCATTGGGGTCATGCTGTTTTTGGTCTAAAATAGCTGAACACTCAGCATGATGTGGGCAGGTACACTCTTAAATCATTCATCATGCAATGGGCAAACAAAATCACTGAAGCTGAATGCAGCCTCTCACAACACTGCCAGATGGTACACTGATACAGATGGGTTCCCAGAACACCTAGCAGGGGAGGCCTGTATTACAAGGGGCCCACTCCAGAAGATAATTCTGTTTATTTTGGGGGGTTCCCCCTCATATGTAGAAATCTGGGTTTATAGTAAATATTCTTTATGAATGTATGCTTAACTTAATGACTCTTTTCTAATGAATAGAATATGGAGAAAACGATGCTTTCGAATCCCAAGAGTAAGTCATGAAAGGGATAGCTTTATTTTGGTTATCTTTCTCTAGTGATTGCTCATACTGGGACAATCCAGGTGACATGTTGCTACAATATGCAACCATTCATGACTCATATGGATAGGAACTGAGCCCAGCAGTCAACACCGACTTGCCAGCCATATGAGTGAGCCACCTGGAAGGTTAATGCTCAGATCTGTGGATGACGACAATTCCGGCCAATGTCTGCCCACACTGAGACCCTGAGCCAGAAATACACAAGCTAAGCCACTCCTAAAGTTCAGACCTGCACAAAATATAAGAGATAAATATTTATTGTTGATGTAAATCCATAATTTCGATAGTAATCTGCTATTTAGCTTTAGATAACTAGCAAAAAAATCAAGACATATTAAAGTCTCATGATTAAGACTATGACAGCTGTAGATTGGTAAACAGAGAGCTGTGGAATAGAATAGGTAATTCAGAAATAAATCCATGCATCAATAAAATCTTGATATGTGGCAGAATGATCACGGTTGTAGAAAAATGGGAAATAAGTCAGAAGAACTATTTAGAAAATACATGATTCCTGCATTGTGCCATACATATATATAAATATCTAGTGACTTAATGATTTTAAAGTTACAAAAATGAAACTTTTGCCCTGGCCAGGTAACCCAGTTGGTTAGAGCATCATCCTGATATGCCAACAATGCAGATTCTATCTCTGATTTGTTGCACATACAAGAAACAAACAATGAATGCAAAATAAGTGGAACAACAAATCATTCTCTCTCTCTCCCCCCCTCCCCTTCCTCTCTCTCTTTTAAAAACATGAATAAATACATTTTTAAATGAAGCTGTAAAATTTTCCAGAAACATAAAAAATATCTTCACTGTTTGGGATAGGGAAAAATTGTTAAACGAATTGTATTTTAAAAATATTATTTAAGCTTTAGAATCATCTGAAAATATTTTAGAATAATTCCCTTTCAAATTATTCAAAACTGGTAAATAATATTATAGCTTGATAGTGGTATTTACCTGCTATTCTTATAGAAACAGGATGAACCTAGGCATAAAGAAAAGTAAATCAGTTTATAATGGTGTCATAAGTCCTAAGCCTGCATTTTTAAAAATGTTTCTCCTGTGCCCTGTGGTGTGTTTGTGCCATCATAGGTGTTTACAAGCCTTTCTATTTAAAAAACAACAAGGAGAATAAGAACAAAAACTCTTAAGTAAACATTAAGAGGAGCTAGACTCAGTTCTTTCAGATGTTTCACTTCTTTATTTCATCCTTTTCTATTCACCCTGCCATCAACTTCAATCACATCTAGACTCCTGAGTACAGACATTATATCTGTCCATTTTTATTAGTCTATATGTCACCCAAGTAGCTGTTTCTTTATTTTCTCCATTTAGCTGAAGTCATTTGGAATTGCTCAAAGTGACTCTATCAATATTTAATAAATATTGAGAAGTCGATAATATATATTTATATATAAGTAAGTACAATTCTAAGACATAATAGTAATTATTTGCAAAATATTGATTTTTTAAAATTTGAACATTGTTAAATGTTAGGCAGTAGTGTGCAGTCTCGGTTTCGAGCTTACTGATCTGGGTCATTTTAATTCCTGATCTGATGAAGAACAGTATAGAGCAGGGACAGCCATCCTATTTTTCTTGACATTTTACATTAATCCAAAACTCAGTATGTACTCTCAACATACACATATACCTACATGTACATATACCTGAAGATGTGTGTGAATGAAACAGAATTTCAAAGAATAATGTTGAGCCTTTATTAGTGAGGCATTTAGATTTTTTTAGTGCTGATCAAAGCCTATTTAATTTATTTTATGATAAAATTAAGGATCACAGATATCCATAATTTTATTTTAAATGAAATAAGATATGATAGAAAGGAAAATGCCAAAATGGTTCACAGTTAGTAAGAGTGAATATTGTTTGTTTCTTTCAGTTGTATTTTATACACAACTTTATATATAAGTAACCCTGAATGTGTTTTATATTTACACTACAGTGTGATATAAATTATATTTACTACTGTGTCATAGTCATGAAGGTTAAAAGCTACTAATTAAATCTTTCTCTGAAGAAGGTCCTTCTCCTTTTTCTACAATTTTATGACTATTTCCTATAGCCCCATTCTTTGCCTCCCCCTTTCTTTCTTTTTGGACAGAGTTTGAATTATTTAGGCCAAGCAAATTGACTAATTCAGCTTCAGCACCTGTAGGTCAAATCTGGCATAGGTATTTACCCCTCCCAGCAAGCACTGAATATGGGTCTCCTACATCTGTGACACCAAAAAAAAAAAAAAAAAGGATTTATTATCATGAGAATGACATGGTCCATTGCCAAGCATGCTACAACTAGGAAATCAATGATAGCAGTTGAGGCCTAAGGTTATAGGTAGGATTATGTAATATGAAGCAATATATGATCTAGGCAGGAAAATGCCTGTGTCATCCACTTAGGTCTACTTGCATCTTTTTATGGTATTTGATTATTATATGAAGATAGGACACCTTGATTTCATCCTTGAAAGGAGAGGAAAATTTCAGTCCTTAAGGGTAATAGTCATTTGCAATCTCTTAAAAAGATTTAAAGAGAGTTTGCAAAACAATCTGCAGTTTCTATGATGCTGCTATTCTAGATTTGTAATACCCAATCGCTTTTCATCTTCATCATCCATTCCAGATTCTCCAATCATTTGCTAGAATTTCTAGTGATCTGGGCCCCATGCCAGGGGCACAGGGTTATTTATTGATTTAGAACTGATTCCTGAGCAGTCTGTTCTTAGTTACCTTTTTCTTATTTGGCTGTGGTGGCTGCCATTATTCATTTAATGTTATCACTGGACAAGAAAACAACTAGAATTGTCCCAGTGCATAGGCGGGGTCCTGGACACACTCTTCCATACCGCCATTGTGAAGTGGCAGCCAGCTTTCCTCATTCAATAGAACAACTCTTTTCTTTTTTGTTCTTTCAGTTTTATTAAGATGTAATTGACCTACAACATCATTTAAGGTATGCAGCATGACCTGATAAACATATAAATTGTGAAATGATTAACACAATAAATTTAGTTAACACACATCATCTCATATCGTTGCAATTTGTTTCCCTTGTGATAATAACTTTTAGCATATGCTCTATTAGCAACTTTCAAAGAAAGTAACTCCTTCCTTTTCCCACAATCTACTGGCATGGGGAGTCCAAAGTGGCTACGTAGAACCCTTAGTGTGACCCTGAGTGGTAGCCACCCTCAGGAAGTGTCCAATTGTCCTATATTGATTAAGTCTCCTAAAAGAATAGTTGTTTATTAGCACTTTAGCAGTGATTAAGTGGGACACAAATGTTTGATGGGGAACGAGGGAGAGATGGAGACTTAGAAAGAGAGAAGGAAAAGAATGGGAGCTAGAAGGAGAAATAAGCATTGATAGAAAAAGGGCAAATGGGTCTTATTCATATTTCAAGTGCATTTCATGGTCAGGGACCTCTTACCCGTCCCAATATGATTACGAAGTACAGATTCAGAATTGGGATTATCTCAAGTTTTAATAGGAATACTTTCTTAAAAGAAGGTTAAGACATTTCGGCATACAAAATGTCTTTCTCATCTAGAGGTTATTGGTGTCCATGCAGGTATTCGATGAGTAGTATATGGAGTCTGAGAAACATCAGAGGGGAATACTTCTATTCTCATAGATATACAATTGACCTGAGAACATTATCTAGGTATTCTATTTCAGCATTTCCAAGGAACATAACAAAACTATACCAAGGACTAAGTCCAGACTGCCAAATCAATGGACCAAGCTTTTGTTGTGTTTTTTTTTCTTCTCTTAATTCTATTCCCGTGAATCACAACCACTCTATCTTTAGGAACAGCCTCCAAAACACACACTCAAAAATGATCCCATTCAGTTGCCACCTCAGTAAGGGCCAGTGGTACATGAAAATAATCTCAAGAAAGAACTTTGGATATAAGAATTTTAAATAGCAATAATATAAGCTACATGTCACTTCCCCTGGTAGAAATGAACTAACCATTAGAAACACAATTACCCTATTATGTCTTGAAAGTGAGAAAAAAAAATTATTTTCCAAGGATAGATCTAGTAAACATCCTATTTCAAGCAGGAAAATAAGTACACAACCCCATAAGCATAAAGGTATATGTACATTTTTTTTCTATAATCTGCCCCATGGTCTTTCTGTGTTTACAATATTCTTAACAGGACTTTTGAATGACTTTCTTCTTTAAATCCTTCAAGCATTCCAAATATTACTTCTCAGGAGATTATTTTGACTACCTTAGATAGATCAATAGATCATCTCTTTCAAAAATATATATACATATATATATGTGCGTGTGTGTGTATACATATATATATAATACCTGAGTATTCAAAACTTCATAATTCATTCATTCATTCTTTATGTGTTTATTGTATATCTCAAAAAGAAAATAAACTCATGAAGGGAAGGTATTCTATTGGGTTTGTTTACAAGTATCTGAATCTCTAGAGCCTAAATTAGTGTTTGGCACACAGAAAAACTCAATAGGTAGTTAATATATGGATATCATTTTTGTTTATTTTTTCTTAAAGCATAAGATCAGAAGGTATTGAAGTTATAGGCCACCTAAGGAGCATTATTCTCCTATTATCAGTTGCTATCCAGATATCTTAAAATACATTTCTATAAAAGGGATTTATGTTAGTCAAAAGTATATGTGAACTCATATGCAAATACCATTATGTTAAAAAATGCATTTCACGTTAGATTATTTGATCACTTATTAAAGGAATATTGTGAATATTATAAAATACTGGGTTATAAAAATAGTTTACAATTGGATTTGAAATCAGTTATAGAATCTGGGATGAGCCATTTACACTAACTCACCCCACACTCTATTGTATTTTGCTTTATTGAGTTTTTGATTTATTAATGATATGTTGGATGATTATTTCAGAAAACTGCTGGATGAATGGAAGACATTCTTTGAAAATTTTAAATTGCAGCAGATCATGGACAAAGTGGATAATCTAAATGTAGATAATTAAGAATTGGCTGAACATGAATGTTTCTATTTTTAAAAGTGCCTCTGAGAAAGTAACACTTAAGATATTCATCACATTGAAGGACCTTCATTTTAATATAATTCCTATATGCTCTCATATTTTTCCAATCCACTTCACAGGAAAAGTGTATATTGTTATAAAGAGGTATTATTTGCATGGCTTGGTCTATTACTTTCACACTATTAACCTTCAAGTATTATGAAAACCATTGCCAGGCTAAAACAGACTGAAGTCAAAACATTTTAATTGCTCTTGTTATTTTTGGTATGTAAGTTAGGTAAGGTGCTTTTTGTTTGACAGGCAAAGAGAAAACGCTTGTCCTTTTTTTCTATTATGTATTTTCTCCTTTTCCTTCCTATCCTCTCCTTACCCTCACACCACTAAATATCCAGGATATAAATATATATATATATATATATATATTCTAAAAATATATATATATATAGTCTAAAAATATTCTTGGAACAAGGTACATAGATCATATGCATAACAATGATACTGAAACATTGAATAGCTCTTGGAATACCAAGCTGTGTAAATATACAACATCAGATACCTTTATCTCTTGTCTGGTAGGAAATTATATTCTGACCTAGCATTTATAATATTGATTCACATTTGTTGTCAAGAGGAAGTACTAATACCTTGTCTTGGCCATTCCCATGACAATTTTTAATAAACTAAATTAATTATTACTTAAGCATTGTCAATACCTATATTAATATTATTGCAGTTGTATATGCTATTTTCAGAATATAGTGTGTTGTCAACCACAAAGTGCAGGCTTCAGGAAGATCAAATACACAACTAACTGTTTCATTTTGAAGAAGAACTATGTGCTATGGTGTATTATCTTTTTTTATATTACATGGGAACTGTTTTCAAAGAATAAAAATTAATGTGAATGAATAATGGTGCTTCCCCCAAAATGCATTGCCCATAAATATTATCATGTGATAAATATTTGTATTCATATCACCTTATGATACTCTTTATATAAGCTTTCAGACTACTGTGTAAAAGTTCAGGCTGGCTATTCTGGAATGTGTGTATTAGATATGGAGGTCACAGTACCAACACTGAATTTTATATATTGAAATCACTGGAGATACCTTGTCATAACTACCCTTTAGATATATGGGATAGACAAGGACCATTTGTACTGCTTCATCAGCCCCTAAATTCACAACACTGCACTCCTATCATCATTCACTATCGTGAACTTAAATTTGCTTTAAAACTAAGCTTTATAAATGTACAGCAGTGAATTTATTTTTGAGAAAACAAGTAAACCATTATGCTGATATTTCATGATAGTATTTTAAAACACAATTGCTCTTTTAAAAGGATAAATAGCTATGAACAAGTTTAAGGATACTGAAAAACAATGCAATACTCTATATGGCTATATGCAATAAAAAGAACTGAAATGAGGAAACATATTCTCTATTATGATCTTCAGCAAGGTGTAAATACCAAGAGAGAACTTGTGTTAGATATCCAAAATCTACGTAACCATTTCTTTAACCAGGTCACTCGATAGTGGATTCAAATGAAGATACGCTTGGCTTATCCCTTAGTTTTTTGGAAGTAACTTAGTGAGGCAACCATTATGGATTTGGTTTCCAATTATGATATATAATTTTTGTTTATTTAATAAAAATGTGATGATCATGTAAAATGTGTTCTGTACAGAAAAGTTTAAAAAACAAATTATACCAAAATGAAATATATAAAAATTAAGTCAATATTTTTTGTGTTTTTCCCTACCACTTAAAAATGTGTTAGATAATAAAATAAATATTTAGAAAGGTGACAGAAGCAGTTCATGCTCAAAAATTGTCCATATACTCCCCTATATTACCAACTCTGCCTAGAGGTGAGGTTAGAGCCATGTGACTAATTCTTACAAAAAGACCCAAGAAGTAATGGGTGCCAATTCAAGGCCAGCCAAGTTAAGGTCTAGTGTGATTTATCCATTCCTCAGTTCCCTTGCTGCAGTGACCCTGACAGCCTCACATTATGTGTAGTTTTAAGATGGCAGAAGGTAACCTGACATGGGTTGGGCTTCATGTGAACTATGAAGGAAAAGACAAACTTTTTAGGGTGTTAAAATATTAAAATTATACTACCCTCACCAACCACATTGTCTTCTCTGTAATATTCAATTTTATAATCAACATCGCCTTTTTATGTCTCAAGGAAATCTCAGAATCATCATGTCCCAAGCAGACTTGTCATTATCTCCCCCACATTTTATCTTGTTGCATATACCTACAATCCAGGAGTCATTTTTGACTCATTTCTCACTATTCCACTACCCCACAGTCATACCATCATTATTTATTTAGATTATCGCAGCGTATCTTGAATGTGTCTATTCTCAATCTCCATCATTGTAGTTGGAGGTATCAATGACAATGACTTCACTAAAAGTGATAATAATGACTGCTAACATTTATTGACTTACTGAGTACTCAATATGTCAGATACTGAAAGGTGTGTACTGTGACAATCTATTTGAAGGTAAACTCTCAATGCACTCTAGTCCTTCTTCAACTCGTTCTCCACGCTCAAGTCAGAATTATGTGATTGAGAAGAAAGGTTGGTATCACACTGCTTCTCAAACTGACCTAATGAGTTCCAAACGTAGTGCTTTGAATAAATACAAAGTCTATTATGGCTGGTAAAGCTTATACAATTTCACCTCTGCTTACCTCTCTTGAGCCTTGACTTGTGCAGATCACCCCCTTTCATCCCTTTCCATTACGCTCTCTTATCTTTTTTTAATTACTTGACTATGTAATTTATCCTGTGTTTACCATATATTCTTTGCGAATGTATATAGAATGGCTGTTCCCTCTGACTTAACTGAAACAATTACTAATTATCTTTGAGATCTCTCAGTTTAGTTGTCTGTCAAAGTCCTACTTTCCATGACTAGATCTGGTTCCATTTTCTTCTAATGGTTTCTTTTATTGTACATTAGTTACTTTAACGGTTTAATGAGACTGTGTGATTCATTTTGCCATCCTCCACTAGATTGTTTGATTCATGATGCTAGGAAGCTTGGCTCTTTCTGTTCACCTTTATCACAGATATCAGGGTTCAATACACATTTGCTGGACTAATGAAGAAAGGAAGTAAAATATATATTCTCATGCAAGTCAACCTAGACGCCTCTCTTTTGCTTTCATTCCTTCCGCATGCAAATCCAGTGAAATACCAAAGGATCAGGTCCTGTAGATTATGTTTCTTAGATCTTCTTTATTCATCCAAATGTCTGCGGTAACTAGTATTACTGCTTTTCAGAGTTTGCTTTCTTTTACCATTCATATTGAAACTGGAGTGATTTCCCTAAAACATTGTCCTAATTTAAAATTTTTAAATGGACCCTATTTCAGTTTCTTAGTGCTAACTTTCCACAAATTTAGTGACTTAAAAGTTTATTATCTGTCATCTTGTAGGTCGACAAGGCCAAGCTGGATACTTTTTGCTTGGACTTTCTCATAGGGCTGCACTTAGATGTTGACCAGAAGTCTCCAGTAGGCTGGACAACCCCAAATGGGTCACCATATGATTCACTACTGTGGCTGAGAACTCAACTTTGGCTTTTTCATGTGGCTTCTCATACCATTGCTTCTGGGTTTTAACAAGAAGCATACCAAAAGCTAGCTCTCCAAGAGATCTAGGTAGAAACCATAAGATGATTTACAACTTATGAAGACACATGGCATTGCCTTCCCTATATTGTTTTGGTTGAAGTGAATCACCAGATCAACTCATATAAAGAGAAAAAATATGAATACTGGGAAGATGGTTCTTATGAGGGCCATCTCTGAAAGCTGCTGCAGTCTCCACGGTCTCATAATCTTCCTCTTCCCTACACCTCAAGTCTTACCCTTTACCCCAACCCAATCTTATTTGTTTATACATATACCTCACTGAGGAAATGTACTTCTCTGAGTATAGTAAACCTTCAATTTTATGCCACCCTGCCTTCTTATCTTCCTGTCTGCTCTTCTCCAAATGTTTTATATTTTCTTTTTATTTGCCAGTTTTATCTAACTTTGACTCTACAGAAGAATACAGATAAAAAAGGTTATTATCCTTTATGAGTAGCCTGACACTACTCCAGGTGTTTTAAATTCTTACTGCAGCCTGTGAATACTTACATCCTCAGATACTATATTCATTTGAAGTTACATAAAGGCATCAATCATTTATTAGTCAATTTTACATGAAGAGAACATGACAGGAAGTAGAGTAAGCAATAAATTCTTGTGGAATGACTGGATAAATAGAAGTACTTATTTTGCTCCTAGGCTGTGCATATTTTTAAAGATGCTTATGGTAGATCTAATTTTCAGTCTTTCCCAGTATATGAATCACTTCATTATTTCTTTTTTGGGGCATATTTCTTTTCCAAATGGCTTGAGAATAAGCTTTGAATTGTACATAAAAATGCAAGGGGAGCCTGATAACTATCAGTAACATATTGCATTGGTTGCTTGACAGGAAGGTTACTTTGAGTAATTTCAATAAAGTTGTTCAGAGCTAAAGGCAGAGATTTTAACAGGATTTTATCAAATCCCATGCCATCAGATACAAATGGAAACTTTGAATAATTTTAAAAACATTTTAAAGCAAATCGTTATAGTTTACATAATGACAGCTCTCTATAAATTAATAATATTTAATGTTGAAAAGTATAACATCTCTCTGGGACTTGATATGAGTGCCTGTGTTCCCATGATTGTGTTTGTGTGTGTGTATTTGTGTGTGTATTGCTTCTTCCATAAAACTGCCACATTTCCCATCATCAGTTAAGTGATGGAAAAAATATATGTGTCACATGATCAGCAGTATTGGCAGTGATTATTTCCTATTTAATTTTTATTGTAATAGAGAAATCAGTGAAATACCTGTGTTGATATAAAAATTTTAGGAATACTTGTTTTTTCCTAAATTCAGTAGTTTATAAGAGTTCTTAGTATAATATCACCTGTAGAATTAGATAGTAGGTTTAAATATAATAATATTATGCTGAGAAGCAGATGTGAAGATTTATAAGAGAAATCTGTTAATAAATAGGAATAACATAACTCTCATCCTGTTATCTATACATGTTATATTAATAAATAAAATTGGACTTGTGCATTTCTCTATCATTACATTTATTTTTAAAATTCATCTTGGGCAGCATAAGTCTACTATTGCTTTAGTAACTATATTATTAAAATAATTTTTATTACTTTAAAATAAATATTCTATTTTTTTACATTTTCGAGAGACTTGTTAACTTTAAATGCTCAAATATGATTTCAAAACGCTTCAGTTTAATTGGCTTTATATGGAAAAACAAAGAACCTTGTAAGGCACCACGCTAAAGTCACAGGCCACTGTTCAAGCAACATAAAGCTGGGTTACCAAATGATTTCCTGGTATTAAGCTAATAAATTGGAACAATTTTGATAGAAGAGACAGTGTGTCAGTCTTATGGGAAAAAAAAAGTGTGAACAGACACAGGTGATCAATGCTGTTAGAATCTTAAAAACATGAAAGAAAACATTGAGAAAACTATCAGTGGTGTTTACATATCCAAAAATGCAGATGCCATATGATTTAACGTAAAAGAAGGCTTTCTGTGTCTTCTCAGTGAACGAAGCGGATGAGTTTTCAAAATGAATGAAACCTGTTTTAAAGGAGCACATGTCAAATAGCCATTCCAGACCCCAAATCTTTTCAAGTTAATATTTTCTTCTCTATGTAATTCAGCTTGTTGTCGACTCCTAATATAATATTTCTCCCCACCCCTCAGGCTCCATTCAAGTTCTCCCTCTTTAGAGGTTTTACCTCATTGTGTGTCTCAACATAAGCTCCTGTTCTTTGAGCTGGTAAAACAGTTTATTTAATATGATTTACCCGACTCTATATAATGCTTATGGATTACACCTCAGTGATTATCTAAACCTTCCAACTTTCAATAAATGTTTTCTAAACACTTACCTTCTAGACTACTGATAAACAAATAGGATAGAATTTCTGCTTTTACATGGTTTGCATTCTAATAATTTATACAGTTTTGGAGTCAACATTTTGTTTTGAAAGTATAACTGGAATAATGGTCAGAAACAATGACTTCCCCCAAAATATATTTATGTAATATTTATCATAGAAATTCAGAGGATACGATCATTAAGATCATGAAAAAGGAGTAAAAGGAAGCTTTCCAGGTAAAACTTTTAATTCTGTTTTCTAAAAATAATAAATTCTTTTCCAATTGAAGTGTTAAGTTGTTATCTAGAGAGCTATAATAAATAGCACAATCAAAAGGAAAAAAGTATTAAAAAATATATAGGCAACACGAAGATTTCTTCCTGAGCAGGGGAGCGGTATGAATTAGGTTGCAGATATATCTTGGGAGAAGTTCCAGAGGGCCATATTTACTTGCTTACACGTCTACCCCGTTTGGTGCTGGATACCTCATCTTCTAAGACAATTATTATTTTTATAGACCTTAAAGATTTTACCATGTTCTTCTTTCATATCTTTCATTAACTCTAAGTGCCTGCTGTAGTGCTTTGAAAATACTAAGTATTTAACTGACAGTTGACTAAGAATGGATGGGAAGGATAGGAGATTTTAGAGTTAGCTGATCTGCAGAGCTTTAAAAAGGATAAGCCAAGGGATAATTGAATTATAAATTATATGAGGTCTATTGAGTGTAAGTACAGGTTATTTTAATAAGGAGATGGAAATAAAGGTAATTTGTTTTATGTCATTTTATAGGAACTGCTTTAAGTGAAAGTATTTTTTCTCATAACAGCATTTTTGTTGATATCACGGGAGATAAAATTACAACTATAACTTTGGGGCCCCAAATTAATCCCAGTTAAATGGTATGAGTTTTTACACCAATAAATTTTTGTTTCTGTGTATCGTCTAACATACCGTAGGCAATTCCACAACATTCACTGAAAGACTACCGAGCCTCAACCTCCATTCTAGGTGACGGGGGAGAAGCAATCAGTAAAATTAGTCCCCCTTTTCAAAAATCATATATGATAGAAGAGGGACATTACGATAAGCCAATAAATATATAATATGTGTGATGATAGATACTATAAACATTACAATGTTTAAGTTGGACATTGTCACAAAAATGAATGCTAGATTAACAGTCACTAAAATTCCATCATGTCTTACAGCAAGAAACATTTATTTGGTTCAACTGTCCAGGGTCTGCTGGAAATCAGCTGAGATTTGAGCTGGATGCTTAGTTTCCAATGTGTTATGTTTATTAAAAAAATAAATTATTTTACTGCTGATTTTTTATCACAAATATTAGCCATGCCTCTATCTTAAGAAAATAAGGATAGTTTTAAGATTTGTGTATGAAACCAACTCTATATGAAATGATCATATAATTTTTCTGTTATTGAAAAATATATAGTCTTTATAACTCTAGTACCTCTAACAAATTGATTTATTGACAAATTACCTTAAGTACATAATTATTTTACTTAACTTTTGAGAAATAATCAAGTATGGTTAATTTTTATTTTAAAATTGTTGCTTTTGCCACTAACTTATATACAGTCTTCAAAGCTCATAGCTCCAATCCCCTTCCTTTCTGGTGACTGGTTGCATTAAATTTAATAGAACATCCCTGTCGCTGCTGTTTTTTATGTCCAACTACTAAAGAAAATCTTTAAAGACTGTCAACACTTTCCCTCGGAATTCTTTCATCCCCTTCAATACTATTTGGCAGAAACATGAAGAGGAAATGTACAAATACATGGAGCATCACAACTCAGCAATTTTAATCTCACAATAGATGTCGTTTCTCCATTCAGAAGACTTCATCCTCTCCCTAAGTTTATTTCCCCAATCAAATAAGTAGTTGCTAGTTCTAAATGGACTGGCAATTTAGAGCAAATGTTCCTTTAGCTATAACCACATAGAATTAGCTACTAATTGGCTAGATGTGCATTCAAAAGTTATGTTTTAACATAAACTGAAATTTGTCTAAGTTCACACACTTTGGTTACAAACTTTCTTTGAAACAGAAATACAGTAACTTTACTGCCTTGGTGTTCTCACAGCATGAACAATGCCCTCAGCTTGCATCTCAGTGACCCGGCCCTCACCTGCTATTGTGTGCATCTGAGCAATCGTTTCGCATCTTAAGAAATTCTTTTTTAAGTTCACTGTATAGCATTTCACTTAAAAATACCATGTGCAAAAGCAGCATAGCTTCTTTAATAGTATTCATGAGCTGAATTTTAGTAGATGCTGGGAATTCTATAATGTTACAAAATGGTTCATAAAATATTGCCATCTGCTATACTGAGTAGCAGTTCATTTATACTGGTTTTAAGATGGATGTGCTTTTATGTGTTTGGAGTTTTGCCTAACCTTCAAGTTCCCTCTGAAAGTTGTTTCTGACCGCTGCCTGAGGGAATGTGAAAATCTGCCTCTCCTATCTTGCTTTATAAGCTTCAGTGAGAGGATGTAAATGGACTAAATACATTGTGTGTGATTTTTACCAGGAAAATCTCTTACATACTATCTGCATGACTGGTTCTATTTACAATATTTGCAGCAGTTTATACTGTAGTATCCAAATGTAAAAAAAAAAAATGAAAATAAAAAAAGTTCTGAAGTGCTAGTGCTGAAAACAAACATTTGTCGAGTAGTGGGCAGTCAGCAGAAGATACAAACTTTATTGTAACTGAGGAGAAAGTTTGCAAATATATAAGATGGACATCCCATACAGAAAATGTTAGATAGAAAATAAGCTTTAGAGTTAGAAATTGTCTAACGCCACTATCTGCTAAGGGACAAAAGTAAGACCCAGGAGGTCAGTGATTTGTCCAGGGTTTTACCTTTAGGGACCAACGGTATCCAACTTTAGATAAAATATCTTTTTTTTTTTTTGGAAATCATATTATAAAATAATTTTTCATAAAGTGAAATTGTGACAGTACAGTTATTTTTCAATTGTTGGTGTTAGCTGGTACCATCAGATGAGTAAATTACATTGGTAATTAGGAATCCATAGATATTTCAGGGGACAGAATCAAAATAAAGAACAGTAAAAAAAAAAAGCAAATTTTAAAAACAGAAGACAGTCAGGAGGAGAAGATGAAAAATAATAAAGAGGAGAAGCTGGAAAGGAAGCGGTGGAGGAGGAGGAAACGAGGCAGCAGGACCAGACCGGTAGTTACGGGTTTCTCCTCACTGGCGCCACCGTCGTTCAACAGGGCTTCCAGCACATTGGCCCTTCCACTCGATAGCATTTTTTTAAGTGATTACAAGTTCACCTTCTTTCCTTGTTGTCATAGGCCAGTGTTGTCTCTCTCATATTAGTTCTCAGGCTGTGTCCTTCAGTAAAAGGACATTTCCTTTACACTGAAAATGCATTTGGAAACAATGCTGCTAATTGACCTTGGATGAATGAACCTTGGGGATCCTCAGGTCCTGTCACCTTCCTGTTTCTCAGTTTCCTCATGTACACCTCTGGTGGAAGCACTGTAATATAATTACCTGAACCATGGACTTCCTTTGCCACGTAAGGGATAATACTTTCACCTTATAAAAACAGAAATATCCTCTTGAAACATCTCCAATAAGAACAGATGTTTAGGCAGATTTGTTGGTTATCATGAGGGTTTTATAACTTCTCAATTTTTGGTTGAGGGTTATGCACATTATTTAAAACAAATTTTATATGGTTTCTACAAAGTTATTAAATACCTCAAGTAGCTCCAAACCAAAATGCATCTTGACTACCTGACAGTTTTCACTTCATGTTGTCATGTTTTTTGAAATTGATCTTGGCTCAGAGGCATCTTTTTCTAAAATGTGAACATTCAAATCGAGTATCAAGGATTAGCTTGTATTAGTTTAAGCAGATCACTTTCTTTATTACCACATAAGTGAAATCACCTGCATTGAGTAAACGGAAATTTTATGAAAGCAGTGAAGAATTGGGTAAAACGTCGTGGCTGGCACGGTCCACTGAGTTGAGCGCTGGCCTATAAACTAAAAGGTTGCCTGTTTGATTCCCGGCTAGGACACGTGCCTGGGTCGTAGACCAGGTCTCCAGTTTTGGGAGTGCCAGGGCAAAAGATCAATGTTTCTCTCATACATGGATGTTTCTCCCCCTCTCTTTCTCCCTTCCTTCCCTTCTCTCTAAAAAATAAATAAAATCTTTAAAAAAAAAGAATTAGGTAAAGGAACAATTTTGAAATTGAATTTCCTCCAGGGAATAGATGGTCTGGAGGGAGGCATCACTGTTTTGGGAGTTTAGAGCAGCAGGAATGCACGGGACAACTGGAACAGTAGCAGGCAGTAAGATCCGTTGTTATTTAATGTCCCTGACAGAGTGTGTGTTTATAGGCATTCGCTGTAAATATATCCATATTTTTATATAAGTTAATGAATGATATATGAATAAAACAATATGTGAGGACCATATGAATAAATCAAAAGCTATCTGAGTTTAACCATGGAAAAACAATGACTCTCAAATTTTGCCTCAGCATCACCTATGAGCTTGATAGAAATGCAAATTCTTGGACTGCTCCTCAATTCTTGAACCAAAGACTCTGTAGGCAGGGCCTAGCCATCTGCACCACAAGAAGCACTGCAGATGAATCCGATGTGGGTTCAAATCAGGACCACTGAGAAAGATAAGTCAAGAGTAAGGAAGTGACTGGCTTGAGGTTGCCGGAAAATAGCATTAGTACAATGACATGATTCAAAGAGCCTGAAGGTCCCCATGAGGGTGGCCTTTCTTCATTCAGCAGAATGCCAACAGTTTCTGTTCTCAGCAAATGCACGTTCAGTGTCCCATCTGGGAGACTATCTGGGTGCCTCTGGATGTCCAAACATGACATCCAGTGTCGGGTCCTTTCCATATGTGAGGCCAACTCTGTTTGGGAATCTGACTTATTGAATTTAGGAAGGCCTATGTGAGCTGGGCTCTCCAGTTAGTTAAACAAATGTATTAGGAGGCCGGTCAGATGAGTATAATTCTAACATGGCAGTCACCCAAATGTAAATGGATTACATCAATCAGATTTATATCTAAGGCCCACCAACTGTAGCTAAATTTAGTGACCAAAGGAAAAAAGTTTTATTACACAGTTGTATTTGGGTAGGAAGTGCTGAATTTCAGATAGAAGTTGCCCAGGAAACCCCTACTAAAATAACTACTTTCAAGTTTCCCTGAGTGTGACCCTAATTAATAGCCAATATAAAATCACTCTATGTAGGTATGCTTTTATTTCCTGTCATCTCCTCAAAGCAAAATAAATGTCTCACCTCATGAAAAAATACATATTTCCATTTCAGAAAAGTTGACAAAAATATGATTGGTGCCACCAATTATTTGAATCTTACAATGGCCCTCTGAGAGCTTGTTCTCCCATGAGTGTTAGAGTTTATACTCTAGAATAGTCACATGAGCATGAGTTGGGTACATTATTTTATGCAAATAACCAAAAGTACCTTTTTCTAAACCCTCATTTCTTTAACAAGGCAGAGTTTCAATTTACTATTAGACAGAAAATTTGTCCACTACAATTTTACTATATATCATAATTGCCCATTTTAATGCAATTTTCTTTTACTGATCACTGCCATAGATTCTAGAAAAGGTTAGATAACTGACTAATTTGATGCCAAGCATCTTATCTCTAGAGACTTAGGTTAAGAAATGTCACTTTGATTGCCTCCATGGCAAGTCATGTCATATATGAACAACTCTATCTCACTGTCTAATTTGACCCAATTTTCCATATTGCTTAATAAGCACATTGCAGTGAATCACTGATCTATTATTCAAGGAATTATGAAGCTTATGGGTTATCTTCCATTGCACCTGCTTTAATCAGTGTATTGCCCTGGGTATTACGGCCATTTTATCCTTTAATAAAAGAATTGTTAATATCTTCATCTGCAATTTTGAGCAATTTGCGAAATTAGGTTAGCTGGATTTTATGTAGAATTTATCAGAAATGCAGTTACTTAACGTGATGTTTTCAGGAATAATTTATGTGTTTCCGATATCCTCAAATTCATATTTTTATTAAACAAATTATCAGTATTCAAAATGGTATGTTTTATTTAAGGAAATAAATGCAAAAGTATTTTTGTTTTAAAGCTAGTTTCATGCTGTATTTGACGCAACTTTATTGGCTATTAAAATTGTTTTACATCAGCTAATACTAATAGAAACTACAGGGTTTATGGCCCTGTACAGTTAAAGATATTTTAGAATTGTGTTTAGAAACAATTTGATAAAATATATGATGACATAATGGTATTGAGTTCTATAGAATAATTCTTTTTGAATATTCTATTTCCTATCAGTTAACATATCAACTCTCATTATTAATTAAAAAATCATTATAGCTTTTCTTTATATAAGCTATCTGTGTTATCAGTAAATAGAACAGATAAGGAGCTACTGTATTCAGAATCCATATCGTCTCTACCAGAAAGCCAAAGTTTACATCACATATTTGAACTTATTCTCATTCAAAAATACATATTGAAGTACCTTCTGTGTGTTGGTAACTGGTAAGCTTGTTACTGGTGGGAGCATTCAGTCCTCGTCTCAATGACCTCACGGTCAAGCAGGGAGTTCGCATTGCAGTGCAGAAAGCTTGAGAGAGATAAGCGATAACCAACAACCAAAACCAAACATTCCTTTCTCCACAGGAAAGCAGGAATTAGTGAATTTTAGTTTTCCGATAGGTACAGATTAAAGGTCTCTAAAACCTTGAACATAATTACATCCTAAAATTCCTGCAGTGCTGAGGAATTAGATAATTTGATTCAGCTGCCTAATATAAATTTGTGCTGATTTATTATATCCAATATTTTCATGTTTTTAGCTTATCATTTCAAATGTTAAATAGTTCTTGACTTAGTATACCTTACACGCCGGCAAGAAACCATTTCGTCCCCTAACTAAGTGACAATTAAAAAAAAAAAGGATGAAAGAAAAATGTTCCTATTCTAAGGATAATTTTACTAAAATATTGATTATAAAGTTCTGTGTCCTCTTAACTGGGTACATTTTTCCCCATCCATGTCTTTGGCATAGTTTGGACAACTGTTTGTTCTCTTTGATCTTATTCTATTTCCTAGTCATTGTTTCATAAAGATACAATATACCAGTAGCCTTTCCATGAAACCTGCAAAGATCCTTATCACTTATATTTAACTGTTTTTAGGAGTCTTTTGGGTCTGCTTCTAAAAATGGCATTGCCTATTTTTCTGATCAAAAGTTTACATATCTCTGCCTTTTTAAGAAATGCTTCTCAAGGTTAGGGTTGATGTCTGACTTGAAGTAAGGCTGTCTAGAACTCCAGTTCCACATAGTTCCACTTTGGTACTAGTTTGCCATACACAATTCCACATACTGTCACCAGGCTAAAATACGAAAAGTGGAAAGAATATAAGAATGCACTCATAAGGTGTGGTCTGAGCCTTGGCTCTATGACTCTCCAGCAACACGATTTTGGGCAAGTAATCGTCTCATTTCATCTCCTCTCTGCAAATTACAAAGCTACAACATAAGTGCTGTGTATGTTAACACCAGGCGCTGAAGGGGAGCATCAAGTGACGTGATACATGTGAACCTGTTTTGTGAACTTCAAAATGTTATATACATGTTTGTAATTTTTACTTTAAAGCACTTTGCAGCCCCAGGGAATTATGAAATAAATAGATAATGTTGGAAATGTTTCCAGGAATTTATTTCCATTAGAGAAATAAATATCCAGAGTCTAGATTTTATGTGATTCTATAAGTTAATTTGAAATGGTGTTATATCCCTTTCCAGGCTAATGATTTGTGCTTATGTGGAGAGATTTTTTTCCTTTATATTTAAACCTGAGGTAGCCCGAGTTATGACAATTTTGATTTGCATTGGTGGCTTAGGTGGAACATATCTTTAATGTAAGTGGAGTTAGGCCTTTGAGTATTTTTGCACAGATTTTCTAACAAATATTTTTTTAAAGTTTACTCAGAAAAATCTCTGGTTATGTGATAATGAAAACTCATATATCTTTGAAATGTCTTATGATGACATTTGATAAGGATCAGTGAGAATCTTCTCAAATATTAGAAAAATCAAAATAAATATGTGAGGGCAAATTCTAAAGGATGTTTTATTTTCATGTTATTCATAAGTGTTCTGAATCTCAAAATGATATTTATTATTTATTAGTCAGAAACAAAATACATATTACTACTTTTTCATGCTATTGTATTTTACTTTTGACAGCAATATACTTATATAATGAACAGCAAATATGGATGGAATCTATGCCTTAAAATTTTCATGTTCAAATTATAATGATTGTATAATACTAATTAAGTGCATTAATTTTATATCAAAATAAGGGGAAAACATAAAACATTTTTTAGCACATTAGGATTTTTCATATTTTAATCATTAACTAAAAAAAATGAGTGTAGAATTATTGGCACAGAATTGAGCTCTTATACAAAACTTCAGACACAAGGAACAATATAAAATGTATCCCAAGAAATTTTGACTAATTCCAAGCAGGGAAGCAAAATGGTGATGTTGACAATTTTAAGAGATTACCATGTACATAATTAAAACTCAGGAAGAGGAGAGACTAGAAGCAGAGGAAATAAGGAGGAAGAAAAGTGATTCTGGAAGGGAATGGAAAGCATTACATAGGAAAGAGATTTACGTGAGGTTAAGTTCACAGAGCAATTGGATATCAGGATGAGAAAAGAGGAGTCAAGATACTTTCAGGTTCCTAAGTTTCCCAGAAAATAATTGGATATATAAGTGTCTGGCTTTCAAGAAAATATACTGGTGAAATAATAGATTGGTAAGGCATAATAATATGTTGGAAATTGAATCTTAGGATTATATGAACCTATAAAATAAAAGTAATAGAATGAGAAGAGGTAAGTACCTTGGAGAAAATCCTAACCAGAGGAAAGCATTCCACAAAAAGTGGGAGAATTTCAGCCAGAGAATACATGACAACCAGAGAGGAGAGACAGAATAAACGTCAAATGTTGCTGTTGGGTCCAAGAAAAAAGACTAAGAAATTTTCATTGCATAAAAAGATGGAGAGATCTCTGGTAACCTTGGCAAGTATATATTCTTGGTGTGTTGTGGGTAGAAATAAAATGGTATATCAAGAAGTGAATGATAGGTGATAAAAATTTTAAAAGTAAAGAGGAAAGAAGATGGGGGAATAAGAGAGGGAGAGTTTTAGAAGGAAACAAGAAGAGAGTTGGGGTTGTGGTAATTTAGGTTTGATTCATTGTTTATATTTAGATTAGATTTGATTTTTTTAAAGATCCCTAGAAGGACAGAGAGAGGAAGACAGAGTTAAATTAGGGCTGCAGTGATTGATAGGGTGATTGCTAGAGAGGCAGGAAGAGATGAGTGAAGAACACAGAACTTAGTCTCTGGACAATGAATATCACTTCCATAAAAATAGAAAGGATGAAATGCAAAGTACAGAAGATGCATGATAGAAATATACACTTGAAATCTGTATAATATTATTAATCAATATCACCCCAAAACATTTAATAATAAAAAAACAATAAGATGAGATTGTTTGACATGATCACAGATCCTTTTAAAAAATCCTAGGAAATCTCTGTTTCAGTGTAATTGTGTTTATTTAATTGTAGGCAGGAAAATTCATCTGCCGATGAAAGGAGGTATCGCACTTGGTCAAACCTGAAAAAGCTTCAAGTAAAATAGTATCTAAATGACCCACATTATTCCTTAATCATGGCACCCACCGTGTCAAGGAAAATAACATAACAGAAAAATATACCATTACCAATGTAGGGTTACTAAAATAAGTGTTTCGCAGATAATATGAGAACAACTTTAAATTACACAAATGTATTCCTGTTAATACTAGCAAACTCTGAGATTAAGCATGTTAATGTGCTGTGCAGACTAAAAAGGCAGACATTGAAAAATATTGGAGAGTTTTAGTCTCAGTAATGAAAAGCATTAATTATGTATCTTTAGACATATTCCTTAACCTTTCTGGTCTGTTCCTTTAAAATATAAACAAACAAACAAACGAACGAACATAGGGTTGGGGGCAGAATTATTCTGTAATCACCTTTGGTTACATATGATTCTAAAAATACTGACTTTAGTCAATGATTTAAATTTAACTTAGCATTTACTTGTCAGCACTGACAACTAAATCAGCATTTGGTTGTTTAAAAGGAATATTTCTTCAAGAACAATTAGGAGAGTAAGTACAATTTGAGAAAACTATCTCTGTATAACATGCTCTGTATAACAAATTGAAAATTCCTTAACTTTCGTAAAGAACAAAAAATTAAATAGAATTTTCCTATTTTATAAAAAAATGGAACTGTTCACCATCAAACATTGTGATAAATCACTGAAAAATGAGAGGCATTATATTGGGTATGCTGTATGCATACTAGCTGATTTACACTTGAGGTTATATTTTACTTTTCAAATTTTGTGAAATGAATATAGATTACTAAAAACATTTCTGAACTTGGCAAGAATCATACCTTAAATGTAATTATGTAAAACCATAATTTATAGAGTAGCTCCATTTAACTATCTACTCAATTTATCCTAACTTTACACTAAAATAGGTAATAAGATATTGGAGATTATTAAAAATGAATGTATTTCCTTCAATCATGAATAACTATTTCATTGAATTTAAAAGACCTATTACCCTTTCATTTTAATGTATTATTAAGGAATATATACATAGAAAAATGTGCCCAAGCCATATGTGTAACAATTGGATGTATCTGTGAAATCCCGCATCCAGATCAAAAACTAAAACATGACCTGGACCACAAAAGACCCTCTCCTTGTATCCCTTTCAAGTTACTAACATCCCCAGGGCAAAAAGTATTCTTACTTTATAAGCAGACTAGATGAGCTTTGCCAGTTTTTATACTTTATATAAAGGGAATCGTACAGCATATACTATTTTCTACTTAGCTGGTGCCCAGCATTATGCTTGTAAAATTCATATATAGTGGTGTGCAGTTATAGATCATACGTTTTCATTACTCCATAGTTTCCCCTTTTAAAAATAAACAAAAATTTATTTATGTGTTCTGTATGTTTTAAGCATTTGGGTAGAAAAAAATAGAAAGGAAGAAGGGTAGAATGAAAGGAAAGCAAGGAGGGGGGCAGGGAAGGAGGGGAGAGAGAGAGGAAAGGGAGAGTTTGGTTAGATGAGATTCTATGTTGCCAACAAAAACTTGAGGAATCTTCGTTTGTGTGTGATAGCAGCAGAGAAGTATGCTTCCTGATAATAGAAGTCTTAGGGAAGGGGTCTATAATTTCATAAAGTAGAAAGCAAAACTGTAGGAAAATTATTCTCAGGAAAAAATCCGGAATATAGAAATCAGTGACTATTGGATGAATAGAAATGAAGGAGGAAGAGGAGGAGAAGGAAAAGGAGACTATAAATGCGTTTTCCTACTTTCTGAGTCTGTGATTATTAATAATATTTCAAGCTGTTGCTTATAAATTCGTCAAATGCTTTCTGAGTGCTGCCTATATCCCAGCCACATTTAAGGACAGAAAATACAGGGAAACAAACAGGTTTCTTCCTCTCAGAAGTCTCCTCTTAAGGAGGAAGCGCTAGAAGTAACAGAACAATGAGAGGAGGGCAAGAGCCAGACAGAGATCAGAGTACAGTAAGTCCAGGAAGGGTGTGCTTGTTGACTGCTTTTGTTCAGATCATCAGCATTACCTGAGACCCAAATGACAGGGAACAATTGGCAAAGCAAAGGTAAAAGAACAACAGGCAATGACCTTAAGGCAAGAACCAGTTTGGCATGTAAGAGGAAGAGAAAGGCCAGTGAAGAGGAAAAGAGAACCAGAGGAGGTCAGAAATGTAGACAGGAGCCCCATGCCATCAGGTTTTGTAAGCCAGAAAAAGGAGGGCAGCTTTTATTCTGAGTGATGGAACACCATCAAAGGTGAAAAGCATGTGAGTGAAGTGTACTGATTAACATTCTTTTAATTATTTTTAATTTTTAATTTTTCCAATGTTTTTTTTAATTACAGTTTACATTCAACATTATTTTGTATTAGTTTTAGGTGTACAGTATGGTGATTATGTTACGGAAAAATGAAATGACCAGACACTGAGGGGTTAGGAGCACGATCTTTATTTATGTACATGGGCCCAGAGGAGACAGACTCCAAATTCTGAGCCCAGAACAATAGCCCCACATTCCTTTTATGCTGGGCTAAGCAGGGGAGGGTATTGGGAAGAGTAGTATAGATTTGGCACGAAGGGGCTTACAGAAGTGGGAGAGAAGCATTTACAGCATTAGTCAGGGCAGACAGCGTCTCAACACCTGCAGCAGGGCAGATAACATTTCATTTCATCCTTGGTGTCGGCCTTGACTCCCTCTACAGTTAGACAATCAAATACTTTATAAAGTATTCCCCCTGATACTAATTTCCAGGACCCAGACAGTGCCACACAAAGCCATCACAATATTATTGACTACAGTCCCTGTGCTGCACTTCACATCCTCATGACCATTTTGTAACTACCAATCTGTGCTCCTCAATCCCTTTACCTTTTTTGCACAATTTATAAGTGAACACACAAAACAGAAACAGGTCCAGAGATAAAAAGAACAGACTGATGATTGCCAGAAAGGGGGGAGTTTGGGGAACTTGGTGAAAAAAGTGATTGATATTTTTTAAAGATCACTGAAGTTGCTGTGAGAAGACTAGAATTTTGACGGTCAAGAGAGAAGGAATAGACAATTGGGTTGAATAAGATGCTGATGCTATAGGCTAGGGTGATAGGCATGGAAAAAAGTGGACATATTTGGGATATGTTTAACAATAGAGTCAATGGTACTTGCTGATGGGTTGACAGTGAGAAATCAGAGATAATATTTTTATTTTTGGCTTGATGACATGGCCATTTGCTGGGACAGAAAGTTACAGGGTAGGAAGGGAATCTCAAATTCTGTTCAACTACAGTTTGAACTCTTCATTAGACACCTATGCAGATATATTACATAGGAGTTGGGTTGTTGAGACTGAAATTCTAGGGGATGGTTAATATCTATTGCTATCTCCATTCTCTGCTTTACATTTTTCAGTAGCATTTACTGCAATTTGACATACTATGTATTTACATTTTATTTATTTATTAACTGCTTTGCACACACACATACACACTCTCACAGGCACACACACTAGCATGAGAGCTTCATAAAAACAAAGAATTAGTTTTAACTGCTATACTCTCAACTACTAGCACCATAGTTGACTTGAAAGATTCTTATTATTTATTTTAAAAAAGGCTTTGATATGTCCTACCTTTCACTTGGGTGGTTTATATATTTTGATGTCCTTTCATAATGCCAAAGTGAAGAAATGGGCTGGTGTCCATGGAATTAATGATGAAGATGCTCTGTCTTTCTTTCCCTCCTATTTTTTATAGGACTTAAACTCTCTGGGCTACTTCCATGTAATAGCAAGAGACAAAACCACCTTTTTGCGGTTCAAAAGCATGTGAAAACATGTTAATGTCTTCAAAGCTGCCGAAAAGGCATAAACCAATACACATCACGCGCACATTAGAGCTGGGGTCCTACCTCCTGCCTAGAACTAACCTAGGAAAGAGGCCTCAGGCCGTCACTTCCCTTCACTCTTCTCTACCCTCTCCCTCCTAGGCCTGTAATGAATGGGCCAGGGGATAAGATGCTACTGAAGTACGTGCAGTTCCCTTTCTCTAACGTTTCCCTATGTTTTCACGATGTCTTTCCTAAGTAATTGTTATGTCTTAAATACTCTAAATATTTCAAGAACATGAAGCTTCTGGGACACCCCAGCCAGGCACTCAAAATATGTTTTTTGTTTTTTTTTGTATTCTATTACATCACAACCTTTTCTATGGCAAAGGATCTAAGTGACATGATCTATGTCCTTGAAAGGGCAAAAGAGAAATTTGAAAATGACAAGAGACACAAGAAGAACATCAGTTAATATCTTTAAAAATATTATTCCGATATGCATGTATAGATTTTTTCTATTTCAATAAGAGATGGATTTACTACGCTTCAGTAAGACTTTCAAGGGGGGTGCTTTAAGTTTTTAAAATAAGCCCAGTGATCCAGGAAATAATTCACGTGAAACCCCAGAAGTTGTCATATCTCTGATTCACATCATCAGGGCAGAAGTTCAGGCACAGTGTACTTAGATCCTCTGTTTCGGATCTCAGAGGGCTGCAGTCCAGGTGCCATCTGGGGCTATAGTCTCATAGTTGCAACTGGTGAAGCTCCCTGTCATTGTTGGCAGAATTCATCTTTTTGCACTTGCAGGGCCAAAGTCTCCATTTTTGTGTGGCTGTCTGCTTCTAAAAGCTGCCCACAATTCCTCAGGGCTTTCTATATAGACCCTCTCACTACATGGCAGTGAGGGAGAGTCTTTCTAAATTGGCATTACTAAGACAGAGTCTCATACAATGTATAGTAATCACAGAAATGGCATGACGTCACCATTGCCATATTCTATTATTAGAACCAGGTCACAGGCCATATTTACATTCAATAGGAGAGGATTGAACAAAGGTATAAAGAGTCAGAGATCATTGAGGTCAATTTAGAGTCTGTTTACCACAATAATGAAAAGACCTGCATTACTTTTTTGATTGCTGCAAAAAATGACCCCAAATTAGCAATTTAAAGGATACATTTATTATATCACGTGCTGTGGTTCAGAAATTTGACATGGCATGACTGGGTTCTCTGCTCAGGAGTTTACATGACACGTAGGTGCCTTAAGGGCTATTAGCTCATCTTGAGGCTCATGCTATTCTTTCAAGTTCTTTCAGGGCATTGGCAAGATTTATTTTCCTGTATTTAAAGGACTATGGTCCCTTTCTCTCTCTGTCCCTCCCTCCCTTTCGTCCTTCTTCACCCCCTCCCTCCCCCCTCCTTCCCTCCCTCCCTCTCTCCCTTCCTTCCTTCCTTCCTTCCTTCCTTCCTTCCTTCCTTCCTTCCTTCCTTCCTTCCTTCCTT